>WOXC01006154.1:0-310219 GCA_011680675.1 Gymnobelideus leadbeateri
GAGTTGCTGAAGCATTGAGAAATCACTATACATACTTGGAATTAGTGGAATCCTAGGAATGAATCTTGCCTCAGATCATACCAGCTCTATTTGGCTGAACCTTGGTGTCTACATCTGCAAAATGGGGGGTACTATTCTTCCTGTAATAGCAGCTCAAATTTATATAGAGCTTCACATATATTTTCTTATATGATCCTCACAATACAGTGCCATAGACGCTATATAATTATTTTCAACATTTTATAGATAAGACAAGTGGGCCTCAGAGAGGTTGAAATTACTGAGGTAAGGTCACACAGTTAGTGTCTAAAGGTGTTGCTTCAAGCCAGGTCTTTCTGACACTAAGTCAAACACTCTCTCTTTTGTTTGACCCTTCCTGTCTAAACCATTCCTGCAAGAATGTTGCAGTGATCAAATGAGAGAAAATGCATAAAGTGCCTTGTAAACCTTAAAGCAAAGTGGTAATAATATGGGATGAGAAAATATTAATCCATAAGAACATGGAAATATTTTTTCAGAAGCTCCCTATTTACTAATGCACTTTTGTGCATTAGTAGTGCATTAGTAATGGAGTTGTGAATTGATCCAACCATTCTGGAGAGCCATTTGGAGCTATGCCCAAAGGACAAACTGACATACCCTTTGACCCATTGATATCACTACTAGGTCTGTATCCCAAAGAGACAAAAGATAAAAAGAAAATGACTTGTACTTACAAAAATATCTATAGTAACTCCTTTGTAGTAGCAAAGAATGGGAAATGGAGGGGATGTCCACCAACTGGGAAATTACTAAATAAGTTGTGACATATGATTGTGATGGAATCCTCTTCTATAAGAAATGACAAAACAAGAATCACCTACTCAGCAAAACTGAGGATAATGCTTCAGGAGAAAATATGATCATTCAATGAAATAGAGGACTTTCAGGCATTCTTTTTTCTTTTTTTGCTTTTTTGGAGGGCAATTGGGGTTAAGTAACTTGCCCAAGGTTACACGGCTAGGTTGTTTTGTTTGTGTGCGTTAAGTGTCTGAGGCCAGATCCGAACTCAGGTCCTTCTGACTCCAGGGCCAGCACTCTACTCACTGTGCCACCTAGCCGCCCCTAGTTTCAGGCATTCTTAATGAAAAAATCAGACCTGAACAGAAAATTTGACCTTCAAATACAAGAAGCAAAAGAAGCATGAGAAGGTAAACAGCAAAAAGAAATCAAAAGGAATATATTAAAGTTAAACTACTTACATTCATACGTGAAAAAAACGATAATTGTAACTCATGAGACTTTTCTCAGTATGAGGATAGTTGAAGGGAATGTATGTATGTACGTATATGTATAGATGTATACATACATGTATGTATAGGAAGGTGTATGTATGTATAAATATATATGTGAGTGTGTGTATATGTGTGTACATGTATACATAAACAGAAGGCACAGGGTCAGTTGAATAGGAAGGGATAATATCTAAAAAATAAAATTAAGAGGTGAGAGAGGAATATAATGAGAGAAGGAGAAAGGGAAAGATAGAAAAGGGTAACTTATCTCATATAAAAGAGGCAAGAGAAACCTGTGAGAATGGAGAGGAACATGAAGGTGAAAGGGAATGGGTCAACCTTACTCTCATTGAAATTGGCTTAAGAAGGAATGATATGCACACTCAATTGGGTGTCTCACCCTATAGGAAAGTAGGGGGGAAGGGGATAAGAGGTAGGTGATAGAAGGCAGGACAGATTGGGGGAAAGGGTAATAAGAAGCACATACTTTTGAAAAGGGACAGGGTCAAAGTAGAAAATAGAATAAGTGGGGGTCGGGATATAATGGAGGGCAATATAGTTAGTCTTTCACAATATGACGACTATGGAAACGTTTTGTGTAACTATGAATGTACAACCTATATTGAATTGCTTATATTCCCAGTGGAAGTGGTGAGGAGAGAAGAAGGGAAAGAATCTGGAAATCAAAATTTTCAAAACAAATGTCAAACAATTTGTTTTTACATGCAACTGGGAAATAAGATATATAGGCACTGGGGTATAGAAATCCATCTTGTCCTACTAGAAAGTTAGAGGTGGAATGGGGAGGATATAAGAGAGAGCAGATTGGGGGAAGGGATATTCAGTAGGCTCACTATATTTGGGTGGGGGTAGGGGAAAGATGGGGAGAAATTTTGAAACTGAAAATCTTGTGAAAATGGACATTGAAAACTAAAAATAAATTTAAAAAAACCAAAATGTAAAAAAAAAAGTAAAGAAATGACAAGCAGAATAGTTTCAGAAAATCCTGTGAAGACTTATATAAACTGATGCAAAGTGAATTAAGCAGAACTGGGAGAACATACACAGTAGTAGCAATATTATATGATGATAAACTGGGAATGACTTAATTATTCTCATTAATGCAATGATTTAAAACAATTCCAAGAACTTATGATGAAAAATGCCATCCACTTCCAGATAAAGAATTGGTAGAATCTGGAGACTGAAGCATACATTTAAAACTTTATTATTATTATTTGGTCTATGTTGTCTTTTGTAACATGGCTAATATGGAAGTGTTTTACATGATTTCATATGTATAATCTGTATCCAATTGTTTGCCTTTTCAAGGAAAAGGAGAAGAGGGAGGGAGAGAATTTGGAACTTGAATTATAAAAAAATAAAACAACAAAAGTCTAAAACTTTTACATGTAAAAATTGGGAAACTGGTAAAAAAGAAGCTCATTATTTTTCTCAAATACATGAAAAATATGTAGATTTCAATATAACACACAATCTATAATGTTGCCAAAGCCTTATCATAGATAACAATGAAGCTTACAATCACCTAATCATAGCATCAATCCATACGATTTTAAGAAAGATATTCTGAAAGGATACTAGGTTGCACTTACGTAATGCTTTAAAATGTTCAAAGTATTCTACAATTCACAACCCTGGGAGGTAGGTGCTAATATTTTCCCCCTTTAACAAATGAAGAAACTAAGACAAATATAAGTTAAGTGACTTGCTGAAGTTGAGAAGCTATTAAGTGTCAGAGGTTAGATTTGTACTCTGGTCATCCTGACTCTAGGTTAAGAACACTATTCACTATGGCACCTAACTGCCTCTAGGTGCCTCCATAATGGATAATCATTATCTCCATATTGCATGAAATGAAGAGCTTTTAAAAATATAGAGACTTAGCAGAAGAAATCATAGAACAAGATACCCCCTGGAATCACCTAAAAACACATTTTCCAGCTTAATTTTTAGTGTGCTTTTTTTTTCCCCATGAGAATGTAAGCTCCTGGAGGACAAGGATTTTTCTCTTATTTTGAGCCCAAGCACTCAGTTTAGTGTCTGGCTTATTATAGGGATTTAATAAATATTTGTTGAATTGGGTTATAGAAGGGAAAAAATAATGCATGAACAGAATGAAGTATTTTTATCTTCATCATCCTGTCTGCTTCTATAATTTTGCAAGATATTTTTTAATGTTACCTATAGAAAATGAGTTTACATCCTAACATTTTCATTCAATTACATCAAATAGTTATTTTTCCCCACAAGTGCAATAGTGCACAGCACATTATACAATCAATCCTCAACATTCATATGTTTAACTTTCATGACTTCAAGCATTAGGGTAATTTTATTAGTAACATCATTTTCACTTTCATGTTGGAAATGGTACACATTTGAGGGCTGTGTACATTGGAAAAAATAATAGATGCAATGTCTGCAAGTTTCTGGAGCAGCTGGTATCCTACTGGGCATTTTTCTAGTCTTGTTCATGCCGAAATTGTCTGGTAAAGAGCTCACTGTGCATTGTGAGTATTAGAGGTGATATCAAGACCTAGCCAGTCTTAGCATCTTCCGACAGCAGCAATTAAAGATCCAATAACCCCTCCCTTGGTTTTCAGAGAGTGGTCAGGGTTATAGTATTATCTGGAATGATTGTGTTGTTTTATTGAAATGTTCACACAAAAATTCACATGATTATGGGTAATTATTAGCAAGAAAAATGTTTCTCATGTTACCAATTTTATTTTGTATACTGTATTTTATGGGTTATTTTATGGTTACTCTATTAGGAAAAATACATATAAGAATGATTGTTATTATAAATAATTATATGCTGAAAAGTGTCTTTTCAATAATCTCTAGGTAAAGATTGCAGTTTTGGGTGGCCATGGGAACCTAACCCTCAATTTCTAATAGGTCTCATATATCCACATTTATGTTTTTGACTTTTGCACCATTTTCTAGGAATGATACTACCATGAAAGTTGAGAAATGACTGGAAATCAAAAAATAATACGTGATGTAAAGTAATTGGTTTGAAGATAATCTGTACCCAAATTCCAGTGAATTAAGATGAAAATGAAAATAGACATGATAATAAAATTATAAATAAATAACAAATATAACAAAAAATAAAAATGAATAATGTTAATAATGCCTTCATACTTCTAGGTTTGCAAAGCACTTTACATACATTGTCTCATTCAGGTTTCTTTATAACCCAATCATTTTGGTGCTTAAGGTAGTATTTTCTAAGCTTTATAGATGAAGATATTTAACTCAGGGAAGTAAAATGACTTATGCAGAGTCACAGAACAAATGAATTTTAAAGATAAAAGGGTTACCCCCATTTCTATTACTTCAAATTCAGCCCTGTATCTGCTATACCATGCTGTGTTGTCAGCTAGAATTATTTCCAGGCCAAGCCAATTTAAAGTTGTAGATGCCAGATATTCTATCCAGTTTCCTTTGTGAACTTCTCACTCATAGAAAATTTTTTTTTTTTGGTTTGTTTCTGGAAACTCCCACTGTTTCCCCTGCTTGCTCCCTCTCCCCCATACATCCATCCCTAAGGCCAGTATTTTAAAACCAAATATAATAGATTGTAATGGTGTGTGACCTTCAGGTCTCACTTTGAAAGCTGCCTTCTATAATATGGTTGTTATGGTAGATGGGCTATAAAAGATAAGCCATGAGTCATAGTCCCTATATTTTCTGTGGTAAAAATGACTTTGAGAAATTGTCTTTCAAGCTCACTGTCAAAAAGCAGAAACCCTGCTACTGGGCAGAGTGGGCTAGGGTATTCTACCCTCTTTTCCCTAAGGCATTTGTCTGTTCTTAACCTAGGCAGGTAGTTTAAACAATTCAGTACTGGGTTGAAAGAAAATATTCAGTAATGATAGGGGCTTCACTTTTCTTTGCAACACTTCTTATAACCTTTTTTCCAGTGTCCTAGGGGACTATTGCTTAAATCTAAGACTCCTGTCTAAACCTTCTTCCCAAAGTGGAAAGTAGAAAAGTATTGAACATACATGATGAATTAGGTATGGGACAGTCATTTTCTATAAACAAAAGAAATATTGAACACTAGGAGGTGAGGTGGCACAATGAGTAGAGCACTGGCCCTGGAGTCAGGAGGACCTGAGTTCAAATCTGACCTCAGACACTTAACATTTACTAGCTGTGTGACCTGCAAGTCTCTTACCCTCAATTGCCCTGCCTTGTCCCCTTCCAAAAATGAATGTTAAAATTGTCTTTATATGCAATTGGAAAAAATATGATTTAAAAAAAAAGAAATGCTGAACACAATATATTCTTTCACAAATGTTGACAGTTAAGTCTTAAAACAGAATTCAGTGAGGCAACTTCTGCTTCTTGTTTATACTGCTCCTGAAGGTTGACCCAAGTCACATGAGAACATAGAGCAGTTTGGGGGGTGACTGACTAGGGATTGCTACCTTTCACCTCAGGTCTGTACTGTCCTCTCAAAGTTCATGCCACCTGGCTAGATAGGACACAGGCTCTTCATCTTTCTTATGGTCATCTTCTCTGGTGCAAAATTGTCCCCTGTTACTCCTCAGCATCTCTTGCTGCTGTTCAGTCATGTCCCACTCTTTCTGACCCTGCATAGACCATGATGTCCAAGAAGTTTTCTTGGCAAAGATACTGGAGTGGTTTGCCATTTCCTTCTCCAGCTCATTTCACAGATGAAGAAACCGAGGCAAACAGAGTAAAGTGACTTGCCCAGGGTCACATAGCTAGTAAGTATCTGAGGCAGATTTTAACTTAGTTCTTCTTAACTGTAGGCATGATGCTCTGTCCACTATACCACCCAGCTTCCCTAGCTTCAGCTGACAAGTGGCATAGTAGATAGAATCCTATGCTCAGGAGATTCCAAGTTCAAGTCTTGCTTAGACTAGGCAAGTCACATAACGTCTCAATTCCAAATCCAGACATTGGACTTGATCACCACTAAGCTTCTTTCCAGCTCGCCTTTTATGATCAAGTCTTTTTTATATCTCACCAGATAATTCAAAGCTTATCTGTGTCAGTCAACAAGCCTTTATTAAGTTGTTCAGTTTCAAGTCAAGTTTGGCCATCCAATCAAGAAAGGAAACTCCAAATGTAAAAGGCATGCATTTTCCCAGGCCCATGGCCACCGAATTGAGTCCCCTTGTTCTAGTTGATATGTGGGCACAGTTGACATGATGAAGGGGAAAACCCTCACTTCCTCATATGGTGAAAAAATAGTTATCTGCTCCCATGGGTAGAAAGTTAGATTGAGCCAGCCATTGAGCCACTGTTGAGTCATAGCTCAATGGTCAATTATGGTATCTTTCATCATCTCCGATGGAAAGAGCTCTTCAGTTCACTGAAAAAAAAAAAAAAACAACAAAATTGGCTTTGTCATCCCTAAAACTCCAGCACTGAAGTTTCACTCTTGGTCAGCTAGACTCAGGAATGATAACTTTGGTATATGATATATCTAAGGAATACTTGGAGTCAGGACAGATCTGGGTTTGAAGGAAGGAAACAAACATTTGTTAAGTACCTACTATGTGTCAGACACTATTCTAAGATATTTGCCAGTGGTATCTAATTTGGTGCTGCCAACAACCTTGGGTGGGAGGTACAATTATTAACCTTTACAGTTGAGGTAACTTAAGGCAGACAGGGGTTCAGTGATTTGTACAACATCACATAGCCAGGAGTACCTGAAACAGAATTTGAAGTCATGACTTTCAGACTCTAGGCCCAGTGCTCTAACCTCTGTGTCACCTACCTACCCAGTGGTTTGAATCTGATTTCTCCACATGCAAGTTGTGTAACCTCCTATTTGTTTTGTGTGTACTTAAATCTATCCATATTTTCTTGCTCCAGTAGAATGATACCTTTTTGAAGGCAGGGACAGTTTTGTTTCTGTCTTTGGGTTCCCACTGGCAAGCACAGAACCTGTTACATAGTAGGCACTCAATTAAATGTCTGTTGAATGATGATTGCTGAGCAGATCACAGACTAAACATCAATTTCATCATCTGGAGATATTAATAGTGTTTAGCTCATAGCATTGCCTTAGGGTCAGATAAATTAATTGCAAAGCCATTGGCACACTCTGAGACTGTTATATTACCACTGGTCTCCTTATACTGTGCCCTGCAGATAGTGAGTGCCCAGGTGTTCTAGGTGGGCTGGATGCCCACCACATATCTGAGGGCATATTCTTTTAGCTTAATGATTCATTTTCTGCGTTCCTGCATCTTTAATAAAATATGTCAGTATACTGTAGCATGATGCAACGGCAAACTGGCAGAATCATCTTGGGAGGATCTTTGGTCCCATGCTCAGGAGCGGAAAAGGACAAGAGCATGGACACCACAAGATAAGTCTGAAGCTTGTTTGAATTTTACTTAGGTTCATGTTGAAGTATCTCTGGGGAGACTTTGAATAATTTATAATTATGAGTACTAAGCTTGTTTTGTTCATTACATAGATCAGGGGTGGGGAACCTGCAGCCTCAAGGTCACCCTCTAGATCCTCAAGTGTGGTCCTTTGACTGAGTCTAGACTTCACAAAACAAGGGGATTTTTTTTTTTCTGTGAAGTTTGCATTCAGTCAAAAGGTCATACTTGAGGACCTAGAAGACTACACGTGACCTTGAGGCTGCAGGTTCTTCATTCCTGACATAGACAATGCAAACACTACATCCATACCCTGGTCATCTCAGTTCATCTTGAGAATGACGATTACCTTCATCAGGGCTAGCTCTTCCTAAAATATCGATGCCTGTGAAGTAGGGATCTTTTCCTTCTTATCATTTGTCATCCTAATATTTGGGACAGTTCTTGGCAGACAGTAGGCACTTAATAAATACTTCTTGATTGACTGCATGAATTAAATGAGTTCAGTTTACCACACATTCACTAAATGCCTGCTATGTGCCAGGGATTGGAGATATAGACAAAATGGAGACAGTTCCTGGCCTAAAGGATTTTATTATATACAAAAAAACTGTCTCTGATTTGGAAGCTAAGCTGGTTTAGTTTTCCACTAGGACAATGGAAGAAGAGGCCTGGACTTTAGTCCTAGTCCCTTTATTTCTTTGAGACTCAGTTCATTCATCTAAATAAAGGGAATAATCTACAGGACATCCTGTTTTTTTATTCTCAGGAAAACTCTCATATAACCATATCTCTCTCCTCCTATAATTGCAAAGTTTAGTTTTTCTTTCTTTCTTTTTTTTTCTTTTTGGAGGGGGGAAAGCAGGGCAATTGGGGTTAAGTGACTTGCCCAAGGTCACATGGCTTATAAGTGTTAAGTGTCTGAGGCCGGATTTGAACTCAGGTCCTCCTGACTCCAGGGCTGGTGCTCTATTCACTGCGCCACCTAGCCGCCCCTGAAGTTTAGTTTTTCATCAAAGTCTAAGACTTTTCATTTATCCCTACTCAATTTCATTTCATTGGATTCCCCCTACTGTTCTTATGTAGAGGTTGGTTCTTTGTTGTGTGTCAAAGATCCCTTTGGCAATCTGGGATTGCCTAGGGATCCATTTTCAGAATTATGCATTTAAAGGCATATATTTAAATACAATGGATTATAAAGGGAACTAATTATTGAAATTCATTTTTTTTTAATTTCACAAACCTAGGAAATCTTTCCACAAACCCTTGACAAAATCCTTTTTGTATTGGAGAACCATGTGTCCAAGAATGTTTCCAGCTTGAACTGGCTAGTGAGAGCTGATTGTTAAAATTTCATTGAGAATATTTACACCTCAGAAATTGGCAAATGCTATAAACCAGAGCTTGAGTTGTTGTATTGTCTGCATTTAAAAAAGGGATGTTGAAAATGTTAACAACACAAATTCAATTATACATTGTAAGTACATATTTGGTTTTTTGTTTGTTATCTGGATACCTGATTGTTAAACATTTACCAGCAAACCACTGCATGAATCAGAAACCTGGGCAAATTCTGAATTGAATAACATTATTTTAATAGCATATTTCTTCTTCTTCTTCTTCTTCTTCTTCTTCTTCTTCTTCTTCTTCTTCTTCTTCTTCTTCTTCTTCTCCTCCTTC
Organism: Gymnobelideus leadbeateri; assembly: GCA_011680675.1. Classification (NCBI taxonomy): domain Eukaryota; kingdom Metazoa; phylum Chordata; class Mammalia; order Diprotodontia; family Petauridae; genus Gymnobelideus; species Gymnobelideus leadbeateri. The sequence continues at coordinate 9,362 of WOXC01006154.1, forward strand.
TCCTTCTCCTTCTCCTTCTCCTTCTCCTTCTCCTCCTCCTCCTCCTCCTCCTCCTCCTCCTCCTCCTCCTTCTTCTTCTCCTTCTTCTTCTTCTTCTTCTTCTTCTTCTTCTTCTTCTTCTTCTTCTTCTTCTTCTTCTTCTCCTCCTCCTCCTCCTCCTTCTCCTTCTCCTCCTCCTTCTCCTCCTCCTCCTCCTTCTCCTTCTCCTCCTTCTCCTTCTCCTTCTCCTTCTCCTTCTCCTTCTCCTTCTCCTCCTTCTCCTCCTTCTCCTTCTCCTTCTCCTTCTCCTTCTCCTTCTCCTTCTCTTTCTTCTTCTTCTTCTTCTTCTTCTTCTTCTTCTTCTTCTTCTTCTTCTTCTTCTTCTTCTTCTTCTTCTTCTTCTATCATTCTTGATCTCACACTCTGCAATGAAAAAAAAAATGTACCCAGTTGGAGCTGATTTTGGCTCCATGATTCTTCAAAATGTCATGTTCCTTCCTTTTCATTTTAGCTAGCCAAAAGTGATGAGTACATATGCTTGTGAATGACCAATCTATAACAAGGAAGTAAACAGGAATTAACTTTACCAAGGTATTAGAGTAGAGGGAAAAGAGTGAATTAGTCACTGAATTACAGAAGGAACAGGAAATTTCAAATGGGTAAGAATCTAGGAGTCATAATACCATCAAATATCATGGGTGGAAGGATATCAGAAACATCAAGATCAACTTTCCTTGGACCAGGGACCCCTATACCTGACAAGAACTCTGATGAGGAGCATGTAGCTTATTCCACTTTGGGACTGCTCTAAATGTGAGGGCCTTTTGATTCTTTCCCCCCTTTAATCAAGCCTTAAACTGTCTCTTTAAAACATCAACCCATAGGGGCGGCTAGGTGGCGCAGTGAGTAAGAGCGCCGGCCTCGGAGTTGGGATGACACGAGATCGAATCCGGCCTCAGAAAATGAGCACCCACACACAAATAATGACTAGCCGTGTAACCTTGAGCAAGTTACTTAACCCCAATTGCTTAAAAAAAAAAATCAACCCATTCCCATTACACCTATTTCTGCCTTCTATGGTCATAAAAAACGAATGAGTGAATGAATGAATTCAATTTCTAGTACCCATGGCAACCTTTCAAATACATGCAGCCAGCCTTCATGAAAGTCAGGCTTCAGGGCGGCTAAGTGTCACAGTAAGTAGAGCGTTGGCCCTAGAGTCAGAAGGACCTGAGTTCAGTTCTGGCCTCAGACACTTAACACACACACAAACAAAAACCTAGCTGTGTGACCTTGGGCAAGTTACTTAACCCCAATTGCCCTCCAAAAAGCAAAAAAAAAAAAGTCAGGCTTCATAATCTTTTCTTCATAAGATCACAGAAGAGTGGGTGGTATAATACAGTGTGTGGTAGGGTGCTACACTTAAGGTTTAGGAAGATCTGAGTTCAAACCCTTCCTTAGACACTATGTGACCTTCAATTAGTCATTTAACCTACCTGGGCCTCATTGTTCACCTATAAAATAGGGGCGTTAGAATCCATGGCCTCTATGACTCCTTTCAGCTCTAAATCTACAATCCCCAGTTCCATTTTACTGTCTTGTAAGATGATGGAGTTGTACTTAATGACCTCTATAGATGCTTAGAAGTCTAAACCTATGCTACTGTATACTATGGCTGGTCCTAATAAGAATGTTAATAATACCTAAGGAAAAAAATATTTTTTTAAAGTTGGATTCTGGGAAAGTCAGGCAGTGTTAGAAGAGCAGAACTCATGTGCACTGAGGCCTTTGGACACAAGTACAAGGCGTGGTTCTTAATGTTCATTTTAGTGTCTTAAACATTCCTAAATCTGGTCAGTGAGGAGTTAACAAAAGCTGGTAGGTGAAATGATCATTCTCATCTCTATAAATTCATTGCTTGCATGAGTTCTCATACTTTAATCAACTCATTCATGGGGGGCTCTCTTAGATCCAGACTCTCAGAAGGCAGGACAGTATCTTAGCCTTTCTGATTCTGTGTCCCAATGCTCTCTCCTGCACCAAACCCATGCTTACAAAATCCCAACACTGAAGAGTCTGCTCTAAATTAACCATAAAGAGTCATAGTCGAAGTGAAGAGTGTTTGGGAATTTTGCAGTCAGACTTTTGAAGAGGTAATTGGTTTAACTGAGGAAGGATGCTAGGCTTCTAATTAAAATGATTTTCTGTTTCACAGAAAATGGCTAATGCTGTCAGGATAATGGAATAAGCAGAGGACTTTTTTTTCTCTTGGATATACTACCCATTGGTCATTCTCTGATGCTCTCCTGGAGGGTTCAAAACTTTGTTCCTAGATCTTCTCAATCTAAAACAATGTGGTCATTATCAGCCCAGCTGTGTGCTGGTAGTACCTGAGCTTGTTAAAGCTTTCTTGGGTGGATTACTGCATTGAATGATTACTGTAATTGACTTACTGTCTAGCTCAAAAGGGGCTTACTTAATGAGGTTTGATTCTGGTAGGGCCCCCTTGGCTAGATGGCTCCCAGCCTGGTGTCTTTACTGTTGTGGTCTTTGTTGTTTTTTCTTTTCTTTTCATATTTAATAACAGTTATATCCAGAGCTTAAGGCAATAGGCTGAGCAATGTTGGCAGCCCTGGTGTGCAGAGAATAGCTCTATATCAGAGGCAGGGGCTCATGCCAACTTCAATGATTTTTTCTAGCTCCTCTTGCCAATTCTCCCTTAGGGATTAATCTTGATTGACTCTCCATACTCCATGTTGGTAAAGTTTGGGCCATCCTAGTTGGTGATGCTGTTACCCAATCATATATATATAACAGAGAAGGGGATTAAACTTTAGGCATCTGGAAGATGTTTATGGAGAGCCCATCTTGGACATGTATGGGGATGTCTCTCTCGGAGAGTTATTGCATTGCTTGAGGCTGTGTGTAGACACATATTCAGGAGTGTGATGGGAAGCACCTGAGGCTTAGGGTTAAAGGACCTGAGTACTACTCACTGTGTTACCTTGGTCAATGACATCTTTGTGCTTCACCTTTCTCCTTGTTATAATGAAAAGGTTATTTCTAAATTCATTCCCATCTTTATAAGCTATGATCCTCTGAATTCAGTAAAGAGTGACTAACTCAATAGACAATTAATTAGCTAGCTAATTTTATTTTAGCCTATTTACGTGACAGATATATTTAAGTCATAGATATTAAGTGATCTATCCAAAACGATCTAGATAGTGGCAGAATATGCACCAGAGCACCCACATTTTCCTACCTCCCTGTATTTGACTATGCCCTTCCCCATGCCTATAATGCCTCTACTACCAAACTCAGTGATGATTATAACTGATATTTACACTGTGTTTCAAAATATGATAATGTTTTTTTGAGTATCTCATTTGAGAGTCACAACAATCTTTTGAGGAAAATTCTAGAGGTATTAGCAAGGGAACAACATGGTGTAGTATACAGAGCGTTGGTTTTAGAGTCAGGAAAACATAGGCTAAAGCCCTAACTTTGACACTGTTTGACTGTGAGACAACAAGAAATTTAAAAATCTCTGTACCTCAGCCCCATCATCTCTCAAAAGGGGGCAATTGATTATATCCCCTACTTCATTGGGTTGTTGTATTAAAATTGTACAAACATGTATATATGTACATATATAATGTCTTCATGTATCTATATATGTATATATACATCCATACACATGTATACACATATATATTCATATATGTGCACACACACACATATATATATATATGAATATATGTGTATTTTTGCAAACCTTAAAGTTCTATATAATATAATTATTATTTTAGGGGCAGCTAGGTGGTGCAGTAGATGAGAATTGGCCTGGAGTCAGAAAACACATTTTCCTGATATCAGATCTGGCCTCAGACACTTACTAGCTGTGTGACCCTGGGCAAATCACTTAAACCTGTTTTCCTCAGTTTCCTTATCTGTAAAATGGGCCGAAGAAGCAAAGGGCAACCACTTTAATATTTTTACCAAGAAAACCCCAAATGGGGTCATGAAGAGTTAGACATGACTGAAACAACTAAACAACAAAGAAACTTGTTTATTTTAATCAACATAATAATGGTGAAAAGAGTAGCAAACATAGGACTCTAAAGTTTTCAGAGTTCTTTACTTAGATTACCTCATTTGAATTCTCACAAGTAACACCTGAAGCAGGTGCCAGGGGATTGATCATTCCCTTTTCAACAGATGAGAAAGCTGCAATGCAGAGAATTTTAGTGACTTCCCCTTAGTCTCCCAGTTAATAAGCATCAGAGATGAGACTTGAAACCAGGTTTTCCTGACTCTAAGACCAGTATTCTTTCTACTATGCCACATAGCACCCTTCCTAGCACCCTAATTCTGTAGGGATCTTACCTGTTCATTAAGAACACTCATGAAGCTTTCCTGGTTCCACATTCTACTCCCCACATGGGCCTCTCTGATCACAACTGCTCCCATTTCTTTAGGAATAACAGTATGCAAAGCACTTTATTATGACCCCACAAAAAAGGTAATAAAAGAATTATTTTCCCCATTTTGCAGATAAACTTTTGTGGTTCATTCTTTTTTTATTTTTCCAGTCATATCTGACTCTTCATGAACCCATTCAGAGATATCTTGACAATGATAATGGAGTGCTTTGCCATTTTCTTCTCTAGCTCATTTTACTGATGAGGAAACTGAAGTAACCAGAATTAAGTGGCTTGCCCAGGGTCACATAGCTAGTAAGCATCTGAGGCCAGGTTTGAAATAAGATCTTCCTGATTCTAGGCCTGGCTCTATCCACTTCACCACCTAGCTGTCCACAAATATTTATCAGGGGGGGTAAATGATTTGTTATAGTTTCATTGCTAATAATCAATAAATATAAGATTTGAAATCAGGTCTTTTGGATGCCACATTGAAAGAGTTAACATCTATGTTCTGTCCTTCATATTACTTCTTAGCATTTACCTTGTTCTTATGAACTTATATCAATACATGTATTATATTTCATGATAAATATTATGACAATGGATAGAAAGCCAACTCTAAAGTCAGGAAGTTCTGAGTTCAGCTCTTGCCACTAACAGATCCTGAATGTGTATCCCTGGGTAGTGACGGTAGCTCTCTGTATTCGAGGCAAATGGCTCAGATTGTAAGTTACAGAGATGGTTTGCTAGAGGAACATTTCTTTTATGGGAGTTGCCTATACTAATGAAATCAAAGATTCAGTCCTTCCTTTTAGAGGGTCCCAATATTTGTGAATCTCCTAGTCTTCTCTCAGATTGAGAGTTCCTTGAGGCCATAGTCTAGGTTTCTTCCAGCACTTACCAGGTACATAATACATGTTTGTTGAGACACTAAATGAATAAATATAACTCTTTTACCTTCTGGTAAGAGACATAACTAGCAATTTTTTAATTTGGTCAGTGGGAATCAATTTTGCTACAGGTAATAATAAGAAAGGCAGACTGAACCACAGAGAGTACAGGATGATCAGGCAGGTCTCATGCAGGAGAAGTCAGATGTCTAGCTTCAGATTTTAACTAATTATTCTTGCTAACTAGTCAGTCACTCAGGTATTTATTAAGCATCTTCTGTTTGCCAAACCTAGCTAAGATCTAAACTTAAAATCAAATACAAGCATATAGATTAATCCTGTCTTTTAAAGAGTTCCCATTTTACTGGAGGGAGAAAATAAATAAATGAAAGCTTGAAAGGGAAATGGTGTCCTAGAGATGGTTACACGGTCTAGAGCAGGCTTCTATGTGACACGGAATCCTAGATTTCAACAAAGAAAGGCAAAAGTTCACTTATTAGGATGAGGAACCCAGAGGCAGAATCCAGGTTTCAGGTGGGGAGGAGCTGGAGGTCAGTCAGTCAGTCAAGTATGTATTAAACACTTCGTCTATGCCAGGAAATGGTCTGCGTGGGGAAGGAATATTGTGGAGTGGCCCAGGGGCCTGGGCAGCAGAAGATAAGGCCCAGGGGCAAGGTTCAGATTATGGATGGTAACCAATTTACACCTGGCATGAACAAAGACAGGAAAGGGTAAAATGTCTGGGCTTCTCTAGTGCGGATTCTGCCATCAATTAGCTTGGTAACCTTGGATAGGTCACTTAATATTAAATAATTAGTCAGTTATTTAATGTTTGCTGAATTCATAGGAGCAGAGGCTTTAGAACCAGAAGTGAATTTAAATAACAAGGGCCTTGAGAAAACAACTAGTTCATAGCCATCATTTCACAGCTGAAGAAGCTGACTTGCCCTGAGAGGGCTTGCAATTTGCCTGGAGCCACATAGCTACAAATTAGACAGGTGAGATTCAAACCCACATCCCTTGATTTCAAATCCAGTCCTCTATGGAAGCCCCTTCCTAATGAAGGATTGTAGAATGCTCTTTGACATAGTGTGCTAGTATGAAATGGATTGTGGAGCATTCAATGGGATGGGGTGGGGGACAGAGGGGAAGAGAAGGGAAAAGAGGGGAGAGGCCTGTGTCCAGCTCCATCAGATTGACATGCTAAATGATGTGCATCTGCATGGCTGTAATTAGCACGAGATGGGAAAATGCAATTTGCTTACAGTTCGCCCCGGCCTGATGGAATCAGAGACATAAGCAGATAGATCACACTAACAAAGCTGTCACCACCAGATCAGCACATTTACAAGGGAAATATGCAAATGGACGCCCAGGTTTTCTTCCTCTTCCCTCCTTTGGTTCACACTTTCTCAGTTCAGGTTGTTTAACCCCCCACAATGAAGGAAGCCAGGCTGAAGATCCTTTAGGGAACATGTTTAATTTCCCCTCTAGGATGGGTGCCTTCTTTACCACTACAATATTACAGAAATTGTGGCTAGTGATGGGTGGGATCCTGGGGGGCTGGGCAGACTTGATCTTTTTGACCTTTAAGGAGCAATTTGCAGAGTCCTGACTATAGAGGAAAGTCAGAAGACTTACCTATGGTCTAAATACGTGTGAGTCTCATCTTTGTCTCAGGCTGGTGTTATAAGTAGGAGGTATAGGTAGCTACTTTAGAATAAGGTAACTTGGGGTGACTAGGTGGCGCAGTGAGTAGAGTGCCGGCCCTGGATTCAGAAGGACCTGAGTTTGGATCCGGCCTCAGACACTTAACCCACACAAACAAAAACCTAGCCCTGTGACCTTGGGCAAGTTACTTAACCCCAATTGCCCTAAAAGGGACGGCTAGGTGGTGCAGTGAGTAAGAGCACGGGGCCTCGGAGTTGGGATGACCGGAGATCGAATCCGGCCTCAGAAAAATGAGCACCCACGCATAAATAATGACTAGCCATGTAACCTTGAGCAAGTTACTTAACCCCAATTGCTTAAAAAAAAAAGAATAAGGTAACAATATTTTAAAAATACAATATTTAATGTGTTATATTTCATTTCTGGATATACTCCCCCAACCAACTCCCAATGAGCCTTCCTTTTTAACAAAGAAAATTCATTAAATGAAACTAATGTAGTGACCATATTACTACTTTGTGGTGACCATATCACCATCAATCATCTGAGAACATATGCAATATTCTGTACCCACAGGCTTCCATCAGTTCCAGAGAAAGGGGTTTTGTTTCTTTCTGAAATGGATATTGGTAATTGCAAATACTTAGCATTCTGAGGGACTAAAACCTTTCTGTTATGTTTCCCCCCCTCCCCTTTTGCTTAAGGCCCTAATCTCTATTACAATGCATATTGTCTTGGGAGGACTCTCACCTTAAATTATTTGTAGTCACTCCACCACATAGGTAAAGAATATGAGTGCAGATTTTTATAGGAGGAAAGGATTATGAGGATGCTGGTGATAAAAATGCTTAGAATACAGAGGCAATGAAAACTGAAAAAGAAAATACATCATATACTCCATGCTTTTGCCCAGGACTTCTCCTGCCTTTATGACCATCCCATGTTTATATGATCTTAGAAACAGAATTAGAAAGAACCCAAGAGATACTGTAATCTAGGCTTTTTCTTATCTAGAAGGGGAAACTGAAGTCTGAGAGGATAAGTGAGATTCCCAATGCCACACATGGCAAACAGTAGATCCTAGATTGGAAACATGGCGTCAAATTCCAAATCCGTTCTTCTTCACATGAAGAAAACCCATCCCACCTACAGAAAATTGGAAGGAATAATGGTACCGTGGCCTCTGATAACCCTTCTAGTCTTGTTTCTTGAGCATGTAGAAAAAATCCTAATATGGAATTTTATCAGCATGTGTAATGCCAAGCAAAGACAACTTCCCAAGGTGCAGAATACCAGCATAGCAGCTCTCCATTTTATTCAGGGACAAATTAAGAACAGAGAAAATAAAAATACTGCATTCACCAAGTGTAATTCAATAATTTCCAAGTACTACTCCACCCCTGGGCAGTACATTCATTTAATCAATCACAAAGCCCCTCTACTCAAATGGAGATTAGTTTCCAATCATAAACAAAATTACATTCATTTGGTCAGTCACAGAGCACAAAAGAGACAAAAGTTTCCCACCCCTTGATCACAACTGAATTACAATTATCATCAGTTAACACCAAGCACCTTCTCAAAAGGATCAGTAGAGAGCACAAAGGCCATCCACCCCTGAGCTACAACAAGGTTAAGATACCATCACATACCAAAGAGAGGTCTTTTCTTCATCTTGACCCTAGGCAACTTCTCAGCAATCTCTGTTCCAGGGTAGACAAAGCTTAACAAGGCCACAAGATACATTTCTAGTGTCCTCATTAATTCATTATTTGTTGGCAGAACAGTCCTAGGACCCCTGAAAACATTAGCAAGACCCTCTTTCAGGATTTCTGTAAACATACAACAAGAAAATCCTTCTTCAGGGCTTCTGAACCAACAGCAAGGTTCCAGGACCTCTGCAACAACAGCACTGTCCTTCACCAGAAGACAAATCTGGCAAAATGATATCAAACAGACAAAGTATCAGCATCAGAGCCATGTCTCCTCAGTCCTTGGCAGCTCTGGGTGGCAGCTCTCAAATGTCCTGGGCATCTCGAACTGGCCCTCAGCAATTCTCTCTCTCTCTTTCTCTCTGCCTCCACAATGCTGCTTCCAAAAGTTTTTCTGCCTCTCTTCCTCTGCTTGTGCCCCTCTAAATCCACAGCACCAGCTACTCCCAGTTCATCTCTCTCGTTTCAAGTGAACAAGTCCATCCCACAAATGGGATTCACAAGCTCTGGGTTTTAACCCTCAACTGGAAAACCAAGCCAATACAGGGGGAATCTTTAAATTCCATTACTATTACAGCATAGGAAGACCCAGATGAAGAACCATCAGTACTCATACATTTAAGCACTTGCTGAGAAGCTTATGAACTTAGAGAACTGCCCTATGGACAACTGAGAGGGAACACCATGCATCCAAATGGTGGCACAGGCAAAGACTTCCCCTTCCATGTATACATTTAACTTTTTAAAAGTCCTTTACCACCTATGAATCTTAAAAACAACCTGCTGAGACACAAAAGTCCATATCCTTATTCTGCATTTTAGAAAATTGAGGCTGAGAGTATTTTAAGTTTACCCATCTATTTAGTGTCCAAGACAGAGTTAGGATCCTAGGTCACCTGACTTCAGTGGCATTTCAATTTAATTTATCGAACATATGATAAGCACCTAGTATATGCTATACTGGTTAGGCAATTGACATTGTAATGATTAAATAAAGTTTTGAGAGACGTGTCTGGGTAACTTAATTTTTTAATAAGGTCTGCAGTTTATTAATAAAAGGATGATCATGTGGTCATCTATATTTAACCAAGCACCCAAGGCATCAGTGCTCACAGTTCATATGCACTTAGGCATACAGTGAGGGGCTGGGAGTGACCCTTAGACAGTGAAACATCTCTATGTTCAACAAGCACCCTTAGGCTATGTAGACAGAAAGATCTGTCTTAATCCAAGCTTTAGTAGAACACAATTGGTTTCCTCATCTTAAATTCCTTGTAAGGTTGGGTCTGACCAAGACTGAGGAGAGTTAATGCTGTTGTTGTGTTTGCTCTTCATTTTTGGAGAGGATCTTGTCAGGGAAATGATGACATGACTTGCAGTTCACTTTGATTTGAGTGAGGGAGGCTGTGCAAGGTCACCAGCCTCACTTTCTCCTCCAGAGCCATCTGGGTCCAGTGGCCAGATATTCAGCAGCATGACTAGAGATAACCCAGGATGCAAAGGGAGAGCCTGGCCCATTTAGGCTAAGGCCTTTTCATGTACTCATTTAGAGAGAAACAACACAAATTCAGTGGAATGGCCTCAGTAAAATATGAGTCAAGGGATAGCCCATTTAATTAGAAAAAGAAAAAAAATCAAGCTAGGAGGGGAAGACCCTCAGGATGATTGTTACAAAGAGAAACACTTAAACACTTACCATTGAACATTCACTCTAAAACAGGAGGGCTCCAAATACGGCCATTATGTAGAGTTTGGGCAGGGACCTATTGTGGTCCAATCTATGGGCTTCAGAGTGAACTGGGTTCAAGGTTTTGTGAAAGGAGAGAGAGAGAGAAAGAGAGAGAGAGAGAGAGAGAGAGAGAGAGAGAGAGAGAGAGAGAGGAAGAAAGAAAGGAATCTATCCAGCAAAGCCCAAGTTATGTGGGCAGCTTCTGGCCATCAAATTTTACCTTCCTTTGGAGAGGGTCAGAGGGAGAAGGAGGGGAAAAGCTGAGTTATCTATCTGGGTCCCCGTTCATGTACCTCAGTCTCCTCACAGGTTGTGTTTGTCCTTCATTTTAAAAGAAGGCCATAGCATCAGAGAAATGATGATATGACTTGAAGGTGCCTTTGATTTGAGTGAGGGAGGGCTGTGCAAGGTCACCAGCTTCACCTTCTCCAGTGTTGATGCAGTTTCATTATCAGTAATGTCCTTCTACAGTCTGAACTTTTTTTTTTAAACAAATGCTTTATTAACTTCTGTTTTACATCATTCATTTCTGCCAGATTTTGAGTTACAATCATTTTCCCCCCATTATTCCCCTACCCAACCTCCCAGAACAGTAATCCCACAAGATATCGCTTCCTCCAATCTGCTCTCTCCCATACCTTCTCCCATACCCCATCGACTTTTCCATTAGAGGAAGGTGAGACTTTGCATCCCAATGCCTGCACATCTTATCTCCCTATTACAAGCAAAAGAGTATTAATAATAGTATTTATATATATTTGAAACATATAATGTTACGACCTCAAATTTCAGATCCATTTCCTTCCTCCCTTGTCACCCAGTCCCTCTTGGGAGATAAGTAATTCAGTATATGTTGTACATGTCTAGCTATGCAAAACATTATCATAGTAGATATATTGTACAAGGCTGCTTATAATTCCCTCCCACTCATCCCACCCCTACCTGGTCCATTCCCTACATGATCCTGTCCCTCTTTTATAATGGGTACTTCCAACCTCCCCTCACCCCAAGGATGCCCTCCCATCCATCATCCCTCCTCCCATCCCCCTTCCCCTATCCTGCTGCAGGTTGAGATATCCCATTTAGTTTGTATGTCATTTTCTCCCTGAACCAAATTCAATGTGAATGTGGTTTTGCCTTTTTGGCCTTCCTTATTCTCCCCCTCTTTTGCAACCACTTCCCCTTGCTTCTTCTGCATGGGGTAGTTTATACTACCCTGTCTCTCCCCATCTCCTCTTGCCACTTTCCTCTCTCACCTCATAATTTCATCCCTTGAGTATTCTCCCTTCCCAACAAATTCAACTTATGCCCTCTATCCATATATAAGTGTGACCATATACTCACACATTCACATATATATTCATATGACCACACCCCCTTCTTCCATTATTTTCATAGTGAGAAAGATATCAACAGTCACAGTTATTGCTTTTCCATATAGGAATGTAAATAGTTCAACTTTGATAAGTTCCTTTTGATTTCTTTTCCCTGATTACCTTCTCAGGCATTTCTTCCTTCTTGTGTCTGGGTGTCAAATTTTCTATTCAATTCTGGTTTTTTCCTCAAGAATGCTTGAAAGTCCTCTATTCCACTGAATGACCATATTTTCCCCTGAAACAAGATACTCAGTTTTGCTGGGTAGGTAACCCTTGGCTTCAATCCCAGCTCTTTGCCCTCTGGAATATCATATTCCATGCCCTTCAATCCCTCAGTGTAGAAGCTGCCAAGTCCTGGGCTATTCTGATTGTGTTTCCACAATATTGAAATTGTTTCTTCCTGGCTGCTTGTAGTATTTTCTCCTTGATCTGGGGATTCTGGAACCTGGCTATAATATTCCTGGGAGTTTTCTTTTTGGGATCTTTTTCAGGAGGTGATCGTGGATTCTTTCAACCTCTATGTTGCCCTCTGGATCTAAAACATCAGGGCAATTTTCCTTGAGAATTTCTTGAAGGGTGATTTCTAGGTTCTTTCCTTGATCATGGCTTTCAGGTAGTCCAATAATTTTTAAATTGTCTCTCCTGGATCTATTTTCCAGGTCAGTGGTTTTTCCATGAGATATTTCACATTGCCTTCTAATCTTTCATTTGTTTGGATCTGCTTAACAGCATCTTGATTTCTCATAAAGTCATTAGTTTCCATTTGCTCCAGTCTAACTCTGAAGGAATGAGTCTCCTCAGTGAACTTTTGAGATTCTTTTTCCATCTGGCAAATTCGACTTTTTAAGGCATTCTTCTCCTCATTGCCCTTTTGGGCCTCCTTTGCCATTTGAGTTAGTCTATTTTTTAAGGTGGTGTTTTCCTCAGTCAGGCTGTTGACCCTCATTTCATACTTTTTCTGCATCCTTCTCATTTCTCTTCCCAATTTTTCCTCCACTTCTCTTATTTGATTTTTAAAGTCCTTCTTAAGGTCCTCTATGGCCTGCAACCCACTCATGGTTTCCCCTGGGGCTTTTGGAGCAGGACCTCTGACCTCACAGTCCTTTTCCTGCTCTATGCCCCCAAAATAGGAGTCTAGGGTTGCATTTTTCTGTTTCCTTTGCCTTGGCATGTTGCCACTTAATTACTTGACTTTTGGGCTTGTTGCCACACTATGGCTTTAAGGCCAGCTAGAGGAATTTTCGTCCCGAACGTGTGCGGGGCAACTTCTGTTTCTGGCAAGCTGTAAACCCACCCACAACTTCCACCCTAGATCACAATCCAGATCCAGGGAGGTTAAAGCAAGAGCGATTACCCCCCAAGACTGATCGCTGGATCTCCCCACGATTTGTAGGCTGGGAGCCGGATCTGCCTCTGAAAACTACAAAATGGCGTGTCTCCTCAGCAGCTTCTAGCCCCCAGGGGAGAGAGCTGACGCATTCCCCAAATACAGGTCCCAAAGTCCATAGGACACTAACCTCTTACTTTGTCCTAGGCATGTCTATGTTGATAATTCTGGAGTCGCCACAGCTCCTGGTGTTCTGGGGTACCTCCAGCTGGCTGCTGGCCCTGCCGCCCTGGGGCTAAAACCTCGGCTCATGCGGACCTGGGCTCGGCTCGGCTCCTGCGCTCTGTGCGCTGCACGCTGCCAGGTCCCAGACCACTGCACTGGTCCTTCCTGCAGGGCTGCTGGGCTGTCCTCAGCGGGAGTTTAGCTTCTCTGTGTCGTTCTGTGGGTGCTGGGGCTCCAGAAGTTGTTCAGAGTCCCCTTTTACATCGTTTGGGGGGAATGTGGGGGCAGAGTGGCTTGGATGAGCTGTTTCTCCCTACAGTCTGAACTTTTTAAGAATTTTGGAAGAAGGGGAGGGCTGTGAATCTCCACCCAAACCATTTGCTAATAATAATCATTCTCACAGAATATAAAGACAGAAAACAAAGCAACTATTGCCCCCCAAGGATGTGATATTTTACTGAGTGTAAACAATATGTTAAAAAAAAGTCTGTGAGCCAAGGGTTGAGAAATTATGGCCTCAATGCCACATGAGACCCTCTAGGTCCTCAAGTAGGGTCCTTTGACTGAATTCAAACTTCACATAATAATCCCCTTCCTAAAAGCATTTGTTCTTTAAAACTTCAACTCAGTCAAAAGGTCATATACCCAACAACCTAGAAGGCCACATGTGGCTTTGAGGCTGCAGGTTCCCCATCCCTGGATCTGCACACAGAAATATATGTATATACACATTACATATATGTATGTATGCATATGTATTTGCATATATATACAAGCATACATATATGTTTATATTTTTATATAGGCATATATAAATGTGTGTGCATGCATGCATGCATGTGTGTGTGTGTGTGTGTGTGTGTGTGTGTGAGAGAGAGAGAGACAGACAGACAGACAGACAGAAAGACAGAGACAGAATCAGACAGAGTCAGAGGGTCAAAGCATTGGTAGACAGTGCTGGATGGCACAGATATAAGCCTTCTAATTTCTTATATAAATTTTAATTGATGCTGTAATTCTTATATCACTGTCATATTTGAATAACATTGTACACATATTACCATCCTTTATAACAAGGAAGCATGCTTAAGCAAAATGAATGGACCTATGGTAGTGACTAACAATGTATACCTTAATCTATTCCTTTGTTTTCTAATCTACTGAAAGGACATAAATTTATCCACCTGCCATCTGGTAACTAGACTGGTTGTTGCATTGGTTTGAATTCACATATCTTTTAAGACGATTTTCCTTTATACTTCTTTGGCCATCGAGTATGCTGCTCATTTATTTCTTCGTACTTCTCTCTGAATCAGTTCATTCAACTCTTCCCATGTTTTTCAGAATTCCTTATATTTGTTATTCTTAAGGAACAATAGTTATTGATTTGCATTCATATATCACAATCAGTACAAAACTCCATTAATCAATGGGCCTCCAATTTGTTTTCTAGTTTAATTGTTTTTCTTTTCTGTTTGTTTATTCTGTTCTATCTTCTTTTCCCTGCTCACCATCTTTCTCCAAATGACTTTCTTTCTCTCATCCCTCCCTGTGACCACTTTTGAGTATAAAGATCCATGGAGGAGGATTTCCTTTGATATCTCATTCCAGTAGAACTTCCTAAAGTACTTGGCTCTACTGACACAGTGCAACAAGAATTGATTGGATTGTCTTGTGTGCTATATTTTACAGAGTGGTTGCAGGTTTTATGTCTGAGATGGCACTAGTTACTTGGGGAGTCAGAAAAAAAATAGCCACAAACAGATTTGAAGGGATTTAAAAGCAGAGAAGTGTCTTGGGGAAATATAGAGATGCTATCAATCACACTCCTCTTGTAACACACTATATAATCATATATTGAGCTGGAAAGGATGGAGGAGACCATCTATTCCAACCTTTCCATTTTATGGATGAGGAAACTGAGGCCCAGAGATTTTAAATGACTTGCCAAAGGTCATTACAGGTAGGATTTGTACCCACATCCTCTGATTCTAGAACCAATGTGGTCATTGTATGATGCTGTTTCTTTAAATTACTACTGAAAGTACAATGGAGCACTAACAGGTAGTTAATGAGGTACCACAATACTGGGGGCCATCTCATCCATTTATGCATACAAGTGAGGCTTTAGCTGCTGTAAGAGCCTTTTAATTGCTAAGTTCATTACTGTACATTCCCTGTTACTGCCTTAAAAGTAGATACTTCTTGGAGAAATGGGAGGGGGAGGTCATGTGAATTAGAAGGTTATCCCCAAGTGTAACCATAATTAGTAAATATGTCAGAAAAAAAAAATCAGAGAAAAATCAATTGACAAGTGTTCAATTGCTTATTACTCTGTTTTCTTTTTCTATAGCTTCGGAAGGCAGTGATGGATCATATATCAGACTCATTCCTGGAAACCAATGTTCCCTTGCTGGTACTGATTGAGGCTGCCAAGAGTGGAAATGAGAAAGAAGTCAAGGAGTATGCCCAAGTTTTCCGTGAACATGCCAATAAGCTGGTGGAGGTAAGTCACTGTCGATGTAATCATGGCATGCTGTGAAAGTATAAAGGATAACCAAAGGCCTCATTTCTTATCCTTGGCCCATAGAGAATTCTATTTTAGATCATTGACTTCGAAAGCAACATGGTGGAACATATCTCGCTTTTGATGTTTAGAATCATTCAAATCCTGAGGTTGGGAGTGGAAAGAATGAGATGGAAACTCCCCAGCTCTGACTCCCCGCTTCTTGTTTGTCTGCTGTTTAAATGAGAAGGGAAGGGAAGAATGAGGAGGAATGGGGAAGCAGAATCAAGGATGGGATAACTCAATGGCAAATCATAGAGTGGCACCATATGACCCTGCACATTGTAATCAATAGCTTGAATGATGGCATGCTTATTAAATTTGTGGATGAAGATTGGAGGCAATGCTAATATGTAGGATGGAAAGAAATGGGACTAACTCCTGTATTGCTTTATCCTTCTTTAAATATTAAAAAAATGTATATATATATATACATATTCTTTAAATATATTCTTTAAATATATACATACACACATATATACACACAAATTAATTTTATTACATATTACATCCAATAATAAGTACAGATATATTTTAAAGTATAAATTTATTGGAAATGATGTGGCATTGATGTCATCATATTTGAAATGGTTCCAGCTCCTACTTATGGTTTATTACTTAGAATACTGTAGTTATTTTTAAAGGAATTTCTCTGTCTTTTCCTGCTGGATGTTGTTGGTAATACAAAAATATTGACACGTTATGTGAATTAATTTTATATTCCACAACTCAGAAGTTATTATTAAATTATTTTATTTGTCTTTCTAGTACTCTCTAAATAAATTAGCCTATTTGTAAAACAAACAAACAGCAACCAAAAAACTGTAAAATAAAATGGGTGGGGGTCCCTGAGTTCCTACACTGTCTTAAGACTCCAGCTATCCTCAATCATGCTTTGACTGGATTTAAGATTGTTGAAAGAAAATCCAGGACTTCATTGACCTATGTGGTCTTTTGCTTCTTTCCCTAATCCCCTCCTAACTATTCATTTAAACTGTTTTTGGACAGTCAATGGAGGAAAATGTATGAGCATGTGCCATTCTCCCCAACCACGGTGATTTGGAAATCTCGGAACACCCTGAAGAACACCCTGAGTTTTCTTTTCTCACTTACAAATATAAGGGCTTATATTTGCTAATGGTGTGGCTGAAGCATTGGGAATGGTTTGAATTATGTAGCCTCCTTGAACGAGATTTTGCAAAGAGATACATAATGTCCAGTCTTCCTAAAGAGGAATGTTGTAATACTACTAATAAAATAGAATAGGACAAGTTATGTCCAGGAAGACAGAATGGTGAGGAAAGATAAGTGATTATAAGTTAGTAGGAGACCCTCAGCCAGGGGCTAGAATTTTTTGGACTCTTCTTTAAATATGGAGTCATATATCTGTTAAAATGTAGAACCAAGGTGTTAAGGAGTGGACTCAGGAATGCAAAAGTGAATTACATAGCTGTGAAAGAAGCGTTGTTTAAAAAAAGAAAAAGTATGGTATCCAGGATGATTAGATGGAGAAAGTAGGAGCTTCCAACAGGATGGAAACAGATTGGCAGTACTCAGGGTAGGATGAGATAGTGGAGTGTCCTTGAGACCTAAAGAACTGAAGTTAAGAAGGCAAAAGGATGTTTAGTGAGAGAATGGGGAAAATCTTGGGAAAGAAAAGAGAGAAGTATGACATTGTGTAATTGTTGGTTGATTAATTGTACAGCAGTGAAAGATAGCTCAGGAGTAGGACCTCTGACAGAGATGGACATACAGAGACACAGACAGAATAATAGACTCTTGGGGCAGACACAGATGGATGAGGAACAGTAGGTAGTATCCACAAAGTACTGTTTGCTTCTACAAACCTGGGCTTTCCTTTGCATCCACAGATCAGTTGCTTGAGTTATGAAAAAATAAAAACAAAACAAAACAAAACACAAGCTTTTATTGTTCCTTTCCCCGCCCAAGCAGTCCGACAGAATGCTTTTAAACCTGAAGTAGGTATGGCTAGGTGGCACAGTGAATAGAGCACTGGCTCTAGAGTCAGGAGAACCTGTGTTCAAATCCAGCCCCAGACACTTAACACTACCCACGTGACCTTGGGCAAGTCACTTAACCGCAATTGCCCTGCCTTCCCCCCTCCAAAAAAAGAAAAGAAAAGAAAAGAAAAAAAAAAACCTGAAGTAAAATGTGGAATAGCTCAAAATAATTGTGAAGATATCTTTTACCTAAGTGTGTACATTTGTCTTCCCCAAAGTAAAGGCTATGAAGGAAAATGACATGGAACTATTTTTAGAGGTCAGAAATTTGGGAACTTAGATACCTTTAACTTATGACCTCGTTGAGGGCAGAGACTATTTTTGTTTGTTTTTTGTCCCTTTTTGTATCTTTGATCCTTAGCACAGTGTCTAGCACATAGTATGCCCTTGTTGTTATTCAGCCTTTTCAGTCATGCCCCATACTTTTAAACTTCATTTGGGATTTTCTTGGTAGAGATACTGGTGTAGTTTGCAATTTTCTTCTCCAGGTCATTTTACAAATGAGGAAAATGGGGGCAAAATGGGCTAAGTGACTATCCCAGGGTCACACAGCTAGTATATGTCTGTGGCTAGTTTTTAACTCAGAACTTCCTGACTCCAGACCTGGTACTCTTACACTGTGATACCTAGCTTTCAATATCTTAATAAATATTTATTGATTGATTGGAAACTTGGAAGAAAGGGATGATTTTGGTTTAAAATAGGAAATAAGCAAGGGGAGTGCAGATATGTCCAGATTTATACCTGAAACTATGATAGAAAGAGGAGACAGATATGTTCTGATGGCCTAAAACTCTAGAATGAAAGTTAAATTGAGCCAGATGATTAGCTCCCCATAAAAGGGTGAGTGCCTCCAGAGACTGAAATACCTACACAGGGAGCTCTTTGTTAAGATTTCAAAAGGTCATCTATCAAGACAGAAGCAAGGAAAGGAAGGTTACTGGTGAGAGCCAAAAAGTAGGACACTTCTTTAAGAAGAGTATAAGAGATGCCAAAAACCCAAGTAAGATTAGACTTTCAAAAATAATTGAGGTCATTAAGACAGACCTTCTAAATTTTCTTTGCAGTAAAGACCAGGAAGAGATAGGTCAGATTCTTAGACAAGATAAAATGATGCTTATGTATGACATAGAAAAAGACACACTATGGAGCTGTGGTTTTCCTCCTTTCTCTATGAAAAATAATGATCTTCATAATCAACACATTGAAAGAAAAATGGTTGTCAGGGAGTTGAAACAAAGGACAGAGAAGACACAGAAAGAAAATGTGTAAACTGTCTTAAATGACATTAGATATCCTGGTTGGATCAACTGACATCCAAATTTTGAGAGAGGTGGAGAGTTGACAGTCAACCTACTCCTTGTGTTTTTTTAGGAATCATGGGATGATGATGATGGTTGTGTGGTTTGTCCTTCATTCTTGAAGAGGACCATGGCATGGGGGAGATGCTGATGGGACTTGCAATTAACTTTGATTTGAGTGAGAGAGGGCTGTGCAAAATCAGCAGCTTCACTTTGTTCTCCATAGCCATCTCGGTCCAGTGTCCAGATGCTCATCAGGATGATTGAAGATGGCCCAGGATGCAATGGGAGACCTTTGCTCTTTTAAGCTAAGGTCTTTTCAGGTTCTCACTTTAAGTGAGGAAATAACCATTCAGTGAAAAGACCTCTTTAAGAAGTGGGTCAAAAGATGACCATTTTAACAATAACTTAAAAAAATAAGAAATAAAACTGGGAGGGGAAGACCCTCAGGGTTGCTGTTCAAAAAAGAAACAATTTCTATTTATGTTGACTCTGAACCAGGAGGCCTCAAAAATAACCATTAAATGGTGCTTGGCCAGGAACCTTTCATTGTCCAATCCATGAGATCCAGAGTGAATTGGGTTAAAGGCTTGGTCTTTGAGAAAGAAATTTGGCCAGTAAACTCCAAGTAAACTAGGTAGATTTTGGCCATCAAAATTTACCTTCCTTTGGGTAGAACACTGTCAGGTAAGACGTTAAAGTTATGGAGGACAGGAACAAAGTCAAGAAGAATTTGTTGAAAGCTAGCTGTGTTGCAGACACTGTGCTGAGTGTTGAGGATATGAAGAAAGGAAAAGACAATAGCTACCGTCAAAGAACTTAAAGTCTAAATGGGAAGATGATGTGAAAATAATTGTATATAAACAAGTTTTGTACAGTATAAATGGGAGATAATCAGAAGAGGGAAGACATTAACATTATGGGGAATCAGGAAGGGCTTTTTGTAGGAGGTTGTAATGGCAACCACGCTAGCATATTCAGGATGACTGCTAGTCCATTTTCTTATATCTGCTTTACTAGGAAAGATAGCTGTTTAAGGGATCAACAATCTTTATTTAATTGCATTCATTACTTCAGTGGAAAGTCAACACCCTGAACTTCAGAGAAAATACAAGCAGAGAAATAAAGACCAAAAGACAAGGCTCTGACTGTCTGAATCAACTATACACTTTATATACATCCCTGGATTGAGAGCCTTTATGTCTGAGCAGTCAGGGAGCTCTAAACATATGGCCACTTAGAATCTGGACCAGAGAATCACAAGATCCTTTTCATAAGAAAGCCCCCAAGGCAAAATACCAGTTCAGAATATATATATATTTTCACTTCTCAGTGCCAGAAGGTATCATAACTCCATAACTCTCATGATTCAGTGCCTAATTAGAAATTGGCAAAAGGTGTGAACACCTTCCTACAAGCAAGCCTCCCCTAAACAGGCTTCCTTTAATGTGCTCCACTGTGAGGCCTATTAATGAGTGGGGAAGATCTTATATCCCATTAACATTACAGAGGCTGAATCATAGCTGAGCCATAAAGGAATTCAGGAATGACTGGAAATGGAAATGAGAAGGGAGAGAATTCTAGGTATGGGGGACAATCAGCAAAAATGGCCAATGTCTGGAGACGGTATATTTCATGAGGAATAGAAAGGAGACTGCCGCCACTAAATTATGGAGTATGTGGGGTAAAGTATAAGACTCAAAAGACAGGAAAATATGAGGTGAAGGGAGGCATTAAACTCCAAATAAAGGACTTTATCTTTAATTCTGGAGGCAATAGGGAGCCATTGGATTTGACTGAATGGGGGGGGGGTCAGATTTGAACTTTAGGGAGATGACTTTGACAGCAGAGTGGTGGATGAATCAAATTGGAATGGTGGAGATGAGGCAAAGAGAATAACCAGCAGCCTATTGTAATATTCTAGGCCTGAAGTAATGAAGGCCTGAAGCAGGGAGGTAGGAATTTCAGATGAGAGAAGGGGAGATATTTAAGAGATATAATAAAGGTATAAATCCTTCCCATGGAAGCCTAAAAATTGCCAGGGATCTGTGCTATAAACCCTTCAAATTACTTAGGAATTAACACCAGCATAATTCAACCAGAAATGACTAACATTCAGATTCCAGATTCATTTCTTACACAGGTCACACTGTCTACATAACACTAACTCTTCATTCTGCAGTACAGGAGAAGGGTTTGTTTTTTGTTTGTTTTGTTTGTTTGCTTTTTCTCCATATAACATGTCCTCTACATTCCCAAAAGTAGTTTAGGCACAGTGAACCTCTCAGTTAACATCATCAGGATAATATCCCAGAAGCTCATAGAGCCTGGGTAATAGTAGCCTGGATCCTAGTTACTACCCCTTCAGAGTCTTATGGAAGACCTCTAAGAGGAATAAATCTCTAAATCTAAAAAATTTTAGGCCTTACACTTAAGTTTATCAATAACAACCATTAGCCTCACATACATACCTAAAAAAATTATGGGAAAGATATATGGGTTATTTTTTTTCTTCATGCAGCATGAGTCCAGTATGAGTCAACAGTTTTAAATGGTAGTCATGAAAGTTGATGCAAACTTGGGCTGCTTTAATGTGATTATAATGTTTATAATAAGGGAGCTGATAATCCTTATTATTTTGGCTGTATGTATCTGGGATATTTTGGTCAATCCTGGATATATTATTTTAGGGGATTGACAAGCTGGAGTGTGTCCAGTGGAGGGTGACAAAGCAATGAAATGAAAAAAAAAAACTGCACCATGTGAAGATAAGTTGAAATAACTGGAGATGTTTAGGTTAGTGAAGTGGAAATTTACACTGAGAAATGATAGCTGTCATCAAGTATTTGAAGAACTGTGAGGCTGAAGTAGGATAATCCTTATTCTTCTGGGCCCCAGAGGTCAGAAGTAGAAGCAATGGCTGGAAAATTGAAAGATGTAGATCTGGGCTGTAATTGTTGACAGGAATTTCCTAGCTATTGTAGTTGTTTAGTGATGGGTTGAACTGTCATGTTGGGTGGTGAATTCCATGTCAATAAAGGTTTCCAAGCAGGGACTAGATAATTATCTATTAACCATGTTGGAGAAGAGAGTCAGGCTTCATGGAGATCTTTTGGGGTCCCATGAAATTTAGTATGGAGCCAGTCTGTATGTGCTAGGCTGTGATGCTTTAGTTAGGAGATAGTTATCTCCTGAAGAAGTTACAGAAAAACAAGAGGGAACAAACTACAACACACAGCATGATTAAGTATACACATTCTCTGTCTTGTTCTTGCCCCATATCTGTGGCAACCGGCAGGGAGCCTGAGATCCGCCCAGCGTGAAATGATTAGGCCATCTGCAGTGAAGGGGTGTGTTAAGACCTCTTTTGTCCCAAGTATATTAGACTCTTAGTAACACTCTTCAGCTTCCTTTAGGGATGTCAGATTCATCTCAGCATCAGTGCTGCATTGGCAACCTGTGTCACAGACAAAGTGCAAAATCGAGGAAAATACCGTGTTATACCTTGACTGAAGAATTAATGGATATATAGGAATGAATTTATAAAAGGCAATCTATTCAATGATGCACTGACCTGCTGATTTCAAATAACAATAATAAAGTGCATTAGAGTTATTAAGTAAAGATCTCACTCATCCAAGAAGAATATTTTTGAGAGCAAGATTATTCCAGTCTCTTCTTTAGATGTCACTTGGGTGTTAGTTGTGAAAATATGGGGGAGTGGAAAAGAGTTAAGGAGTTATTAACACTGAATCTTGCATAAGACCCCTGCCTATGAATGGCTACGAGTTGCCTACCTTTAATTTTTATTTTAAAGGGGGAGGCAAGTACCCATTAAAAGCTTGCTCATTGTTATATAGACTGATATATACCTACATACATATACACATCCATACCCATAGATGTATATAGACTTCTACTTCTATCTATCTATCTGTCCATCTATCCATCTATATCTGTCCTATATTTAGAAAGTTAAAGAGGAAGATGGAGGTGAAATAGGAGTCAATAAAACCTTAATTCAAGTCCCATTTCTGAAATATACTGATTCTGTGATATTGGGCAGGTCATTAAAACTCCCCATACTGCTCTGGGAAACTCTGTAAGACCAGAATTTGCAGAGAAGGTGCCAACCTCCATTAAAACTTCCCTTTACCACTGAAATCATAGCTCTTGTCCCCTCTCTCAATGTCTCTATGAATGTGTGTATGTGGGTGTATTTGCCTACATATACATATACATACATATATACACATATGAATTTTGTTTAGTCATGTTGGACATATAAAGACCCCTTTGGGCTTTTCTTGGTAAAGATACTGGAGTGGTTTGCCATTTCCCTAACTCATTTTACAGATGAGGAAACTGAGGCAAACAGGGTTAAGTAACTTGCTCCAGGTCACACAGCCAATAAACGTCTGAGGTCAGAGTTGAGCTCAGAAAGACGAGTCTTCTTGACCCTATCCACTGCAGATTTTAGATTCCCTATGTATTATGCATTTACAAGCATACATTATCATGGTATATCCATTGGTATGTACACATTGTTGACCTGAAAATTTGGTTAAAGGAGGCAAACAGGCTAGATGATATATGAATTCATATTGTTTATTCCCTTAAAGCTAGCCAAATACACACACACACACACACACACACACACACACACACACACATATATGTATATATGGAGCCAGATAAAATCTGACTGCCTAACAAAAGGAATGAGAAGGCTGAAATGCATTTTAGAAAAATCCCACCTCAGGGTCTCTATGTCACTCAAATTTATGATCTCTGTATATGTTTAACCATGTTATGGGAAAGGGACTTTCTTAACCCAATAGGTGGTAAATGCAAGAAGATAAGAGAGTTGACAATGTACAATTGAACTTACAACCCAGGATATCTGTGCTTTTTTTACCATTGACATGCCATAACACAGTATATGTCCAAAAATAATAAGATAAAGTCCCATTACTCAAGGTAGAGTCTAGGGTTAAGGGTCTCATCCTTAATGGCCATAAAGTTAGCCTCAGCTGGTCTTGTTGGCATAGGAAGAGGTATTCTCTGAGTTTACCTTTAAAGAGATATTCTCTTTCAAGAAGCTGTTAGGTCCAGGCTCTTCTTCTGGCTGATTAGTTCAGGATCTGACTCTTATTAAAGTCCAAAAATGATATTTAATGATTATCAACATATCTTTGTGATAACACTTTGCCATATAAAAATTATTTATGTACATAATTTTATTTAATCATAATATTATAATAACATTTTGAGGAAGGTAATACAAGTATTACTATGTTTACAAATGAAACTGAGGTCCCTATTTGCTCTAACTTGCAAGAGGTCACACAGCTATTTACTGAAATTGTTTGCAGGCTTCCAATCCAGTGGTCTCTCTATTCCTCTTCACTGCCGCGTTGTGAAGAAGAAACTGTTTAGTGCTAATAGCTTGCTCTCTACAAACAAGGGGATATTGACCAACATTTTCTGGGAAATGAGTGTAAATTGTGAGAACCTGGTGCTCTAGCAGCATGAGGGAGAAAGACTTTGGATGATGAGAAATGTGAATTGTGGTAATGAGAGTAAGAATTTTCCCTGAAATTAGGGGAGGCAAATCTGATGCAAAAATATTCTAACACTGTGTTCTGCAGTGAAATAGGAATGTTTTGTTTTGTCTGTTATTTCATATTGATACTGTTATCGGCTTCCATTTATATATATTATAGCCTTAAAATGTGACAACATTTCTCCCAGTACAGTATCATTTCCTTCATGCCACAGGTGGCTCACCAATCTATATAAGCCCTAAAAGAAAGATGCTAGCTCCTTAGAATTTATTATTAAGGGAAGGGCTTAGGAGCTGGGCAGAGTTAATGGGAGTAATTTAGACCTTCCCTGCATAAAAAGACCTTGTTGAATGTCAATGAATCAATCAACAAAAGTCAACAAGCTTTTATGACACATCCATGAAGAGCTCTAGATAGATATATAAAGACAAAATTGAAATTATCTTTGCTTTCAAGGAACTTTCATTGTATCATGGGAGACAAATTAGACACATATAAGTATATACAGAAGAGTTATAGTGTAATTTGGTGGGAAAACACCAGCAACTGAAGGAGAAGGGATCAGGGAAGGTTTGATATGAGTTGGCTCTTGGGAAATAAGAAACCCATTTTCAGTTGGACCAAGGAGTTTGGGGAGGCAAACAATGTATGACAAAGCTGGAAAGGCTGGGTCTAGGTTGAGTAAGACATTAAATGATCAGCAAAGGATCCTTGAGGTATTTGGTCCTCGAGATATTAGGGACCCCCTGGTGTTTGATGAACTGAATTTTAGAAGTATCCATTTGAAACCAAACAAGATCCATGGAATTAACATCATTCCTTAATGGTTCTCTGTTGCCCTGTGACCTACACTTGTCACCGTGAGGCTATCCTCGGTTAGAAACTGGTCCCAATCAACAGGCATTTCTTATAGGTCCAGTCCTTGAGGAATTTATAATCTTCTCTGACCAGAGCCAATCTATATCATGCAGATAACTCTCAGGATCAAGGTGACCATTGAATCTCTCTTCTGGACTGATTTTGCCCTTCTGGAGGTGCACCAGGACTGGACATTTTAGATTAGACATATTCTGGTAGAGTTCAACTATTATAGATTCCACAATTTAAAAAAAAGGGAACACAAACGACAAATTATTTTTTTCTACCAATAACAGTTTGTACTTTCATTAAATAAGGTTTTGTATTCCGATGTTGTTTAAACTCAGAGATATACATTTAGAGCCACGAGTCCCTGTCAGCAAATGATAATATTGGAAAATTTCACATACCCTGCAGGGACATAACTTGCTTAATATCCTTCTATTGTTTTATTTGAGGCACTGGTACTTTTTTTTAAAATAAACTAATGAATTGTTATCTTAAACAATAATGCAGTAACCAAGACCTTATTTAATGACTGCACTAATTCCTAGTGTTATAATGGGAATAATACAGTAATTAATCATTCCCTGTTTAGATTTTGGTGGGAACATAAATATAATCTGAGCATAGCTGTTTTTCATACTCATAGGACCTATCCCCAGAGGAAAGACTAAACAATGATAAGGGTTTCTTTTTTTCCTTCTTTCTTTCTTTCTTTCTTTCTTTCTTTCTTTCTTTCTTTCTTTCTTTCTTTCTTTCTTTCTTTCCTTCCTTCCTTCCTTCCTTCCTTCCTTCCTTCCTTCCTTCTTTCTTTCTTTCTTTCCTTCCTTCCTTCCTTTCTCTCTCTCTCTCTCTCTCTCTCTTTCTCTCTCTCTCTCTCTCTCTCTCTTCTCTCTCTCTCTTTCTTTCCCACATCTCACCATTTAGAAATTGGCCACATTCTCTTGATATATATTAATGCCAGAAACAAGTAGATATTCAGGAACACATGCTATATTTTCCAGGCAACTTGCTTACAATTGCAAAAACTGCCATTTGGCTTTTATTATGGGGCACCATTCAGAACCCACATAGTATATGGGACAGCAGATGAGTGGGGGTGGGGTGGACAGCAGACATCCAACTTAAAATGACCTTACCTTGGAACATTACCTTGAATCATTAGCCACAGCAAGGTTTTTCTCCCTCTAGATTATTTCCTTGACCCTGTTCTGTACTGACATTTCAGATTACTCATCTGTAAAATGGGCATAATAATAGCTATTGCCTTCCAGGCTTGTTGTGATGATAAAATGAGCTAGGATTTGTAAAATTTTACAAACCTTTAAGTGCTACATAAAGGCTAGCTGATAGGAACCTGTGGCTCCCTGATTCATTCTTTTCCTTCTGTACATTATGCACCAATAATATGCATCCTGAATATTTTTACTTCTGGGCTGCTTATTTATTGTTCTCTTTGATCTCTGGGTCAGATTGTGAGATCCTCAAGGACAGGAACTGTGTTTTGCCTTTATTTGTTTCACCTGCATTTAGCACAGGCTTAGTGCCACACATACAATAGGTGCTTAATAAATGTGATGGAATGGAGGAAAGGATCAGATTTGCAATTTTGTTAGTATAGGCAAAGCCCCTGTGAGGAAACTCCTACTACCAATGCATGTCTCTACCTTCTCTGCAACTATTAGTCATGGAAAGTTGCTCAGTGTGCTCCGAGCTTAAGTGACTTGACCAGAGTCACATAGCCATCGTCATCCTCATTGTAGTCAGCATTTATATTGTGCTTTTTAAGATCCTTAAAGTCCTTTATCTGTGTTATACCATTTGAGTCTTACATTGAAGCTGATAGAGGTTAACTGATGTGTCTGGGGTCACCCAACCAGTATCTGAAGCTGAATTTGAACTCAGATCTTTCTGATTTCAGCTCCAACCTGTAGGGGTGGGGTTATGAGAAAATCTCCTAGGTTTTCCATCCTGTACCTACTTCCAGGTTAGAAAGGAACAAGATTTTCTCTTCAAAAAACTTACACAATAGGTGGGGGCAGGGCAGGGCGTGGAAGAAGGAACAAGATGACAAGTCACAAGCATACAAGTTGTTTTTGTTCAATGATGTCTGACTCTTCATGAGCTTGTGGACCATGCTATCCTCCCAATCCTCAAGTGTGAACAAGACAAGGCAACTTTCTCAACTCTGTAGCCTTCAAAGGAAAACTCAGAAATGTTTCAGAAAAGGACGCTACACCAGATAAATTGTTTTTCTTGGCAAAGGTCATCGAGTGGTTTGCTATTCTCTTCTCCAGTGCTTTAAGGTAAATAGAGGTTAAATGACTTGCCCAGGGTAACATGACTAGTAAGTATCTGAGTCTAGATTTGAGCCCAGGTCTTCCTGACTCCAGGCCCAGAGTTTTATCCACTGAGCCATCTATTGCCACACATATAAAAGAGAATAACACGAAATAGTATATGCTAAAGTATTAAATGTTTATGTGTAGCCCCAGTTGGTGCAATGAGGCATGGCCTATAGCTTGTGCAGGCTTCAGTTATAAATCAATCAGCATGCATTTAAGTGCCTACTATGTGCTAGGTGTTTTGTATGGGTGATAGAGATACAAAGACACAATTGAGACGATCCCTGACAAAAGGACCTTATGTACTATTTATGTACATATGTATAAGTATTCATGAAAAAGATGGGGTATAAGCTGGGCATTGCTAGCTTTCATTAACTAAATGAGCCCCACTGAAAATACTTCCATTAATCCCAGGGACTCATTTTCCCAGAGAGCAACAATATAGAGAAATCTAAGAAACAGGTTTTCCTTAAAGGATTCTCCATTTGAAGTCTGATGAGTGATTGGCTTATAACCCAGACTAAAGGCTCAAGGCCTCTTGAGGGAGAGACCGTAAAACTTGGAAAAGGCAGCATTCCAGAAACCACGTTTCTAGGATATA
Organism: Gymnobelideus leadbeateri; assembly: GCA_011680675.1. NCBI lineage: Eukaryota > Metazoa > Chordata > Mammalia > Diprotodontia > Petauridae > Gymnobelideus > Gymnobelideus leadbeateri. Next base: position 37,963 of record WOXC01006154.1, read on the forward strand.
TGTGCCCCAGATTTTCAGGGAAAGTGTCGTGACAATCTCCAACACAGAGACTTAAGACTTGGGTGTTGTTATGGCAGCCAAGCTTTTATAGTTTTCTCTGGTTCAGTGGTTTTTCAAGCTAAAAATAGGCTCCATTCTGACCTATCACATCTCCCCACTCAGCTGAAAGAGGCTGTTTTGATTCCAACAATCAAGTGTTTCAAAAAGTCAAGTCTTTTCAAGTAGATGCCTCTAGGCAGCTCTGTGAGAGTTCTAATCGGTATCATCTCTTTAAATAAATCTGCAACTTATGTCCCAGCAGGGACATTTTTGAAGAAGGCAGTCTGTGAATGTGAAATGGGGCCATCCTCTGGCCCCACTGGTAGACCAACAGAATTCTCTTTACGTTCTTTCCAGAGTAGGTAAGGTCTTGCCTACTTCCTAAAATGACCCCAAGTTTCCCTATGGATATGGATATGGATTTCCAGCATGACGCTGAAGATGTCCTCACCAGTGTATTAAATAAAATCTTCAGGAGTCAAGGTCATTGTATAAGGCGAGGGTCGGAGATAGGAAGTGAGTTAAGAAGCAGAGGAGGCATGAGTTATTTGGCACTAACAAATAAATAATAGAATCATAGGAATTAGATTTGAAAAAAATATCAAGTCCAACACTGCCATTTCACAGATGGGAAAACTGAGGACCAAAGCTATTACATGACTTGTCCAAAGTCTCAAAGGTAGTAAGCAACAGAAACAGATTTAAAATCTATGTCTATTGGATTCTAAAGCCAAAACTACCTCTGTTAAGGCAAAATTTAGGGGCAGAAGGATTTTTTAGCACAGGGTTGAAAGCAGCTTATATAATTTAGAGCTGATAGAGACCTTAGAGATCATTTAGTCTGATACCTTCATATCATGACTGAGGCCCAGCAAGAGAATATAACTTGCACAAAGTCACTTAGTATTGATAACATGAATTAATGAATTAATTCAGGGATATGCTTTGAACCCAAGTTTCCTGATTCCTCATTTCCTTTCTACTCAATACCACACTTGTTCCCAAGAGGAATTTGGGTTCACATTCTGGAAGTTGAAACAATTATAGAAGCAAGCAGTTCCCTAAAATGGTGGAGAGGCTGTGTAGACCCAATGTACCCTACTGCATCCCTGAACTTATTTCACTCTGTACTTGAATATTCCTCAAAGACTGGATTAGAAGGCCTCTGAGATTCCCTTTCAACGCTGTGTATTCTGATTCTGAAGGAATAGTTATGGTCCTGTGGTCCATCTCAGACTCAAAAAAAAAAAAAAAAGAATCCTAGTATAAGATGCCGAGAAAGTGAGAGTTCAGTCTCTACCTCACAATTACGAGAAAGGGAGGAACATTAACACCTGGGTCAGCCCATGCCACCTTATGAAGACCCTTATTATCAGGATCCCCCCATATCAGACTAAAATTCGTCTCATTGAAAGTTCTCTTTATTCTTTGCTCTAGAACCAAACTGGACAAGTGTCTTATCCCTGCCCACCCCACCCCCCATATGACAGTCCTCCAAATACTCCAACAGAGCTATTCGGAACTTCTAGTCTTCTCTTCTCTGGTTTAAACATACCCTGATCCTTCCTGAATATTTATCTAGCTAGGACTCATTGCCATTCATCATGCTAGATTTCCTCTGAATGCTTTCCAACCCTTTGGAGTCCTTCCTAAATTGTGATATGCCAAACTGAGCAAAAGACCCCAAATGCATTCTAACTAGGGACTGCTACAGTGAGAATATCAATAATTATTCTCCAAAGTAATATGATGCTAAATAAAGTTCAAGATGGCATCAGCATTTTTGACTTCCACGTCACACTGTCACTTCATTCTATGTTCAGGGTGTATTAAAACTCCCATAATTATTATTATAATTTCTATATGAACTGCTGCCTGGTTGTATAACCCTCATCTTATACTTGTGAAGTCAGTTTGAATCCAACTGAAGGACTTTGAATCCAAGATGCCAAGAGGTAGCATGGCAAAATGGCTATATAACCAACCTTTGATTTCAAGAAGGTCTGGGTTCAAATCCTTTCTTTGACACATAGGGTTAAATGACCATAGCCAGGTAAACTGCATAATCCTTCAGCACTCTTGTTTCAAATCTCCACTAGTGAATGGAATTATTTATATAAGTAAGTGAATAGATTCCCCCCCACACACCAATACACACACACTCACACATAATACTTAATGCTAAGCCTCATTAACTTTCATATTATTAGATTCAGCCCAGCATTCTAGCCTGTCCAGATCTTTTGGGGTTTTGACAATTGTCTAGAATGTTGGTTATCCTTCCTAGCTTTGACTAATTAATGCATATGATGAACATGCTACTTATACACATCTTTACATAGCAGATTCTTCCTTTTCATCATTCATCTTCCCTCATTGCGTCCCAATGATAATATATGCTTTAATTTCCCACTCTCTCTTGAGTAATTTTGGGAATGGTGGATGATCTTTCTTCTGGTCACTCAGTACCTCCTCTCTGCCCTTCAAGACAGTTCACTTGGCTCTGTTGGCATCAAGAACAACCTGGCCCTGACTCAAATAGAGTGAGGAAACTATATTGCTTCTCAGGTACTTGGACAGGCCAATTTTGTTAGTTTCTCACCTGCATACCTGGCAAGAAGACTGGGCAACCTTTCTCCAGGTTTCAAAGCATCTAATATTCTTGGAAGTTGGTTCCATCTTTGCACAGAAACATTTATTTCCCCAGCTGTTTTGAATGAATAAAAAAAAAAAAACATTGCAGAATTGCTCACTGTTTTCCCTTTGTTTGGTTATGCCTTCTATTTTAGGAGTAACAATAACATTTCCCAATCAGAAAACAATTAGTCAATTGTCACGAGGTTAACTATGACTCAGTGACAAATTCAGCTCCTCTATAATAAGCATTTGTTTTTCAGCTAAAAATCCTTCAATGATTCCTGCTCTTGAGTTTAGTGAAAGCTTTCCCTGTACCATAAAAGAGCTAATGAAGGATTTATCAATGCATAACTGACTCTAAAATTCCAACATGGACGTTACTTCTATCAAGAGAATTCAAATTGTGGTCATCGAGGTAATTTTAGGGACTATCTCTTTGGAAAATTAATTTCCATTCCTGCTTCTATTGAAATTAAGAAAGAAGTAAAGTGAGATCCAACTTTCAATTCAGTCACTTGGCATTTTGTATTTTCTGATCTATTACAATACGTCCCACCATAAATCCACAACAACCAGAAGATTTTATCATATTTAAAATAATTCCACAATATGGATGCCACTAAGGCATCAATGGATACTTTATATAATATTTCTGCTTATCAGACATATTGAAATATTGCTGGTAAATATATTCAGGCAGGAAGTTTTTTGGTCATTTTCAACTTATTTTAGTAAAATATAGCAGTTGAATAGGTGGTAGGGAGATTTTTAAGACTGATTCTACAATCTTAAATAAAATTACAACCTTGCTTATATTACATTTAGTAAAATCAATGCCCATTCTCACCTTGTTAAGGGATCAGTGCATATTACTGTGCCTGGATGAGGTCTTCAGGATCTAGAACCATATTATTCTCTAGTAGAATGTAAGATCCTTGAGGGCAGGGACTTCATTTTCATCTATTTACTTCCAGTATCTAGCACTGTTCTTGGAATATCACAGGTCCTTGATAAATTTCTGTTGAAATATATCCTCTATTTGCCAATTTTAAAATTGTATTTAAAATATTATTTAAAGCCATTTATCTGCTTTTCTTCTTGCCTTCTGCAGTCAAGGGAAGGTGAAGAATGAATCAGGGAACAAAGATCCAATTTGATTTGATTCCTTGAGTGGCTTTTGAAGATAACTTTCAGACTGCTGAATACTTCTCTTTATTTCCCCTGGATGCTCAATTAAGCACATTCCTCTAGGATTTGTCTCTAGATCTTGGCAAAATTTGATTGCTCACACTGAAATGGACACTGTGCCCCTATTTTATTTAAGAATTGCTCCTGATTAGTGTCTGCTTTTATTACTCACATATAAAACAAAAGAATTTATTAGAAGAAAGTAATGACTTTTAAAAGAATGTGCTTTGAACTTTCCTGGTGTTCAATCTTACCTAACTCCTGACTCACCATCACTAATGCATCCAAAAGGACATGATGAACAAGGAAAGGCTAACCTGTAGTCAGCAGTGGATGATAGAACAGAAAATTTACAACTATTCATTTTTCACTATTAAAGAATAGCTAATAATAATAGTTAACATTTATATAGTGCTTACTATATCCCAGGAACTGTGTTAAGGGATTTACAATTATCAACTCCTTTGGTCCTCATAGCAACCCTAGGAATTAGGTGCCATTATTACCCTTATTTACAGATGAGAGAACTGAGGAAAACAGAGATTAATTGATCTGCCTAGGATAAATAGTAAGTGTCTCAAGCCAGAATTAAATTCAGGTCTTCCTGAGTCCAGGTCTGGTACTCCATCCACTGGGCCATCTAGCTGCTATGAGAGAATAATCCTTAAAATGAGAAAAAGTAGAACAAACAAAGACAACAGAAAATAGAGAGTAGTATGGGCAAATAACACCTAGTGAATTTGAACAAATTTAGCTTCATGATCCAGGTGGTTACCTAACAAAGTATTGTAGAAAGAAATTGCAGACACTGACAAAGACCCATGATCAGTAAACTTTGAGGAAAAATGGAAAATGAGTGAGCTACCAAGAGGTTAAATAAATAGTATTCCAATTTTCATAACTGGGGCGGGGGTGGGTATCTAGAAAATGAAGTGTTGTTAAGGTTTATACCAACCTTAGGAAGCTCCTTGAACTGATTATTAAGCAGATCTTTCTGGGCTCTTAGAAAGTGGTGATCACTAGGAATTAGCATAAGTTCAATAATTATTAATCATATAAAAACAAATTCCATGTCCTGGCACAAGTAAAATTTAGAATCATTCTGTGGAAGTTACAAAGAGCATAATTTTGTATTAATATATAGAAACACTTTCTAATAATTGAGTTTTCCAAAAATTAAATGGGCTGTCTTAAAAATGTATTAACTCCTCATTGGGGAAAGTTTAGTCAGAGACAGGATAACAACTTCTAAGGGATTTTAGAGAAGAGATTCAAACAATAGGGTGGAGCTTGGACTAAATGACCTCTAGTTTTCATTTTAACTCTTAGATTCTTTTATAATCAATACTTAAAATTATTTCCATGCCTTTCCTCACTTTGTTTTCATGCTTGGAATCTACTTCCAGATCTTCTTCTACTAATGCAAATCTACCTTTTGTTTTTTAAACCCATCTTAAGGTCAATTTCCTCTAAAAATCTTTCCTCACTTTCCCTAGTCCTGGTTGAAGGTGCCCTTCTTCGAACTGACTTCTTTACCACTCATTTGGTACTTACCATATGCTGACTTGGATTAGCACCTTTGAATATCTGAATTCTGTTTTCATAATTATTTGATCTTTCTAGGGTAGGGATCATGTCTTCAGCTTCTTGGTATTTTCTGCACTTAAAACTTACATGGAACTCATTAAATATTTGATGATGATTGTAGGAACAGTTCATTTCACTTGTTCCCACAGTAGTATATTTTCTAAGAAATTTGTGTGGACTTCTTGTTTCACATTCTTAGAAAATAATAATCCAGAGTTTTCAGAGGAAGAAATTAAGCTATAAGCATATGAAATAAACCCCTCTAAATCACTATTCATTAGAGAAATGCAAATCAAAACAACTCTGAGGTACCACATCTTACCAGTCAGATTGGCTAAGATGACAAAATAGGAATATAACAAATTCTGGAGAGGATGTGGAAAAATTGAAACACTAATGCATTGTTGGTGGAGTTGTGAATTGATTCAACTATTCTGGAGGGCAATCTGGAACTATGTCCAAAGGGCTATAAGTAATTTTATACCCTTTGACCCAGCAATACCACTTCTAGGGTTGTATCCCAAAGAGATAATAGAAGTGGGAGGAAGACCCATATGTACAAAAATATTTATAGAAGCTCTTTTTGTGGTGGCAAAGAATTGGAAATTAAGGGGATGCCCATCAATTGGGGAATGGCTAAAAATTTTGTGGTATATGAATGTAATGGAATACTATTGTACTATAAAAAATGAGGAGCAGATGGACTTCATATTTACCTGGAGAGGCTTATACAAACTGATGCTTGAGTGAGCAGAGGAGAACCAGGGGAAATTTGTACACACTTTTAGACACAATGTATGTGTGACGACCAACTTTGATAGACTGGCCTCTTCTCAGCAATGCAGGGCTATAAGTAAACTCCAAAAGACTCATGATGGAGAGAGATGTCTACATTCAGAGAAAGAACTAGAAAGAACAGAGTTTGAATGCACATTGAAGCAAACTACCTGCTCTCTTTCTTTTTCGTTTGGTCTTGTTTCCTCTTTCCCATTTTTCATTCCATCCAATAAATTCCTTCTTTATAACCTGACTAATGTCTAATGTAAAAGTATTTGCAGATCCTATACTTGAATGTATGCTGCCATGGTGGGGGGGGGGGAAGAGGGAGAAAATTTGAAACTCAAGGAATTGTGGAATTGAATCCTATAAACTAAAAGTAAACAAATAAATGAATAAAGACCAAAATTTTTATTTTAAAAAAGAAAATAATAAGCCAGGGTTGTTGTATTGAAAAAGTAAAGTTTGATTTTGTCCAATCTGACAACATTAAAATAAACACTCAGGCCCCTTCTTAAGTTTTCATATATCTGCAGCCTCTTAGAGAAATATCTGTTGTTTAGTAATATCAGCTTTCATCAGAAATAGGATTGCTATTTTGAGGATGAATCCTGAAAACTTTCTAGACAGAAAGACATGAACAACTGCCTACCAGTGTGAATTCAGAAACATTGTGAAATCCAGGGCACCAAACAGAACAATTATCAATTTATTGGTCGGTACTCCATTGTTAGAACAGAAAGCAAACTTGGAGATTGTCTAGTCCAGGAATGGACAATCTGCAACCTTGAGACCACACATGGTCTTCTAGGTCCTTGGGTGCTGCATTTTGATTGAGTCTGAGTTTTACAGAACAAATCCTTTTATTAAGGGGATTTGTTCTGTGAAGTTTAGATTCTGTCAAAAGGTTGCATTTGAGGACCTAGAGGGGCCACATGTGGCCTTGAGAGTGTAGGTTCCCCTACAATTGGGGTTAAGTGACTTGCCCAAGGTCACATGGCTACTTTTTGTGTTAAGTGTCTGAAGCTCGATTTGAACTCAGGTCTTCCTGACTCCAGGGCCGGTGCTTTATTCACTGCACCACCTAGCCACCCCCTTGTTATTTTATTTATGAGGAAAATAAAGCTTAAGAAGGTGGAGTGATTGTCCTCTGGTGACATAATAAGTTAATGAATGAGTTGGGGTCCAGGGAATCTGACTTATTCAGCGCTTCTTCCATCACACCCAATCTCCTTCTTCCTTTTCAAACACAGTTGATCCTGGGAGGGGGAATAACTAAAAGTTTTGCAGCATTTTTGCCTTATTGTGAATGAAGAAGAAAACTGAGAACAGAAAGGGACTACAACCTGACTGTGGAAGAAAAAAAGGCAACCAGGAAGAATGAAAGACACAGAAGGTGGGAGGCTGAAAAAGCCAAAGAACTACTCTATCTGCATTTGCCATTTTTGCAGGGGGGTGGGGGGAAGTGGGGGGGGGGAAGGAGGAAGCAACATTGGGTAGGGAGAAACAGAATAACTCTTGCTTTTGCCTTCCAGTAGAATGTAACTCCTTAAAGGAAGGGACTGTTTAATCTTTGAACTTTTATATCCCATGCCCAGCACAATAACTCACATGGTAAGTGTTCGGTTAATTTTTATTCAATTGGAGAGACAGCAGAGCACTGTGCTTGGAATCAGGAATACCTGAGTTCAAATCCTACCTCATTCACTCATTAACTACCTGACTCTGAACAGGACCTGTAATCTCTTAGTGTTTTAGCTTTCACATCTGTAAAATAAGGAGGTTGGGGTCAATGATCCTCTTAGGTCCCTTCCAACTCAAAACTTTTGAATTTATGAATTGAAATGATGGCATCTACACTCAACTGGTCCCTTTATGGTTACTTTTAAAGAAAATTTTACATAGTAAATCCAAAGATTAATCTGCATAGTCTTCCTTTGGGAACTGTGCTTAATATGGTCTTTGTTTGAATGAGCAACGAAAGGCAACTAACTCTTCAAACCTTATTCATTAGCAACTGTTGAATGGAGAAAGCCATCTACAGATTCTTCACTGACCTGCCTTTCAGAAGCAATCAGCACATGACATCACTTTATCAGAAACATTCTATAAATAGTTTCCAACAAGATGTGTCTGTTTTTTTCCTCTCTCTCTTACAGATTGCTGTAAAAATATGATGGGAAATAGAGACTGTGTGATTAAGGATAAGTTTTAGACTGGGTGCTGTGACAACAATGTCCAGAGGAGTTTTTAGACATATAGCTCAAACCCAAGTTCAGCTTGTTCAAATCAATGTCTTTGGAAAAATAATTCAAAACAAGCAAATGCAGAAAAGTCTATCAATTAGCTTCTGGGTACCCAGGAATGAGCTAAGAACCATAGCTGATACAGAAGCCTTTGAGGTAAACCAGAAAGAAAGAGTAACTACATGGACCCAAGTAAAACCTGAAGAAAAGAGTGTTCTGGGCACAAAGAGAAAAGGGTACTTGGCAGAAATGAAACAGGAAATCCGAAATGTTACATAAAGGAAACAACAACTAGAGAGGCGGGAAATGAAAAGGCAAACTACTAGATTACAACAGACAGTAGCAAAGCTTATCCAAGAATTCTGCATGAAAATAAGAATATGTCAAACAATACAAAGAGTTCATGAGACAAGAAATATTCAAGCAAAACCAAATTTTAACTGATAGAGAATTATGAAAAAAAATTAGAATCAGCAGGGGAGGGTATTTCTTAGTGGAATCTAGGCTGAAGGTAAACCTTGAGTAAATAATGGATAAGGTCTTAGTAGATGGAGAGACTGTATGTGTGTATATGTGCATGCATATATGCATACATGTGTATATAGAGAGGTATATATGTATATATACATATGTATAAATCAGGAAGACTCATCTCCCTGAGTCCAAATCTGGAGTAAGACATTTACTAACTGTGTGACACTAGGTAAGTTCCTTAATCCTGTTTGCCTCAGTTTCCTCATTTATAAAAATGAGCTGGAGAAGGAAATAACAAACCACTCCAGTATTTTTGCCCAGAAAACCCCAAATGGGGCCACAAAAAGTCAGGCATGACTGAAAGGAATCAACCATAACAACATATGTAAATATGTATGTATATATGCACCGAAATATGGATGTTTATGTAGAGACACATCTTATATATTTCACCTACACAAAACAGATAAAAAGTTTATATCTGCAATATGCACTTATATATGCAAGCATCTAAGTATATATAATATCTATTTACATGTGTTTATGTGCAGCTATCTGTATCTACATTTATGTGGGTATAGACAGACCTACATGCCATGCACACACACAGACACACATACACACAGACACAGACACACACACAAACACACACACACCACCTCAAAAAGATTATCTCCAGTTAGTTTAGGAAACTGAAAGATTTGGCTAGACTGCTTCAGTGTGAAAATTGTTTGTTTCTTTGTTTTTGTTTTTGTTTTGTTTCTGACCCAAAAAGGGTTTTCACATCTAAATGATTACCAGAACTTTCTCCAGTCTAGTTATATGTCTCTGCTGGGTCACAATTCTCTTTCTTACTCCAATATTTTGTGATTCATGATTTCATTCTCTTTAGTATTCCCTTCACTGATGCAATTTCATTAAGCCTTAGTAGCCAGGCTTGAGTTTTTCTGGGGCACACAAAGAAATACTCCACCCCCACATTAACAAGGTTCCCTCTTAGTGATAAATCACTAAACTGAAATACACATTGTCCTGTTCTAAGCCTATACTTAGAACCTCCTAAGATTGGTGCGGCTCTCAAAATCTTTATACCTATTGCCTGGTACACAGAAAGCACTTAAATGCTTATTGACTGACAAACTTGTCTGACTTGGCTTCGCTGATATTAATAATGAACAATTTGAAGTCAGAACAGAAATTTCTTAAAGAGATAATCTGTTACTATTTTGTAAGAGTCTTCTGATCTTGTTCCAGTAGGTACTGGATTATATCTGGACAGAAGGGAGTTTTTTTGTTGTTTAGTTTTTCAGTCATGTATGTGTTCATGATCTTATTTGGGAGTTTTCTTGGCAGAAATACAGGTGAGGTTTGCAATTTCCTTCTCTTGTTCATTTTACAGATGAGAAACTGAGGCAAAGAGAGTTAAGTAACTTACCCTGGCTCCCATAGCTCATAAGTGTTTGAGGACATAGTACAATTCATGAAGATGAGTCTCCAGATTCCAAACCTATCTTCTCAATATATCACATCACATCACCTAGCTGCGCAAAAGGGAGGTTCGATGACTCTCCTTTTTGTCCTGCCCTATACACTCCTGCTCTATGGATTTTTAACAGTCAATTATTTTTGTTAATTCTTTCACTTTTCATCCATTTTTGGAGAAACAATGCAACATAGTGGAAAAAATGTTGCACTGAAAATCAGACAGCCTGAGATCAAATCTTAGCTCAGTTACTTAACCTATATGACTTTAGACAAATGATTTAATCTCTCTGGGCCTGACTCTGCTCATTTGTAAGACTGGAGGAGTTGTACTAGATTAGTGTAAAACTCAAATAGAAATGAATCCCTGTCGTTGTGTATTGACCCAGAAAACCACAAATTACCATTATCTATGTTGTTTTCTATTTTGTTAAACATTTCCCAATTATATGTTTATCTTGTTCTTCTGTACTGGAGAAGGCTGGGGCCTGCATATAACCCAAAATCTGTTGAGTTTGTCCATTCTGTACCTGCTTACCTTGAAGTTTGCTTCCAATTCTATCTGAGCAGTTAATATGATTTTGGGTTACATGAAGATAAGCATAGCTTCCATGAATAGGAAGATGAAAGTCACCTTGTACACTGCTTTCATGAAATCTCATGTGAAATATTGGGTTCTAAAGTCTAGATTACACCGTTAAAGAAGGGTATTGATAAGCTGCAGAATGTCCAGAGAAGGATGACCCAAATGGTGAAGCACTTTAAATTCATGTCATATGAGTGTCAGTTTATGGCCTTAGGGATATTTAAGCCAAAGAGGGGCAGGGAGAAACTCACGGGAAATATGATAGCTATTCATTTTTATTGAGAATACTATAGTAGTAGATGTCTATGTGGAAACTATTCTCTATTTAAAACACTCCACCAATATAATAATGTTGGGCACAATTGACATAAAATGTGGCATTATTTTTTGGGGGGATACAATTTAAGCCCATTATAGTTCTGCTAGCCTTAAATCGATCATGATCTCTTCTAAATAAATTAAATACGCCTTCCAAATTAAAGACAAAGTTAAACCAAAACATCTTATTAATCAGTTGCTTTACATAGTTAATATCAAGTTATATAGCACCACCCCAAAACTCATTAGGCAGCTCTTTCATTGCATGGGATGTTTCTCTTTGATATTAAGATGTTTAGATTCAAAAAATGTGAATTCTTAACAAATGCTAAACAAACATAGAGGCTTAAGTCTTTGAGCTTGAATCCAGAGGTAAAATTCAATCAATGGATAAAGGTGATACTTACAAATGCCTTAGTTTCCTCTAGGTAAATAAGATACATCAAGTTTAAGTCTATCAGACAAGAAGCTGCGAACAGATATGGTAAGAAACTTACTGGAATGCTAAACTCAAAACTGAATAGGTGACCATATTTATAGCAATCAACATTTACATAATTGTTGCAATGAGCACCCCACCATATCCAGGGTGGCTGCCAACAGAGGTTCTTACATTTGCTTTTCTAAAGGAAAGCAACTCAAAATGGGTTAACAAACTTGCTTTAATCAAACATATGTCATGTACTTAGTTCAGGGGAAAAAAAGCAGCACCCCGAATTTCAGAGTATACAGACAGGTTACAAGCAGAAGTTTTTAGACAGAGAAATTTTCAGTAGACAGGCCTCCAACTGTCTGACCCCCATACCTTGTCACAGTTACCAGAGAGGAAAGCACCAACATTTGGGTTTTCAAAGCCAGGGGATTCAATGGCTGCCCAGAGTCTCATCTGTTCAAATCACACAACACTTCTCAAAGTGAGCTGCAAAACAAAATCGCACATACATAGCCTTCTCCTGGCTCAGAGAATGTAACAACCCTCTTGACCCACTGCCCAATCACAAAGTAACAAGGTATGGGCATTCCTGAAAAACAAGCCTCCTTCCTCAGGTTCCCAGTGACCACATTCAGACTTTTAGGGGGCAGAGTATATTTTCAAATCAAGGAAGGTTCTCAGAGTCACTTAAGCATATCAAAGGGCCAAGGGGCAGATCTTAAATTCCCATTCCCATAACAATGATGCCATTTTAAAATATACAACTATACAATATAAAACTATAAAATGGTCATAGAATATTTAGAAAGTATCATAAAAAACAAACGTTTTCTGTTAAGAAAACAGAACCCATCACCCTAAAGAAACTATAGAAATGTTAACAGTTCTATTTCAAAAAGAAAAAAAAAAGATTGATAGATATTCTTAGAGCTCATAGTGATAAAATGATCCAAATCCAATGAAAATCTTGATGGAACAAGCAGATATGAGGTAACTAAACAATTGTAAAGCCTGAAAAGGGTGTATGCCATTGTATTTATCAAATGTAAGCACTAGTGACTTCCTTCTAGATGTATCCCAGGAAATGGCTAACATCCAAGTGTGCAATTGAAAAGCCCTCTAAAGTGCCAGACACATGAACTCAGCCAATAACATCGAGACAAAAAATCATCGAACAAATGGCCAAGTTGGGTGGATTTATTTGTGAAAATAGACAGGTTTATGGTGGCAATTCTGGACCAGGTGATTACTTCTAGAAACTGTAGCTTAAGGAGCCTGGGCTTAGAGATCAATGCACATTATTCAAAGAAACAGTGGAAACTGAGTGATGCATTACTGGTGGTTGTAACAATTTACAGAATACCCAGCAGGACATAATAACAACACCAATGATAATAAAAATAATATAGTATGTTATATTTATAAAGCACATCACAATAAGTCTGTGATGTACATATATTATCATCCCTATTTTACAGATGGTGGAAAATAAAGATCTCTAAGGTTAAGTGACTTGCCAAGTTTCACTTACCTCATAAATGTCACAAGATGAGACTTGAATTCACATTTTCCTTACTCCAGTTCTAGTACTGTATCTACTATCCTACCTAGCTTGTAGCTAGATTGACACATCGGAAGTTTATCATCTTTCAGGACCTGTTAGATGACAAATACCCATACCTTAAATGTAGACTTCCAAATGTCTTTTCTCAATTTTCATCCTTTTGACCTCCCTGAAGCATTTGACATTGTTAGTCACCTTTTCTTACTGGTACTCTTTACATTTGGGGTTATATTGATACTGCTCCCTCTGGGTTCTCCCTGTATCTGTTTGACTGCTTCTTCTCAGTCCCATTGCTAGATCTTCATCCTTGTTCTCTCCACTGCCTGTGTCCCTCAAGCCTCTGCCCTGGATTCTCCTCTCCCTCTCTTTCCCCTCCACCATTATCTTATTTGATCACATCATCCTTCATTGGTTTAATTATCTTTATGTAGATGATTCCCATATGGCTATATCCAGTGCCCTAGTCTCTCTTCTAAGCTCCAGTTTGATATCTCCAACTGATTACTGGACATTTCAAACAATATGTCACGTAGCCATCTCATGATCAATATGGTACAAAGCAAAATTTGTCTTCTTCCCTCTTCTGAACTTTGAACTATTGCTCTGGAAGGTAATAGCAACTTCCCTGTGACCTAGATTCTCAACCTTGATGTCATCCTTGACCCACCACTCTCACCCATTCTACACAGCTAATCAGTTATTAATTCTTGTTTCTTTTTTCTACCTTCATTGTATTTCTAATATATGGCCCCTTTCTCTCCACTCATATTATTTCAGGCCCTCGTATCACATTTTGCTCTTACTTATTAGAATGGGCTTCTAGGCTGCCTACCTACATTAAGTTTCTCTGTATTGTAATCCATTCTTCACATAGCTGTTAAAGTAATTTTCTAAACACACATCAACTTATTTCACCCTGAGGCAAGTGAAAGGCCCCGGGAGAAAGAGTTTCTGGGTAATTAATGATCAATTTATTAATTAGGCCAACAAATAATCGATAAATTGAGGTCGGTGGTTTCTCTTGGTAACCAAAGACCAACCTTGGATACCATTCAGTACTTAAATGCCTTTGAAGAAGTGGGCATTCTTGACAGGTGGAGATCAACCTTGACTGGTGAATAATCAATTAGGGAGTAGGAGAAGAGGTAGGCTGAAAACCTTCAGCTTTTCCTGACAAGAATATGGCTCCATGATACTCAAGTTCTCCAGCTATCTGGACAAAAGAATCATTTCCACCCAGAGCACTCAAGTTCAACAATGGACCAGAATTCACATTTGTCCTTTCATCAGAAATAAGCTCTCCCAGTTGGGTGGGGTCCCAAGACTTCCAGAACTGGTGTCTGAATAAGAAAAGAGAAAAAGGAAAAAAAAGACAACTACTAATAACTAACTTACTAATAATTGGTTATTAATAATAGAAAAACAATAATTTATCCCAACCTCCATAATCAGTAGATTCCAGTGACTTCCTATTACTCATGGTATCCAATATAAAGTGTTATGCTTGGTACTTATGGCTTGACCCCTTCATACCTTTGCAGTCTTCTTATATTTTAGTCCCCTTCACAAAATCTATCTCCCAGTCATCCTAGCTTACTGTTCCTCTCTTAGTATATTTCATTTCCTTTCTCTAAGTCTTTTTATTTTCTGTTTCCAATACTTGGATGGCTCTTTGTCCTCCCCTTTGTCCCTTGGTATCCCTAATTTCCTTCAAGACTCAACTCATCCAGTATCTTTTGTAGTGATCTCTTTCCCATAGTACTCCATTCCCTTTTGCCCTCAACATTTGAGCTTCCTACTTTAAGGTTGCCCTCCATATACTCTGTATATTTCCATACTTGGGTATTCACATGTCACATCCCTTCAAATGGGAGTCCCTTGATAGAAGGGATTCTTTTTGCCTTTCATTGTATCCCCAGTGTTTAGCTGAGCAGTTGATCCATAGTAAGTGCTTATTGGTTATTAAAAAGAACAAACTTGGAATTACCTAGGGAAAGAGGTAAAGGTCATTAAGAACAGTGTGAGTTTTGACCTTAGATCCTAAGACAGATGATGTCTACTCTGTTTGTGTGTGTGCATGTTTGAGTATGTGTGTGCATGTGCATGTATACCTGTGTGTGCACACACATGCTTGGGAAAGGTCCAGAAGGCAATCTGGGTTCAAACTATTTGCAGCCAGGGAGAGACAGAGACCCTCAGGAGGTGATAAATACTTCAGAGTCTTAGAGCTTTCAGGGGTACTGTTATATGAAGGGTCATAGATATCAGGCCAAGTATTTTGGACCTCAAGTAGGTTTAGACTAGACACTGAAGGTTGCTGACCAGAGGAGTGACATGCCCACCCCCCCCCACAAAAAAACACATAAAATTCAGGGTGATTAATATTCATAGATTTTACTACAATGTCCTTCTTGAATGTAGAGAATTTTCCAAATGTCAGGAAAGACAGCTTGCTAAATACCAAGAATCTCACTTCACCCTATCAAAATGCAGTCCTGAATTACATAATTACTGTCAATTAGAATTTCTATACCACTGTGTATTTGCAGAGAAAAGTCTTGGGTAAGATGTGTATTGTTTATTTAAGCAACACTGAGAAATTAGAATGTGAATGAATCCAAGGACACCAATCCAAGAGGCCTTGTGACCAGAGGACAGCAACTTAAATCCAATATGGGGCATACAGCTCCCCTTTATGGAGCTAGGCTGAAAGACTAGGGAAGCTTTCTGGGGCTACTAGTCTTAACCAGACATTCACACAGATTGCTGTATAGATCAGAGCTTAATAATGGGGGAGAAATAAGTAAGAAACAGTTTAAAGAATATCTGAGGGTTTGAATGGATTGTAAGTTCCAGATGTGTTAGCATATGGTATGATATTGTAGTTAAAAATTAAAAAAAAAATTACGAGTATTTGGGTCTCATTAGGATCTGCAGAATTTCTAGGAATTAGGAATAAATGGTCCTGCTGTCCTTTATGATGGTCAGCTCCTTTCTGGGCTATTATATTTGATTGTGGATGTCATAGCTTTGGAAAGACATTGTTAAGCAGGAAAGTATCTAGAGTAGCCCATAGAAAGAAGGGAGTTAGGCTCTTTAGCCCAGAAAAGAAAAGATCAAGTAGGGTGTGATATCTGTCTTAAAGGATTTTTAAGGGTTCTCATGGTAAAGAGAATTTAAATGTTTTGGTTGGATCCAAAAGGAAAAGAAAGAAAAAAACCAGGAGTTATGGGGAGCAGTTTCAGAGGGGCAAACTTTCAGTAGTTTTCCTAATTGTCAACCTTGAGCAAAAGTTGAGCTACATCAGGAGATAATGGTTTTCCCCTCCCTGGAGATATCTGTAAATCCCTTAGTCAACAAGCATTTATTAAGTGCCTTTTGTATTCCAGGCTCTGTGATAAGGGTTGGGGAGACAAAGAAAGGGCAAAAAAAAGTCCCTCTTCTCAAGGATCTCACAGTCTAATACAGGAGACATGCAGAAACCTAGGTATACGATGATATATATATATATATATCTGTGTATGTATATGTGTGTTCATATATATGTATATGTATACATATGTGTGTGTCTTTGCATGTATACACACATATGCACAAAAGTATTGGAAAAATTTGAATCTAATCCAAAGAGGGAAGCCATTAGAAAAGTCTAGATGGTTATCTGTTGTAAATGTTATCGATGGTATTCTTTTGCAAGTATGAGTTCAGTTAATTGATCCCTGAACTTCCTTACAGCTCTGTGATTCAATTGATCATTAATCAGTTCCATCAGAGAATTCATATTTATTATTATTTTTCTGTCTTTTTGGAGGGGGGAAGGCAAGGCAATTGAGGTTAAGTGATTTGCCCAAGTTCACACAGCTAGTAAGCGTTAAGTGTGTGAACTGATTTGAACTCGACTCCTCCTGACTCTAGGGCCGGGGCTCTATTCACTACATCACGTAGCCACCCCCAAATTATGTTATTGTTGTCCAGTTGTGTCTGATTCTTCATGATCACATTTTTTTGGGGGAGAGGAGCAAAAATACTGGAGTGGTTAGCCACTTCTTTCACGAGCTCATTTTACAGATCAGGAAACTGGGGCAAATAGGGTTAAGTGACTTGCTCAGGGTCACACAGCTAGTGATTGTCCGAGGCCAGATTTTAACTCAGGTCCTCTTCACTTCAGGTTGAGCACTCCAGCCACTGCACCACCTAGCTGCCTCCAGAGACATTATACAATTCACTCATCCTGGATTACTTTGTCCTTAATCTGCTCTCCCATTTCATCAACCCTGGCTTGGCCAGGGATCTAGAGATAGCATGAGCACTGCAGTTAAAACATAACTTTCTAGGTAGGAGGAATGGCAACTCCCCAAAGAGCCTCCCTAAAGAACAAATATGACTACTTTATCTTGCTGCCCAAGAGGCTTCAATGATGCCCTCTTGCCTCTATGATCAGAACAAAACAGCTTGGCCTTCAAAGCCCTTAAGCATTCTGATTCTAGCTTGTCTCTCCAAGTTTATTCCATGGCCTGAATTCTGTGTCTGGAGTAAGCTAACATTGCAACTCCCTCTTTCATGCTTTTGTACATTCTGCCACTTGTGTTTATAAATGCACTCCCTCCTCATATCCTCTGTGAATTCCCCACTTTCTTCAAGGATCAGCTCATTGGCTATCTCCTACAGGAAGTCCTTCATCATCCTCTTTGGTTTTAATATTCCCCCTCCTCTTCCTGCTATCATGGATAGTCTTATCTTTTTGAGTGTTTGTTCCCACTTCCCAGTGGAATGTAAGCCCCTTGAGGGCAGGGACTGGTTTTCAAAGTATATAGACCCTAGGTCCGACACAATGCTTTACAAAAATAATCATAACTGATATTTCCATAGTATAAGAAAGTCACAGTGTGGAAATTCATTAATACCTATAGATTTCCAACTATCCTATATTTAGAGTCTTGTTTTAGTGATTTGGCCAGTTCCAAAGACAGTATGTGTCAGAAAGAACTTGAACCCATCTCCCTGACCCCAAGACTAGTGCATTACTTTGAACTGCCTTGTATTAGACCTCTTTTACGATGGACTGGATTGATTGGATTGGGTTGAATTGATAATAAAAAAAATTGTGGAAGGAAAAGAGTGTTGTTCCTTCTGGCATTGGCTACAGCTCCCAGGTTCTCTATGTCAGCTCTACTGCTGAGAGCAGACTATCGGCATGATTCCCCTTTCCCCTGGTTAGTATTAAAATACTCACTGAGAAGTGGGGTGGCAGGGGATTATAAGAGGGAATATTATCTGCAGTTCTGAGCCCCGCTCTTCCCTGTCTAAACAGCAACTTGACGAAGTTAGGTCCCTTCTGGAAGCTCCATTAACTTGGGCCACTGGGATATTACTGAGTACATTAGTGTCGGTGTATCCTGGCAGCAGTGGTGGCCAGGAGCTCTTTCCTCAGCATAATTCTCCTGACTGGCTCTGAATTTTAATAGCAAAATATCTGCTGGGAAGGGGAAGGAGTAAAGTTATGTGAGCAAATACAGTATTTTATGAAGCTGTGTCTGAGTATAGAAATACCTAATGCTTTTATTTCCAAGCATTTTTACCTTTCTTATATCTTTTGATTCTCTCAAGTGTTTGCATTCATTCAACAACCTTTTATAAGTACCTGATATGCTGGGTGATTGGTATGCAAAGACAAAAAGGGAAATAGCCCTTCATCTTAAAGTAATTGCATCCTGCTGGGGGAGATGACAATGCACAGATAAATAATTACAAGCTACATATAAAGGAAATACAATGAAATTGATTATAGTATAGGTGGTCTCTAACATCTGGGGTCTTCAGGTGTACTTGATCCAAGTCTTGGAGACGGTCAGTGTTGATGAGGGAGAACCTTCTAGGGGTAGGTTTTTTGCCTGTACAAAGATTTAGGGAATGGATATGGAATGGAGAAAAGAAGGCATTCTAGGTGGAAAGTATAGAGGCAAATTATCTTCTTTTCCTCTGAACCCAGATACTGTAGCCAAAAATAAAGCAGGCAGATGCTCTTGGGAAAACGGAGGTGGGTAAATGCACAAAGGCACCTTTATTCCCCGAAGGGAACATTCTTAGTAAGGTCTTTGGGCAGGTGCTGGGTTGGGACTCACCTGTCTCTGATGCTAGGAAGTTCAGGCTTTTGGGCAGAGGGGGGTGAAATCTAACAGTTTCTGAGATTTAAATAAAGGTCCAATTCCTCTGGGCAGCCCTCAGATGATGAAACAAGCCCACAGATGGAAAAGACTGTGTATTAAACTGACCCTGGTGTTTGCTCACCAGTGGCCTGGTGAGGGGAATGTATTTTTATTGCAAAGAAAAAAAAAAGCAGCCTCGAGGACAAAAGCAGAAAAAAACAACACTAAGACCAACAAAATAAAAGTCCATAAAGCTAGAAGTACAAAACCTTCCTAAGACACTCAAGGAAACCAAACCAAGAGTTCTTTTCATGATCAAGCTAATCTCTGCCACTGTTTAATCAACTAATTGCTCAATTCCAAGCCTGTGTTTACAAGATGCCTTGCAGCTAATTGAAAAGTGACACAATCTGCCAATCATCTCCTTTGATGGGCAAGATGTCAATGGGTTTCTTGATTTCCTCCCTCTGGGTTATATTTATCTCCAATTAGACACAGGCCAGGTTAGCCTATGTCTACTGGTTTCTTAAGGGTGTATATACCTGTAACTCAGGTCCACTGAACCACAAGTCATTCATTCATTCATGTTATTGATATCTTACTGAATGCAGGGCACTATAATGAATGTAAATTATTATGTGGACTTCTTCAGAGGTAATTACTTGGTGATCACATAACTTTAATTTTGGAAAGAACCTTAGAGATCTAGTCTAGGTGTTTTTATCTTGGAGTCCATGGATAGAGTCTAAGTTCATTCATGAACCTGAATGAAAAAAATATTTCCACTAAGCTCATTCTGAAACTCAGCATTTCTTTCAATCATGAATGTAGACAACAGAATATGTTTCTGAGAAAGGGTCCATGGCTTCTATTAGACTTCCAAAGGAGTCCATGACACATACAAAAGTTTAAGAACTCTGATCTACTCCCTCCTTGTTTTACAAATCAGGAAATTGAGGAGCAGTGAGGCCTAAGACCTCCCAGGCAGTAAGTAGCTAGGATTTGAATTCAGAGTCTGAATCCAGCTCTATGTCTATCAGAGCTCCCTTGCTGAGACTAATGCTATTATACAGAGATGGGTTAGGAAGAGTCACATCTATGATCTGAAGAGCCCTTGTAAGTTTAGGCTTGATATCAGAAAATTTTATGTATATATACATACATATCACAATCTCCAAACTTGCTAATAATCAGAATTCTTCAACAGTTCAGTGGACTTCCTATAGATATGATGAGTCTCCCCATCCAAGAAGTGGGTATATTATAATAGAGATTGTTTTATGTGTAGGTTGAACTAGAAAGCCACAGAGGCCCCTTTTAGTTCTCTGATTTTAGGATTCTGTGGCCCTCGGAATATAGGGATGATGGGGTCCTGGGATGTATATATGTTTGTAACATCAGTTTGTAATATCAATCTGTAACATCAGTTTGTAAATGGGGTGCTTTGGGATCTATGTCTGTAAAATCAATTTGTAAAAGCAGTCTGTAAAGTCACACTTCCCCCCCACCCAGTCTCAAAGCATTAACTCTGCCCCTTCCCCCTGCCAGCACTCTCCCCAGCAACAACTCATGAACTGTTTATCTCTGCTTGAAACAATAAGCTACTTATGAATCCTTCACAAAACTATCTATCAACATTTTTAGCTTAGGCAAATGTTATCTCCCTTAGTTAGAGTGGCCAGGTGCACCATGAATTCTTCAGTACCCTATCTATAGGGTAACTCCTTAGCCAATTATACCCACACTGTGTCTATGATGGCCCTGGTTCCCAACATCTATCTTGTCAAGCTTGACATTGATGGGTGGCAGACTGGGCACTCCTTAGTAGCCATGACCGAAGATTGACTTTAGCGACACTTCAGGCCTAAAACCACACCTCCAGGTAGCCCTCCCTTGGGCTATTTCCCAGTGAATCATGGGCAGTTGATATTAAAAGTGCATGGTCCTTTAAGCACTGACCACTCCTTAACTCCTCCCTAATCCCACCTTTACTCACCTAGTTAGCATAATTGGCTCCTGATTTACTGTCTTGACTCCATAAAACTATGCCTGTGACCCCTGGAAGTTTGCAGCTTACATAAGAATCTAGCCCGCTGTCCTTGTGCAGCGTAACAATAAACTTTACAATTTCGGCTTCAAAGTTTGCTTGAGCCTGGTGAATTCCTTCCAGACTGGATGCCAGGGTGTGTCCCTGGCAGAACCACTTACCCTCCCCCCCTCCTTATCACCCTTCCTTTTTCAGGGGCATGGGGTTTAAATAGGTGGGAACAGGAATTTCCTGGTCTTATTTTTATTAATGTGTTAGCTAAACCTCCGTGGTAATTTTGTTTTTTTTAATTTAGAAGTTTTCAGTGTTTTCAAGTAAAAACATAGCTTCTTGTGTGAAATTTTGGTACCTTGGGAGGTGTGTGTGTGTGTGTGTGTGTGTGTGTGTGTGTGTGTGTGTGTTGTCAGGGGAGGTTGGGGGGACATGGGTATTCCTATGTGTGTTAGAGGAGTGTGTCAGAATGTCTCCACTTGTGGGAGTGAATAGAGCACAGTGAATAGAGCACCAGCCTTGGAGTCAGAAGGATCTGTGTTCAAATCCTCCCTCAGACACTTGACAAACTTACTAGCCCTGTTAACTTGGGCAGGTCACTTAACCCCAATTGCCCTGCTTTTCCCCCTCCAAAAAAAAGCAAAAAAAAATAATGTCTCTACTTCCATAATGATTAAACTTAGGGTGGCTAAGTGGTGCAGTGAATAAAGCACCGGCCCTAGAGTCAGGAGGACCTGAGTTCAAATCTAGCCGCAGACACTTAACACAAAAAACTAGCTGTATGACCTTGGGCAAGTCACTTAAACCTAATTTGCCCTCCAGAAGGCAAAAAAAAAAAAAAAAAAAAAAAAGATTAAACTTAAAACTGAAAGAGCTAAGACCAATGGATGGAAATCCAAGAGAGGCAAATTTTGATTTTCTACTATCTTCCATCCTTTTCTTGTCTGGTCATTACTCATGCATAGGATGCCTAAAATGCACTAATTTCATATTTTTACCTTTCAGAAACCCTAACTTCCTTCAAGGCCCATCCTGTTTTCTCCTATAGGAAGTCTTTCTTGGTCCCCTTAATGGTTCTTGCCCTCTCCATCTATCTATCTATCTATCTATCTATCTATCTATCTATCTATCTATCTATCTGTCTATCTACCTATCTATCCATTTCTCTGCCTGTCTGTCTGTCTCTGTCTTTCGATCTAGTTAATGTCTCTTTACATAGAATCTTAGATAGATAGGCATAGATCTAGATCTAGATAGGGAAAGGACATTCAGGTGGCCTTGCCCAATACCCTCATCTTATAATATCCCAACCGGAGAATGTAACCTCCACGGGAGCAAATGCTATTTTTGTCTTTTCTCTGTATTGCCAGGCCCTTGCACAGACCCTTGCCCGTGGTAGATGGCTAATGTTTTCTATTTCTTCCTTTTTTAGATTACATGAGATTTTTAGGAGCAAAAGTGTCCTAACAGTTACAGTTCCTCATTATTGAGACGGCTACTTTGGGAAGTAGGGAATAAGTCCCCCTTTACTAGAAATCTAGTTTATTCATGTCAGGGATATTTAAAGGGAACCCCTTCATACATAGGGAATGAGGGCTCTCACAACTCAGACATTTTGAGAATGTATGAAATTCTCTACTGATTAGATTGTTGAATGATGAAAACATACAACATCTGGAACAGGGACTGAGGAAGACAGTTTTAAGTCAATTTCACTTTTTTGATTCCCATGGAATTTGGCTTGTTATGAGAGCTAGGTCACCTGAGATTCAGAAATATATTTGTTATTCAGAAGTTTTCATGGTAGTATTTGCTAAGGTAGGACTGGCCTTGAGGTCCCATTTTGCTTCAGAATTCAGATTGCTTTCTTCTTTTTCTTTATTCTTGTTCAGGATCCTCTGTGAGGTAGATCAAGAACTTTTAAAAGTGTTCTATCTCACCATGCACATCCCTCCAGCTTTCCGGGAAGAGTTCAAGAAAAGCTTGCAGGAATCACAATTTAGGAAGCCTTAGAAATGTAGACAGAGGGGTGGCTAGGTGGCACAGTCAGTAGAGCGTCGGCCCTGGAGTCAGAAGGACCTGAGTTCAGATCCAGCCTCAGACACTTAACGTACACACAAACAAAAACCTAGCCATGTGACCTTTGGCAAGTTAGTTAACCCCAATTGCCCCCCAAAAGGCAAAAAAAATATAGACAGATTGAACAACTGTGATTCTAGATTCCTCCTACTCTCAATGTTGTAGCCAAACTCACTCACTTGTTCTAGGATTATAATTCCCTATCTCTGCTTTGTGGGCATTTGAGCAGGCTGACCTCTATACTCAAAATGTCTCCCCCATCACTCCAACCTCTTGAAACCCCTAATTACATTTTCAGCTGGCTAATATGCCACCTCCTAAAAGAGGTCTTCCCCAATTCATCTATTTAGTAGTGTACTTTGCCTTGAAATTGTATGAGACTAATGATTTCATATACATTTTATATTCAATTAAACTCCTTGAATGTAGGCTCTGCTTTTTTTTTTTTGTTCCTATATCATCAGCACCTAATATGGTGCCTGATGAGTAGTGAGCTCTTATTAAATGCTTGATTAACTGAATTGAATAATTAGTAAATCCATTAAAAATAGGAGAGGATTGGGAGGAAGAGAAATAATTCTCTGTCCATGGAATATAGAGGGTGGTAGATAGGTAGATAGATACAATTATAACTAGCTGGATAGTTAGATAGATCTATAGATAGATATAAATCTATACAGATCTCTATCTATCCATCTATCCAGCCATCTATCTATCTGTCTATTTGTCTGTCTGTCTGTCTATGGCAATTGTATACCCTGGGCCTTCTCGATTGGTCCTGATTTTTAGAAAGAATAATTTTCTTTTAATGAAGCTTTGGAAAAAGAAAGAACCAAGTTTTCCTCCCCCACTGAGGTGCAGAGAGTCTAAGAGTCCTGGGAGAAAGGAAAAAAAGTCTTTGGTACGAGACATGATGTGATTGTAAAAGTAAGAGCTACCGAGGGGTGATGGCATTTGTGGGACCTTTGGGTTGGATGCCCTAAGGATTTTGTGGCCCTTGGATAGATATAGCTTTGGCTTGGGAGTACTTAAGAGGTAGCTCTGGAGACTACAGCAGCTAGGGCGCGAGTCTTTGGAGAGAGAATCAGGTACTTAAGCCTGGCTCTCAATTCAAGGTACAGACATAAAGGGCACACTTGTGATTTCTTTTTCAATCTCCCAGGTGCCTCCATGAAGTAGGAGAGGACAAAGAAATTCAGTAGAGGATCTTTGTTCAGGAATAAAGATTGTACACTTGGTCAGAGGTTCCCATATGACTATATATGCTTGTCTGTCTTCCTTCCATTCTTCCTTCCTTCCTTCCTTCCTTCCTTCCTTCCTTCCTTTCTCTCTCTCTTTCTCTCTCTCTTTCTCTCTCTCTTTCTCTCTCTCTTTCTCTCTCTCTTTCTCTCTCTCTCTCTTTCTTTCTTTCTTTCTTTCTTTCTTTCTTTCTTTCTTTCTTTCTTTCTTTCTTTCTTTCTTTCTTTCTCTCCCCTACCTTCCCTTTATACTTTTTTTCCAAGATAAGATTAGTTGATGCTTTAAAAAAAATCAAATCACTATCCTTCTTGGTTTTATTTCAGTCCCCACATAACAGCCAGTAAACCATATCTCTAAGTTAAAAAATTACATAAAGCTTCTTAATTGAGTGAACATGTATGATTGTCTCTGAAATGTTCCACTGTAGATTCAGTCACTCCCAAGGCTTGCTCCTGATTTTCTTTGGCTGGGATTGTGCTGGGGCTGGGACTGGGGCTGTGCTAGCATGACCTGTGATGAACTGTACCCCACTCTTAACCAGGTGTAACTGACTTTTCTTACTGATATTCTAAGTTGTTTTGAGTTGGAAATTTGTTTCACTCCATTTGGGGAGGGGGGTTCTGCTGCTCTAGAATTTGTTTAGAGTCACTTTTTCAAGGCATTTGGAGGGGTTTGGGAGAGAGTTCAGATAAGCCCCTTCCTTTACTTTGCCATCTTGGCTCAAGTCCCAGAGATAATGCTTTTGCTGCCCCAAATACTTTAGTGATATTCACAATGAAAGAAACTTAGGAAGGCCTCTAGCATGTTAGATCTACTAAGGAGGGTTTATGGAAAAATCACTGATAAGAATTACATAGAATAAGTTATGCATGGCTTAGAACCTGCAGCAGTGAAAGGGGTAGTTACAAGTGAAATCATAGATCTGTAGAAGACACACTTTTTAACCCAAAATTTCCAAAGAAAGACAGAATCGAGGGATTTATACAATCAACAAGTGCTAAAATTCATTTTGCTTCAGTTAACAGGAAAATTAATAATCTGCTCACTTCATTCTTAAATGTTTTTACTTTGTAAGAACAGATGATTGTGCTAGGTGATCTCTACAGCCCCCAAAAGCTCTAAGTATGTGCGATTGTGATCCAGTTGGAATAGCCTGAGCTTTTTTTTTTCTTCCTTTTAAAAAATTTTCCACCCAAGGCAGTACTTTAAAATGGGTATAGGCTGTGATGGAAAGCTGAGATTGGAAACTATGATCTACCCACTGTAGAGCCCTGGTCAAGTCCCTTAACTTCTCATGTTCTCTGTTTCCTCTTCTACAAAGTGACACTGTATAACATCTTTCTACTGACTTCACAGGGTCATTGTTGAGAAAATATTTTGCAAACCTTTAAGTCCTACAGCAATGACTTGGGATGAAAGGTGTTTTTTTTTTGTTTGTTTTTTTTTGAGGTTCTCTCTGTGTAAGAATCTGGGTGAGATGTTGACTTTCATTCTCATGTGGACATTGTAACCTGGAGCCTGGAAGGAAAAAATAATAATACAAGAGGAAAACAGAATAAGAAAGACAATTCAGAGTGTGAAGTAGGAGAAAATAGTGCACTTGATACTTATATAACCATTTTCAGCCTGGAGGTAGATAGGTGGTGCCATAGATAGAGAGCTGGGCCTTGAGTCAGGAAAACCTGAGATCAAATTTGGCTGCAGGGTGGGGTATTCATGGAAGAAGGAGCCTGGTATATGGTGGGTTTGAGTTGTGGGCAAACCTGCTGAATTTAGACATGATAGTGTGAGAAAGAACTTTTGCTTAAGGTAATGGAGGCAGGTAATAAAATGAAGTGAACAGTGGCCTGGGAATGTAGGATATGGCCTGGGTTAACATCTGGTCTCTTTCACTACTTGTGGGGACTTGCGCATTCCATTCATTTCACTGGTCTCAGTTTCCTCATCTGTAAAATGAGGAGGTAGAACTGGATGGCCACTAAGGCCCTTCAGGTATTGAATTCCAACTCTAAATCTTTGCTCCTATGAATAACAATAATAATATTAATTGACAATTAAATTTGAAAGCAATTCCTCTAAGGTACTTCTCCCTATATGATCTCATTAGTTTTCACAAAAACTCTGTTAGGGAGGTTCTATTATTATCCTTCTTTTCTATATGAGGAAGATGAGGCAGATCAGGTAAGTGATTTGCCCAGGGTCACACATTTAGACAGCCTCCAATGGCAGAATTCAAATTCAGATGTTCTTAATTATAAGTCTAGAGCCCCATCCACTGAGTCACCTAGATCAATGAGTTAGGACAGGGGAAGGACCAAGAAGGAGGTAGATTCCGTAAAATGGTAGTTCATGGGCTCCTTGCTTTGACCCATCATTGAAGATTGATTCCATCATTAGATTTAGAGCTTGAAGAGAAATTAGAGATCATCTGCTGTAACTCATTTTATTTAATTAATATTAATTAGTGTGTGAAGGTCCATGAATGGTATAAACAAATGTTGGAGAGTATACGAGGAAGGGCTCATGGTGTCAATCTGGGATTGGTTTGGGTGTGTGGGTGGGGGAGAAGGGCTCTTACCTTTGTGTCTATGTCCTAGACCCAATTGACATTCTAGTGAAGCCCATGAACCTCTTCTCAGAAGAATATTTTTAAATCAATGAAGTAAAAGCTAAATTTGAGATAGAGATTTTTGAAAATAAAGATGTAATTTTTTAGGTTAAGAATCCTCCAACTTAGACAAGTGACATTTGAGTTGGGCCTTAAATAATGAGTGTGATTCTAATTGGAGGAGATAGAGGAGGAGTGTTTCCCAGGAATAAATAACAGTGTGAACAAAGATCCCCAAGAAGGCCAGCTTCCACACCTTTGTATATGCTGCCCTCCATCCCTGGAATACCTGTCTTGGTCTGCCTCTTCAGATCTCCAGCTTTTTCCAAGTACATTTTGGATAATGCTTTCTAAACCAGGAACTTCCTGATCTTTCCTCTGACTTCCCCCTAACTTTTTTTTTTGGGGGGGAGGGTGTTCTGAACCAAACAAATCTCTCTCTGTTAAATTTTGTCTACTTTCTCTTATTTGACTGTGTGTCCCTGGGCAAGTCATTTAACTTCTAGAGACCATGAACAACTCTACAGGACTATAAATTGAGGAAGAATTACTCCCTCTACATCACCAGTGGAGAATTTGTACCTAAGGAATTTAACAGCGTGTATTCATCTGCATGTTTTCTCCACAGAGGAAAAGTAAATTCCTTGAGAGCAGGAACTGTTTCTTTTATTTTTTTTGTCTTTGCATTCCCAGCACATAGTACATAAAAAGTTCTTATTAACTGTTTGTTGATTGTGTGTGTGTGTGTGTGTGTGTGTGTGTGTTTAGTCATTTCAAGTGTGCAGATTGTATGTCTCTTTGTGACCCTATCTGAGGTTTTCTGGCAAAGATACTGAAATGATTTGCCATTTCCTTCTGTAGCTCATTTTACAGATGCAAAAACGGAGACAAGTAGGGTGACTTGCACAGGGTCACACAGCTAGTAAGTCTTTGAGGCCATACTTGAACTCAGGTCCTCCTGACTCCAGGCCCAACACTCTATTCACTGTAGCTCCTTTTATCAATTCTGACCTTCCTACCCCTCCAGTGGATTATAAACTCCTTGAGGGCAGGGAATATTTTATTCTTTCTCTTTGTTACTATAATACTATCCTATAGTACTGTTCCTATAGTACTATCCTATAGTTCCTATAGTACTATAGTACTATAGTACAGGGAATATTTTATTTTTTCTCTTTGTTCCTATAGTACAATGCTTTGCACATGCATATATGTACACACACACACACACACACACACACACACACACTTCTCCAAACCTATGATTTTATCAGTGTGCTGAATTCCTGATTGCAATGTCAATGGGATATAAGATCTTCCCTGCCCATTAATAGGCCTCATGTAGAGCCCATTGAGGGAAGCTTGCTTGAGGGAGCCTTGATTGTAGAAAAGCTTTCACACCTTTTCCTAATTTCTAATTAGGCACAGGGTTGTGATGCCTTCTAAATCTGAGAAGTGTGTGTGTGTATACATATATACATGTATGTGTATATGTGTATATACACACGTGTGTGCATATATATCTATACACATACATACATATATGTGTACATATATATATATGTATATATTCTGAGATGGTATTTTGCTCTGGGGGCTTACTTATGAGAAGGATCTTGTGATTCCCTAGTCCAGATTCTGAATGACTGTATGTTCAGAGTTCCTCACCTGCTCAGATGTGAAGGCTCTCTCGATCCAGGGATGTATGTAAAGTGTATAATTGATTGAGGCAGTCAGAGCCCTGTCTATTGGTCTTTATTCCTTTGCTTGTATTTTCTCTGAATTTCAGGGTGTTGACTTTTTCCCTGAACTAGTGAATGTAATTAAAAAAGATTGTTGACCCCTTGAACAGCTAGCTTTCCTAGTAAAGCAGATCTAAGAACTGTGCTAGTAGCCAACCTGGGGATGCCAGTGTGGTTGCTGCTACAGTGATATGGAAGCTCTTGCCATTCTATGAAAAGGGGGCCATTTTTTCTGTAATTTAAAGTCCTACCAAGTTTCCAGTGACCCCGAGCATTGAATTGTCTTGCCCAGAATCACAGAGCCCTTGGTCAGCCGGCACTTGAATCTAGGTGTTTGGATCTCAAAGCTAGGCATCCAGTGTGCTATGCTAAACTACCTCTTCTACTTATAGTAGCCAATTAATACATATTGAATTGAATTGAATCAAAATGCCATAAGCATTAGACACAGGAAGGGGCAGACAGTGAGATGAACCTGGAAAAATTAGTGAAAGGAGCCTTGAATAGCAGGCTAAGGGATTTAGGATTTGTTCAGGGTGCTTTTTCAAGCAAGGGAAATGGGGGTGTTGTGTGTGTGTGTGTGTGTGTGTGTGTGTGTGTGTGTGTGTGTATGAGAGAGAGAGAAAGAGAGAGAGAAAGAGAGAGAGAGAGAGAGAGAGAGAGAGAGAGAGAGAGAGAGAGATACAGAGACACAGAGAGGGAGGGAGAGACAGACAGAGTCAGAGAGAGAGACAGAGACAGACAGAGAGACAGATAGAGAGAGAGAGAGGAAGAGAGAGAAAGAGAGAGAGAGGGAGGGAAAGACAGAGACAGAGAAACAGAGAGAGGGAGGGAGAGAGAGAAAGAGAGAAAGAGGGAGGGAGAGAGAGAAAGAGAGAGAGACAGAGAGAGACAGAGACAGAGAGACAGAGAGAGACAGAGACAGAGAGAGAGACAGAGAGACAGACAGATACAGAGACAAAGAGAAACAGAGAGACAGAGTGAGAGATAGAGACAGAAAGACAGAGACAAAGAGAAACAGAGAGAGAGACAGAGAGAGCCAGAGAGACAGAGACAGATAGAGAGGGAGAGAGAAAAAAGAGAAAGAGAGAGAGAGACAGAGAGAGAGAGAGAGACAGAGAGAGACAGACACAGAGATATAGACAGAGACAGAGACAGAGAGACAGAGAGAGACAGACAGAGACAGAGAGAGAGAGAGAGAGAGAGAGAGAGAGAGAGAGGGAGGGAGGGAGGGAGAGAGAGAGGGAGAGAGAGAAAGAGACAGAGACAGATAGACACGGAGATAGCGAGAGACAGAGACAGAGAGAGATAGAGACAGAGAGAGATAGACAGAGAGACAGATATAGAGAGACAGAGACAGATAGACACAGAGATAGCGATAGACAGAGAGAGAGACAGAGAGACAGAGACAAAGAGAAAAAGAGATAGAGACAGAGAGAGATAGGGAGGGAGAGACAGACAGAGAGAGACAGAGACAGACACAGAGAAAGAGACAGAGACACAGAGACAAAGAGAAACAGAGAGACAGAGAGAGACAGAGAGTTGAAAGTTCCTTTATTAAATGGGTTGGAGAGAGGCTGCAGGCACAGCCACTTGGCATACATAATGAGGGGACTGGAGGCAGTGAGCATAGAGGTGGGGCTGGGTATAAATGAAAGATACCAGAGAGGGGAAATCCACATGGTTTGGGCCCTTATTGTGTTGGGGCTGAAGGTGTAGAATGAAAGCAGGGAAGAGGGAGGAGTTGAAGATAACTTTTACATTTCAAGCCTGAGTGACTAGAAGGATGGTTGAGGCCATTAACAGGAACACAGCTGTTAAGAGATGTCTTGGGAATTAGGTCATAGCAAGGGCACCTTGCAAAAATCTCAGGAATGGTGAGACCAAAGGATTAATCTCTTTCAATTTAGATCAATGAGCAATGGACAATTTCATCTTTTCTCCCAAGATACCATTTCTGTAGGCATGGATCCTGAATGAATTTCACCTCATCTTTGAACATAAAACATATTCTTTCCTTTACCTTTGGTTAGTGACTTAAAAAAAGAGCATCTATTTTGTTAAACCAGCAAGCCCTAAGCATTTCTGAATTAAACCAAAAAAGGCTTTTAATTTTTTCCCCTGAAATTCTCAGGTATCTCTCAGTTTCCTTCTCTGACAATCTTAAAACATTTTAGAGTGTCCAAAATAATAAGAGCCTTCTGCTAAGAGCACTTGTTGGTGGCAGATCTGTATTAGTCCATGGTTTATGGTGATTAAAATTTGATATAGTGCAGGCAAATCAATAGAATCACAGGGTCGGATGGTAATTTGTGGCAGATGGAACCTGAGAACAGCATTTCTATTTCTGTGTTATAGTCTTTCTGTCTATTAGTTGTGCAGGAGACTTTATTAATATCCCCCTGACCATCAAGATGTCAATGCTGAAAAAGCCCCATTCCACCCCCCGCTTCTTTCTTGCCATGTCAGGAGAATCATATGTATCTCACTTTATTACTTTCTTTTTTCCCTTGTAAAAATATTTGGGTGCTGTCCTTCATTTGGCTTGCTTTTCTTTTGCTGTGCAAATGGGTTATCCTGAGGACTATCATGTCACACAGCCCAGATGAAAGTGGCTATAAGCCCAGTGGGATTCAGACACTGTGGCTTTTTTGATCCTGTATCCTCCTTGGGCTGGATTTCTTGTGAAACAACAAAAAAGCCAACTCCTGCACTAGACATTATTATTATTTTTTCACCTGAAGTAGAGTGTATGAATTTCTGTTCCATACATTTGGAATTGACCATGATCCAGATCTAGTACATGTGATTCTTACTGGGAAAACAAAACAAAAAACCTAAAAAAATTTGAAATAATTGTTGTTTAGTCATTTCTCAGTGGTATCTTGACTCTTCCTGACGTCATTTGAAGTTTTACTTTCCCCAGCTAATTTTACAGATGAGGAAACTGAGGCAAAAAGGGTTAAGTAACTTGCCCAGGGTCATATAGTGATATAATAGTGCCTAAGGCTGGATTTGAACTCAGTTCATTCTGACTCTAGGTCTAGTGCTCTACCCACTGAACCACCTTGGAGATCTCAATCATGAAGACTGGAAAATTAATAACTGAGTAGGGTTTTCTTTTCTTTTCTTTTTTAATTCAATTATTCATTCCTTCTACATAGACCCTAGCTTTTGACTCTGACAATTAATTCTTTCATCTAAAGGGCTTTTATAGGTAGGACACATTTTTATGTCATGTTGTCCTGATGGGAATTGTAATGTTTTCATTATCTGACCTCATTTGCATATCACTGTTTTATGGCTGAATGAAAGCATGGCTTAATATCAACTCATCTTGGCATTCTTCTCTTCTCTGCCCATTCTACATTATCTTTGGGGGAAGAAGACATTCTAAATTGTATGTGTGGGTAAATGTTATTGATAGCCCCCTCAAGGTCAATTCCTGAGTCAGCCTACCATATGCAAACAAAATGGCAGCTGACTACTTTTCATATGGGCATATCCACTCTGATGACATTTATGAACAACATCCATTTGGAAGAGTCGTGAGTATCTTATTCTTTTGATCTGAGTAGGGTAATAGAATTATGGAATTAGAGCTGAAAGGAACCTTAAAGGTCATTGAATCTAATCCTCTCTTTTTACAGATGAGTAGGCTCAAGCCTAGAGAGATAAAGTGATATGACAAGGTCATAGTAAGACGCAAAGACAAGAATTGAATCCAGGTCATCCAGACCCAAATTCAATGGGTTTTTTGTTTGTTTTGTTTTTTTCCCTACTGCTGATCAGTGCCCCCCCCCCCACCCCAACACACACAGACACACACACACAGACACACACACAGACACACACACACACAACAGCACTGCTCTCCTTTCTTAGGATACAATTTCCTTCAAGGCTTAAATGCTACATTCTGTTGCAAACCTTTAAAGGGTCCCCAAGTTGCTAGTATTTTCATGGCTAAGGCAGTCTTGGACCCATTTGGCAGTCCAGGGAAGTCTATGCACATTTTAGGATGTTTTTAATCACATGAAATAAAATGTAAAATTATAAAGAAAATATTGTTTAACATAGTTATTAAAATATAACACAAACAGGTTCATAAACCTAAGGGTAAGAAACTCTCATATATATCTAATATGTGCATATGTGCATGCCTCATTAGAATGTAAACTCAAATGTAGAAACTGGTTTTGCTTTTTGTTTATTTTTTTGTATGCCCAACATTTAGGGGTTGCTTGCTCATAGTAAACACTTAAATAGTTGTGGAATGAATAAGTGAGAAACAATACTTTAAAAACATTTATTTTAAACATTCTTTAAAAAATTGATTTCCAATTTCTCCCCCAGCTCCTCCTTCACCTATTGAGAAGGCAAAGTTCATCAGTTCTCTCTTTGAAAGTGGGGGACATTTTTTTCTTGAATCCTTCAGAATTGTCTTGAATCATAGTATTGATCAGAGTAGCTAAGTCTTTCACATTTGGTCATCACTGCAAATGTTATTATTGTGTGCAATTATTTCCTGATTCTGTTCAATTCACTCTTCATCAATTCATGTAAGTCTTCCAAGATTTTCTTCTGAATGCCCCCTCTCCCCCACCATCATTTCGTTTTGAACAATAGCATTCCATCACAATCGTATCCTATGACTTTCTCAATCATTCCCCAGTTGATGGTCATCCCCTCATTTTGAACTCTTTGCCACCACAAAAAAGAACTACTATAAATATTTTTGTACATATAGGTCCTTTACTTTTTTCTTTTTTTATAATCTCTTTGCATTATAGACGTACTAGTGATATTACTTGGTCAAAGGATATCCAGAAGTTTTTTAGACTTTTGGGCATAACTCCAAATTTTTCTCCAGAATGCTTGGACTAGTTCACAACTCCATCAACAATGTGTTAGAAGACAAAATACCTGTCAAATAGATCAGTGAAATAGCCAAGTTAAAATTCCACTTCAGATGTGAATTAGGGAGAGTCATTTAAACTCTTAAGTATTAATTTGTTTTATTGTGTAAATGGGGCAGTTAGGTGGTGGCATGGATAAAACACCTCCACCTGCAACCCAGAAGACCTGAGTTGAGTTAAAATCCAGTTTCATACACTTACTAGCTGTGTAACCCTGAGCAAATCACTTACCCTGTTTATCTCAGTTCCCTTGTCTGTAAAATGAGCTGAAGAAGGAAGTGACCAAGCACTCCTGTATCTTTGCCAAGAAAACCCCAAATGAGGTCATGAAGAGTTCAACCTGACTGAAATGATACAACAATGTACAATGGGTCGTGGAGGATTAATGATTCTAACACCCCATAGGGACATTATCAAGAGCAAACAATATAATATATGTAAATCTCTTTGCCAACTAAGTATTGAGATTGGTAAAATCTGGTGTCCTTGTTCTGTGGCTTTTTTCTGGAGTATATGTTTTTTCTCTTCAGCAAAGTCATGAGCCTTGCCTTCTATTTATTTTATCTCTCCCTTTTAATTCCAGATCAGTTCTTTAGACAAATAAGGTACTTAAGGAATGCTAAAGAAACTTTTAACCAGACTGAAGGTTAGAGAAGAAATTCTAGTTTGGTTAGTATTAATCAATCCTCTTTCCAAAGCTTGCCAACACAGTCCGAGGGCTATATGAGGGAGGAACTATAGTTCCCTGAAGAAAATGGGATAAGGAAAGCAACACCTCTGCATCCTGCAATGTGGTAAATGTCAGAGTGGACAACCATCATTCAAGGGGATTTAGATGCTTCATTGTTTGAAGGCAGCTGGGAGACCCAGGACTATCTTGACTTTCCATTCAGCTCTGGGCTTCTATGATCATTGCTCTCTCTGAATGGGGGAAATTAGGGCATTGCTAAACAATTTTCTACCCATTCTTTATATGAGACCCTGTGGTATTTCATGACTCACCACCATAGAGCATTGCCAGAAGAACATTAAAAAAAATAATAATAATAAAGTAGGCCTTTGTTTCAGGGAGAAGCTTGGGAGTCATTAAAATTCAATTCCTTTCAATTAAAGCTACATTAAATTTGAGGGTCACCCAAAGGGCAAGAAAAAATGCATGGTGGGTGTGATTTGGCTACAGCAGTCTGCAGAAGAAGGGTTGAATAAGATGAACAGAATTAGACTGGCAATCAGGAAAAAGAAAGGAAGGAAGGAAGGAAAGAAGGACCGAAGGACCGAAGGAACAAAGGAAAAAAGTTTGCCTGACAGTGAAAGGGAGACTAGTTGAGGAGAAGGAGAAGGAGCCAGAGGGACAACCCTTGGTATCCACTTAGTGCCATGAGACCCTGAGGAGGGCCTCTGTCCCCACCCTGAAGTAAATTAATAGGAGAACACAGACAACAGTTGAACCAAAAGGAGCAGTATGGATAGGTTGTGATGGGCAATGTGAGAAGGACTTGTTGCATCACTGAGCTCACCCATCCAATTATCAGCTTGTCTGTCTATGAGACAATGAGATTTAAATTGGGTCAGGATTAATTAAATCCAAAGTTTCATAGAGAGATGAGTCAATGTGTAGCTGTCCATAGAGGTTCGGACCCAGAGCCGGGCTGGAAGACCTGAGTTCTACTTTATTATCAAATATTTATCAAATATAAGAGCCTGGCTCATCCTCTTAACCTCTTTCTATCTGTTATCTCATCTATAAAATGGAGATAATAATATCACATATTATTCTGTTAAAAGGAAACTTTTGATTAAAAATATCCTGATTAAAGCTACAGAATTCAAGACAAGAAAGTTAAAGAGGAGTTTATTAATACACCAAAGTATCAAGGATTGTTGGGCAGGCTGCTGGACTCATACAGGATTCAAATTGCTTTTATAGACAAGAGTCTATGACATATAAAGGAAAGTAGTCATGAGAAGATGGGCTTAGTGACCTTCAGCTCCTCCCTAAGGATTTTAATTGGTGGTTGTTGCTGTTCAGTTATTTTAGTCCTATCAGATCCTTCCTGACCCCTTCTGGGATTTTCTTGGCAAAGTACTAGCATGGTTTGCCCTTCTCTTCTCCAGCTGATTTTATAGATAAGGAACTGAGGCAAAGAGGGTTAAGTGACTTGTCCATGGCTACACAGCTAAGAAGTGTTTGAGGCTCAGGATTTGAACTCAGGAAGATGAGTCTTCCTGATTCCAAGACCAGTGCATTATCCACTGCTCCACCTACCTGCCCAGTTTTGATTGGCCCATGTTTCAACGAAGAGATGGGATTGGTGTTTAGGAGATATAGACAATAGGTGGATTGCCCTATCCCGTAAGATCAGCCTCTCCCAAATCAAGCAAGACTAAAACATGGAGTCCTTTCAGGATGGCTGTGTACCAGTGACTGCTTTTACACCAATTAAATGACAGCATACATAAAATATTTGGCTAAATTTAAAGCATTAAATAAATGTTAGCAAGCAAGTAAATGTTAGCTAGTCTTAATAAATATCATTGGCTCTATTAGAAGCCAATCAGTCTTCATTCAACAATCAACAAGCATTTCTAAAATACTCACTATTTGACAAGCACTATTCTAAGCACTAAGGATATAGAGAAAGAAAGGAAACCACCAATTTGCATCCTCAAGTAATTTGTGTTATAATGGGAATACAACTTGTACAGAGATGGGAATACCTTAGATACAGAATGAATACAAGGGAACCTTAGAGGGAAGGTACTGTCCAGTTAGTTTTTATTTAATTAACTTGATCATTTGCCAATTCCATCTCCAGTCCTGAGTTAGGCATAAATGGGAAGCCCAGAGGAGATATGCCACCTTTGCCCATAGGGATTCTTCAGTCTGTTTGAGGACATAGGCCACATGTTAATGAAAATACAGATGAATGTTTAGAATTATTTGTCTTTATTAGAATTAGTATTCTTAATACGGTTCCCAACCCAACCTCTTCTCCATCTCTGCTTTTATCTCTGAAGGGTCTCACTTCTCGTCCCAAGAGCAAATGGTCCAGCCTCTAGAATGCCTGTTCTCACTATTTAATGGGCTGCTTCCAAGTTCTCAGACTAAAAAAGCCACTTCTTACATGACCATTAGCTCTTGGGGTGTCCTAGTTAAATGGAAATTCTGTGTTAGAAGTTACTGTGAATTCTCTGTCCTAGTTCTCTTAGGAAGGGACACTGTGACCAGAAGCCCCGTGGACCATAATTAGGTCTCTGTTCAGGACTTTTCCTTCACTACTTTTAGAACAGTTAGAAAAAGGGAATGGGCCCTTTGAGGGGACAGTGACTCAGTCTAGATGTGCGTGGGCATGTGTGAGCAGGAGTGTAGTTAGTGCTCACTTAGTGATCTCCAAGTCTACCACACTTTCTGACTTAGAATATGAGTTCAGGTTTTGGAGTATGGAAGAAGAACTGAGCTCAAATCCCTCCTCTAACACTACCTGAGATAGTAACCTTAAGGGAGCCACTTAACCTCTCTGGATCTCCAGTTCCCCTTTTGTGAAAAGAGGGTATTGGACTTGAGCACTAAAGTCAGTTCCAGAGCTAAATCTATAGTTCTAGGACCTTGCTAACATCATGATTACAAGTCTTTTATTAGATATTTTTCCTGGTGTCCCAGTTCCTTGCACTTTCTTCTCTTAGATTACCTTCTATTTACTTTATATATCATTTATATATCTAGTTATTTACTTATTGGCACCTAATTTAGAATGTCAGTTCATTGAGGGCAGAGACTGTTTTTGATTTTCCTTGCATTCCTTGGTGTGCAGTGTCTGACATATAGGAAACTTTTGATACATATTTGTTGCCCGAGGGGCTGGCTAATTGAATGGAATATCCACTTCTGCTGCACCATGGGGAGAATTTCGATGTGTAAAAAGCTGAACCTCAGTGGCAGGGAGAGGCTTCCGATTCTTGACATTGTTTCATGATTGCCCAGATGTAATGTGGCTTCTTTCCTCTCCATTTTGAAGCCTAGATCATTCTTTGTCTACTTTCAGTGTCTGGATGAAACCATACCCTCATGCATTAATTCAGATATGCCCACCCAATGCCATAAGATAATTTACCTGACATGCTGTTTTCCCCACCTTTATTCACATAAGTCATGAAGGAACAAAGCAAGATAACACACACACACACACACACACACACATACACACACAGGTAGTCTGGGCCCTACTGTTGATAGGCAGCATGGTATGGCATAAAGCATGTTGGCTATGTAGTCAGAGGACCTGGGTTTGGATCCTTACTCTTCTACTTTGTGCCTTTGTGACCATGGATGAATCACTTAATCTATTCTGGTCTCAGTTTTCCCATCTGGAAATTGGAAGGAATAGACTCTATGATTTCTAAGCTCCTTTTCAGCTCCAGGTGAATCACTCTATGATTGTTCCCCCCTTCACCACAAAGACAGTGTGTAAGGAAAAGGAAGTTAGGACAGGGGTCCTGTTTCAGTTGCTGCTGGTGAACCTGCCACTCTTCTCTGGAGGAAGGACCCTGAGGACCCAGTCCTAGGTGTGGGATTCTGAGAACATCACTTAACTGCCAGGCCTTGGGTTTTTTTATATGGAGGATGGAGAAGGAAATCCTTCTAACACAAACCTCACTGGGTGTTTATGAAGAAAGTGCTTTGATTACCTTGAAGCTTTACTTCATCATTATTAGGTGATGTATGTAAGATTGAATCCTTTATAGGATCTACCTCTGTTCCTTCCCACCATCTTTCCCACTTACAGCAACATGAATATGGCCCCTCCCCTGCATTCTACAGGATCCACCTTTGCTTATCACCTTTTCATGACCACCTCAGCTTATCAAACACCCTGACCTAAATTCTTGGGACTCATATTTAATACAATTCATAGGGTGCTGGGCTTGTACTTTCCTTTATCGGGTATCCTTTAATGTGTTTGTTTGTTTTCTTTCCTCAGCTGGAGCTAGATTCTTTAGGACAAGACAGTAGAATATGAGTTTCATGAGGTCAGGGACTGGTACTTAATTGGTTGTTATGTTAAATTTATTGACACCCATATGGAATTTCTCTTTTATGTCCCACTTGGGTGAGTGCTATGAGGGTCTATACACATTAGGTGCTCAAAATAGCTATTAATACATCAATTCATAGTTCTATTCACTCACCTTCCTCTTCAAAATAACCTATAATGCCTACCTTTTTCCCCCTTCACATGAATTTAAATTTGTCTCTTTCCTTCCTCCTTTCTGGTTTTCTTTATCTTCTCTCCATCTACTTCTTTCTCTATTCCCCTTCTTTTTATTTTCCTTTCCCTACTTTTATTTTTCCTTCTTCCCCTCATTTTCTCTCTCCTATTATCTCACTCTTTACTCCTTTATTTTTCTTCTTCCCTTTCTCTTTTCCTTCCCCTGTCCTTTCTCACACTAATTCCCCTTTCTTTCCACCTCTTTCTTCTCCATCCTCTTCATCTCTTTCTCCATTTTCTTCTTGTCATCCACTTGAACTCATACTCTTCTTCTTTTCTTTGCTATTTCCATCTTTCCCCCATTATCCTACTCTTCATATATTTCTTCTCATTCCCACCATCCTTTCTTTCTCTATCTCCCATTCATGTTTCCCTTCCTGTTTTTTCCCCTCTTCTTCTCATGTTCTTTCTCCCTTCTCTCCTTCCATCTCTTCCTCTCCTCCTCTCCCATTTTGGTCACTGTTCTCTTTCTCTCCCCCCTTCTCACTTCATTAGTTCATCCATTCTCTACAATTTCTTTCAGTTCCGTTTGTTTAAAAGTCCAACACCTTCCCCACTCCTGAGTCTCCTGCTGCAGAGATCTAAAGAATAACTTTACTTTTGAAGATGGGAAAAATTACTTCTCTGGAACTTGAGTTCACTGACAACACTATTCTCTTGAGAGTCTCCCCTTATCCATTTAAACTTCTTGCCAGAGCTGAAACCAGATTGTCTGAGATTGGGATGGAAGTGTGGGGGCAAGAAGGGAAGCAACCCTCTCATAGAAATGCCAAGGGACTTCCCAAGTTAAGCACCAGAAATAACCTGCTGTTTATTTTGCTGGAGTTCTTCAGTCCTTTTTTTTTTTGGTGAAAACTAGCAAAGCTTTCCATTTCTACTTACAAATATCTAGGGTAATGCTATTTAGGCCAGTTGATAAGTTCCCCCCTGGTAGAACTGAGGGCCTGGCTGCAAATTTGGACTTGATTCATTATTCATAGACAGGGAGATGTTTTGTGTACTATGATTTGATTTGGGCTCAAAGAATTCTGACTATGGTAGCCCTGCATGCTCATAAATAGACAAAATAAATTCATTAGGGCTTATGTCAAGGCTAATTTCTATTTACAGAGAAATGAGGCAGTTATTGGAATAGTTCAGATCAAAAAAGCCCAAGTGACTTTTAATTATTCAAATCACTAAGGGAGTGGGACGGGAATCTTATGGGTCAATAAAGAGGCCTCTCTGCTCTTGTAGGTGGAGTTTACCCATTTGGGAGTTTCCTAGAACAAAGCAAACATAGGTCCTGTCTCTTGTGTCCTTTATTTCTCAATCCAGATGTAAAATTGGAGATTAATGGGTCATACTCTGCTTGGATGGAGAACATGACCATGAGAACTGCTTGTGTATCCATGGTCCAGTTCTTCCCTTATGGATAGAAGCAATAATAAAGTTGCCCTGGCTAAGTCAGAAAAATGAAGTGTACTGAGTTATTTTTTTTTCAACCAGGGACAGAGGAAAGTCCCTCAAGTCCGCCACAGTTGTAGGCAGAATGCAGGTGATTTGTTTCAGGGGAAGTTGTGCTTCTAGTCTGGAGGACAGCAAGGAATAGTGGCAGTGGCATCCGTGGCCTTCAAAGCTTGGTGTTCAAAGTCCTTCCTAACCTAGCCCTCTGCCTTGTCTTCTCACACCTTCCTCCTCCTCATACACTCTTTGCTTCAGTGATGATGACCTCCTGGCTGTTTCACAGGAAGGAGACATTCCATCTTTTGGCTCTGGACCATTTCCTACGACTTTGCCCCATGCCTGGAATGATTTCCTTCCTCATCTCTATCTCCTGGCTTTCCTGGCATCCTTCAAGTAGTAACCAAAATCCTGTCTTTTAAAAATAAGCCTTTTGCAACCCCTCTTAATGACTGTCCCACTACAAATTTCTTCCTATTATCCTCTACCTAGCTTGCTTGTATCTACTGGCTTGTCCCATTAATTAAGTTGTGATTTCATTGAGGCCAAGGACTGCCTTTTGCCTTTTTTGTTTTTTATCTCCAGGATTTAACTCTGTGCCTGGGTTACAGTTGTTACTGTTCAGTCATTTTTAGTCCTGTGATTTTTTTATGACCCCATTTTGGGGTTTTCTTGAAAAAGATACTAGGGTTTGGTATTTCCTTCCCCAGCTCATTTTACAGATGAGGAAACTGAGGCAAACACAGTTAAGTAACTTGCCCAAGGTCACACAGCTAGTGAGTGCCTGAGACCAGATTTCAACTCAGGAAGCTGAATCTTCTTGACTCTGGGCCTGGAATTCTAGCCATTGTGCCAACTAGTTGTCCTCTTGGCTTACAATAAGCTCTTATAATAAATGTTTATTGATTGTTAATCTCTCTCTACCTTAATTTTCTTATCAGTAAAATGAGGGTAATAATGGCACCTACTTCTCAGGATCAAATGAGATAAGATATGTAAAATTCTTGGCACAACAGAAAGCTCTGTAACAATCTTGTCTTTATTGTGAAGATTCAGAATGGATTTAGAATCTGTGGACCCAGGGACGGCTAGGTGGTGCAGTGAGTAAGAGCGCCGGCCTCGGAGTTGGGATGACCCGAGATCAAATCTGGCCTCAGAAAATGAGCACCCACGCATAAATAATGACTAGCCGTGTAACCTTGAGCAAGTTACTTAACCCCAATTGCTTTAAAAAAAAAAATCTGTGGACCTGGCTAGGAATGACCTGGACTCTCAGTTTAGTCACCTGTCTAACCTTGGGCCAGCTCGTTTATCATTTCCAGGCTTTTCTTTCTTCTTCTGTAAAATGGGCAAGCTCTTAAGTTCTATAAAGAAGGCTGCTGCTGTTGAGGTTTTATGTTTGTTTGTTGGGTTTGGTTCTTGTTCTTTTTGGTATCATTCTTTAGTTTAGAACTGCCAGTATACTCAGACTGACTCACCCAAATCTCTTCACAGAAATGCATCATGTAGCAGGATAGCTCGCTGTTCTTACTGTTCTCTGGTACCCAACAAAACCTAATCATCATCTGCATTCCAGTGGTGTCAAACCCAAATAGAAACACATTCCTGTGGGCAGCATATTGATTCAGAATGCCACAAATTAACTTTACCTATGTTGTATCATATTTTTATTTATTTTGTTAAACACTACAGAATTAACATTTCGTTCTGCTTTGGGCTACATGTATTTTGTAGTTGCCAGAATGACCCATCTGTTCTAGTCCTTCTGGGCCCTTCCTTCTGTTTGTTGGGACATTAATGGGGTAGGGAATAGCCTGGAATGTCAGGGTCCTGCATGTAAGTTCTACTTTTCTCACTTTTTAGTCTTTTGATTAGAAATTACTTCCTTTGATCAGGCCACATTTTTTTGATCTAGAAACTATGAGAGTTGAACTAGATGACCCCAATGGCAATGCTCCCTTCCAGATATGCTGTAACATTAACCACCATTACCCCCACTGACTTAAGACCAAGTATACATGTTAGATTTCACCCCTCCCCCAGAGAGCTCTGGTACACTTGAGGGGATTGAGGGTATCTCAGCTCCCTAGCATTGGCTTTAGCCCCTACTAAATATGTTCACAAAATGCAAGAGAGCTCTTTCCAAACCATTTCCTTTTAGTTACTAACAGTGGATTAGGTTTTCCAAAGGAATATTTATTTAAAAGGTATATTAACACATATATAAACTTGCTTACCCGGCATGTGAGAAGCATAATCCTCCCCAATACCACCCCAGTTTCTGAAGAGGAGAAAAGGATTAGGTTCTCAATTTAACTCACTCCTTACATAACAATCCCCAATTCCTAGTTCCTCCCCTCCCCAACTCCAACACCCACCCAGCCTTGATCTAGCACAAGGCATCCTGGCTTCTTGGGTCTTCATTGCTGGGCTGGCTGGTTCGACATCCGTCCTCAGATCCCAGTTCCAAGGCCATGAAGGTTTAAATAGAGACAAACACGACTAGGGCTAATATCCAAGAAACTAGGGTAAGATGGTCTTTTCTTCTGATTCAGTTATTGATGCCCAGGCTGTGGATGAATTATAATCTTCCTCCTCTGGATGGATCAGGGAAGGGTGAGGGAACAGAAAGATTGTCCCAGTTTGGCCAGTTTTATAGATACAGCCTGTTCTGGTTATGTAGCCAGTGAAAAAAGACTAATCATATTCATTGTAGAAACATAGGGAGCCTCCACGTTAGATCATCTGAGCACTCCCAGGACAAACCCAAATTCAGCAACATTCTGTGAATCTAATCTGATTAACAATTGGATTCTAGTTGAGAGGAGGTTGAAGAATGTTCATCACCCCTGATATTTCTCTGATGAATAACTCAACAATATATGTGCATGTTAACTATCATCTTTCAAAAGAATTAACCGGCCTTTTTTGTCTGCCCCAAAGAAATGATTGTCCTTGGAGTTGATGGGAGATGGTATGGGGAAAAGGAGAGGGAGATGACATTTTAAATCAAATAGCTAGGAAGGGCAGCAATTTAAGGAAAAATTAAAACATTAGCCTCGCCTTGGGCATGCCCTTGATTTCACTCTGTGTAAAGTCCTGCGCTGCTCATGAGTGGGTAGGACCATCGCAACCAGGAGATATATTAGGACACAAGACAGAAGCTGTGAAGCTGGGTAAGTCATTTTTCCTCTATAGAATTAACCTTGCTCATCTGTGAAACAGAGATAAAAGGTTAGGTGACCTTTAAGATTGCTTCCAGTTCTAAAACTATTTTTTGATGCCTTCATCCTTTAAATCACCACAACCTTGGTTCCAACTTCTTCATTCTCTAAGAGAAAGTAAGTTCCTTGAGTATAGGTTCTGTTTTTGTGTTCCCAGCATAGCACAAGGCATTGCATATAGTCGATTGATAATGAATGTCTGCTGAATGAATGAAGTCAGTACTGCA
Organism: Gymnobelideus leadbeateri; assembly: GCA_011680675.1. Taxonomy (NCBI): domain Eukaryota; kingdom Metazoa; phylum Chordata; class Mammalia; order Diprotodontia; family Petauridae; genus Gymnobelideus; species Gymnobelideus leadbeateri. The sequence continues at coordinate 82,226 of WOXC01006154.1, forward strand.
ATTACTGCATGTCTCTGCTCTCTACAATCATCCCAGCTTTGACTATTTCTAGTGGAGGGAAACCCCCCAAATCCTGTTAAAGAAGCTACAAATAAATCGGGCAGGGTCCTGTTAAGAAACTTGCTGAACTTACATGCTTAATTAACCCCTCTTTAGTCTATTCATGAATGGGAAAAAAGAAAAACACTATTATGTTTGGCTTCAACCTGCATGCTGTCGTCAGCCTACAAGACTCCCTTTGGTAGAAAACAGATTGAAACCAACTCATGTTGTCGCTAATCTTGAGTGACAGCCATTTAGCCAGCAGACATTTTGCATGGTCTTTGGAGAATTATAGTACATATTAAGTATCCCCATAGCCCACTGCATTCTTATCCAAACAGTTGGAGTGTTTTTTAGATCTTAACATGAAGCTGTTCAGAGAATAAAGAAACAATCTTGTTCACAGAGGACAGGGATTCAGACAGAATGCAAGCCTGTTTTTTTAAGGAAAGCCTGGCTGCGGAGGGGGGGATTTTTCATGAGCGACAAATCTCTCTCTCTCTCTCTCTCTCTCTCTCTCTCTCTCTCTCTCTCTCTCTCTCTGTCTCTCTGTCTCTCTGTTTCTCCTTTCTTGTGCTCTCTCCCTCCCTCCTTCTTTCTCCTCCTTGAATTATAGGTACACATGTATACATACATCTCTCTATATAAACATATATGTGTATATATACATCCATACATATCTGTATGTATTTCATGGATTTATTTTTATGATGTATGACTATCTATCCATATTTCCTCCATCAATTCATCCAACTCTCCATTCTTGGGTATAGCTACAACTGCTTTCCTCTTGTTTCTTGCCTATTTGGGTGAGTGTTCATATTGATGGGGCCTCTCTGGGATTGGGAACTTTCAGAAGTCAAGGGCAGATCTGGGTGGTCTGGTTACTTTCTCACAGCCCCATGATGGACTTGTGATAGAAGGCTGGGTTTCAGAGTGATAGAGGGACAGCCTTGGATTAAAAAAAATCCCAGGTTCAAATTCAGCCTCAGAAACTTATTGACTCTGAGCTTGGTCATGTGAATTAACCTCACTACTCCAGGTTCTTCTTTTTAGAGTCTTTGTTGCTGAATTGTTGCTCTGAATCACTGGGGAAGGGAGAGGCTATTCCACAAGAGCCACGGGATTTTGCTTTTCTTTGTATCTTTAATATTTACACAGTGCGAGTTGATTCAACTTGACTTGATATCCCAGGTATGGACATAAATCTATATACATAGTATGTGCAGGACATTGGAGATTTGAAGACACAGAGGTAAACACTTTTATTCTCAAGGAGCAAGTATTGGGGGAAAGTCTATTTTCCTCAACTATTGGGAATCTACTGGGAAAAATCCCAAGTCTTGATAAAAAAGATGATCACATTTGCATCATGATTTTCATCTAATAATGTTTATTATCATCTTCATGTAGCATTATCTGTATGAAGATAGCATGTGTATTATTATGTTTATCTAATATGGCTAGGTGCCAATTAGTACCAATGATGAATCCCATGAATTGGGCCAACACTAATTTCTGCTGCATGTTTCCATTGGGCTGGAACCAATGACTATATTTTACATAATTTTGATTTTAAATGCCAATTTGAATATATGCAGTCACTTTAGGGGATTCATTATTCACACTAATAGGAAGGTAGCATTGATACAAATAAACAATTATAATTCTCTTCATATAGTGTCAGAGTATTATAATAAAATGAGTGAAATCAGAATAATTGAATTAATAATGACTCACCTTTTTTTTATCATGACTATAAGGAGGGTAGGGTGATCAGGGCATTGCCCCAGTATACAGAATTTCAAGGTCACTGGTAATAGTTGAGGACCTTCAGCAGTGCAGAATCAACATCGATTGATATCTAATTATCAAAAATGATTAAGTAAAAAGTATGCCATAGTAAAAAAAAAGGTGTGATAAAAAACGGGTTGGTCACATGGCAAGAAAAAAGGATACCAAGAAAATGAGCAGGACTTTCTGTGATGAAGTGATGGGAAGGTATGAATGAGAACTGAAAGGGTAGGCATGAGTAGAATGGGATCCAATTCATTGTAATACATTAATAAGATCACAGAACCATTGAAATATTTCATTATCTCTTCTAAATAAAATTGAGTGCTATACAGAAGGCGCACATTCATGGGTGTGGCTACAGCTTCTCTTTACTGTTTAATTTTGGTTAAATATATCTTTGTGCAGGTGTTCATAGGAGCAGGGCAGTGATTTCTCTCCTCATATCAGTCAAATGTTAATAGCTAAAACACTATTGTCTTAAAACCTTAAATACATGTCCTGGGTCTCGATTTTCTCTTAAAGATCTCCTTAATAGCTTCCTCCCTGTGTTGGTCCAGTCCCTGATTAAGTCATGGGTTCCGTTAAGGGCATAACAGAACAGTAATTATATTTTTTATTATACTGTGAAGCTCATGGTTTCTCCAGGTTAATTTCATGTTAACATCCTAATAAATTCATTTTCTGCAACCTCAAAATATCCTTGGATATCTTCTTTGCATCGTAGAGATTTCCAAAGTTTAAATGAAATTTTCATGTAAACCCAAGATCGTCATGTTAGCTATGCAACACACCACTAGAGTGGATTGGGCACAGAGCAGGTAGCATTAATTTTGCCAATAGTCCTCTCCATTACATCCTTTCATCTGTTTTAATATGTAAATATTCCAGCCATTATTCTTCACTGATAATATAGGGAAAAAGATTAGACCTGTGTTTTTACTGTTCTAGGGAATTCCTTGGGGAAGAAATTCTTATTATAAATGGCAGTCTGCCCTTTCTCCAAAATAGAGTCTAGAGCTGTGCTTCTCAAACCATGAGGGTTCCCAGGGGTTTTGCAAAGTCAAAATCATTTCCATAATGCAAAAAAAATACTTTCCAATACACTACCTATAGATAACTATAATGTACATAAACAAAAGTTCTATTACAATAATGTGTAAGAGTGGAAAGGGATCCTGAGAACAAAAAGTTTCAAAACTTTTTGGCTAGAGCAGTGATATTTCTCATAGAAACAGGGGATCTCTATCACTGCATATTGATTTAGAAAAATACAGATGAACATTATCTAGGATTTATTGTATTTTATTTATGTTTTTAAGTATTGTCCAATTATATTTTCATCTTGTTCTGGCCCTGGGGAGTAAGGGCCTACAATTCCTTTGTGTTTGACATCTCTATTCCAGACAGAGAATTGAGAAGCAGAGATTTGCTCCAGGCCATATATATGGTATGTACTACAGAGACAGAACCTCCTTAGGTCATCTTAAATTTTAATTGGACAGTCTGACCACAATAAAACATTTACTTTATCGAAACCCCCACTTTGTGTTATGTTGTATTGTATTTGTTTTATAACTAAGACTTCTATGCTTTGATCTTATCTTGTTCTTATGATAAGTTATAGTACTTGCTGAATAGTACTTCCATTGAATGAGACATTGGGTTCTTGGCTCTTTTTAATGAAGTTTTAAGTCCAGTGAAAAGGTGTTGTGATCAATATAGCAAATTTTTTTGTGTCTCCCAAGATTGGTTGAACAACAGGATTTAGTGTCTCTATGTTAAAATCCTTTACATTAATACCTTCCAAGTTGTAGGCTAGTTATCTGGTGACAAAACAAACAAACTCTAAAAAAATACAAAAGCAAGTAAAAATAATGTTAGCTAGCTTAAGCAGGCTCAAGCTAAGACTTTTATTATCATGCACTGCATTACTCAACTCTTCGGAGCTGATGTTTCCATATTTGTGAATTCTAGAATAAGCCCACAGTTGTATTCTATTGGGAGCTGTATTTTTGAGGAGGTTGGGGAGAAGTTGGTGAATCAGACTTGCCCCAGGTAATTGACACTAAACTGCATTTCAACCCTGTCTTCAGTCTCCATATGTGGACTCACTGGAAGATCCTTGCATTATTGATCAAAGCAGCCAGTCTGATTCCTTCCTGAAGCACCTCTTAGCAGAAGATGCATGTGAAGAGAGACCCACACCCTTGACAATGAAGTTGCCTGTGAGGGATCATTATTGCTACCAAGCAGCTACCAAAGGCTGCTGCTTTTAGCCATCATGATGGGCATCTGGCCAGAAGTGATTCAGGCTCTACAGCAAGGGTAGGATTTCAGTTGATGTACATGTGTAGGAAGGACATTCCCGGCAGAGGGAATATTGTGAGCAGAGACAAAGAGGCAGAAAAATAGAGGGCATATTTTTTTGAATGAGAAGAAGACCAGTTAGTATATAGGATTTTGTATAGGATGTGTGAAAATCAAGTTCAATACTGAATTAACCATCTAATTACAGAAATGACCCAGAGATCCCAGTATATTAGAGTGTAGGTAACTTGTAGTAGTTCAGATGCAAAAGACCATAGGACATTCTATAAATGTCTAGATACTGAAAAATTCCAATAAATGGGGCTCAATCCTACTTTCACACTCAATGTTCCTTTCTTTAGTGTTGCTGTGTACTGGATGGCCCATTGGATTAATGCCCTTGTTGATCTGAGATCAAGTACTCTGTGATTTATCAGGAAAAATCTTTCAGTGCCCCAGGCAGAAAAATTTCTTACCCAGACTGCCTATGATGATGAAATTACAGGTCTGCTAAAAAAATAAATAAGCAAAGACACAAAGAATTTCACAAAACCTGATCAGCTCCTTGTGTTTCTGGCAACAATATTTATATTATAGATATATCTGGGTCACCCTGTTGAGAGCTAAGAATATTTTGACTGTGATCTTTGGGGACTTTCAATACAACTAATAGTGTGCTGGTAAATGTTTAGCAACTAGCTTTCCCAAAACAGTAACAACAACAACAAAAGTACCTATGACAGACTTAAGATTAATCATCATTATTTATACTTTCTCCATCATTTTCTTAAGCACAGAATGTCATCAAAACAATAAATCAAACCCTACAAGATTTTGGAGGTGTAAATGTTGACACTGAAAATGTTATAATCCAATCATGAGACCAATAGGAGCAAACCAAGGATGTAACTATTTTCTTCAAATGAATGCCTTACAATACAAGGGGAAATGAATTATCTACTGTATACAGGGGCCTTTGCTAGGTTCTGAAGATAGAAGGGCAACAATGAAATGATATCTGCCCTCAGGGAACTTACATTGTACTCTCAGGATACCATACTAATATTTGACAGCCTATAAAAATTTCTTAAGTGCCTGATATGCACCCACAATTTTGCTAAGTACTAAAGACACAAGGAAAGTCAAAAGACAGTCTCTGATCTCCAAGAGCTCATGGTCTAATGGGGCCATTTGTGTACGAAATATGTGAAAATACTGTGATAGAGCCATAATAATTATAGTAACATTTATAAAATGTTTTTAAGGTTAGGGAACCACTTTACAAACATCTTATTTGATCCTCACATTAAGTCTCTATGAGGGAGATGCTTGTCTTATCTCTTTTACAAAAGAAGAAACTGAAGTTAATCGATTTGTCTAAGGACATACAGCTCAGAAATGATACAGAATGAGGCCGAGTTAGCTCAAGGGTGAGAAGCTGCTAAGAAATGTTGGAGGGCAATAAGGAAGTAGTACCTGGTTGGCCATTGAAGGAAGGAAGATGCAAGGGAGTCTGCCAAGAATTAATAAAGAGAACATCCCAGGCAGAATGGATAGGCTATGGAAAGATACACAGAGAGATAAGGTCTTATGGATGGGGGAGAGCCAGTAGTCCAGTTTGACTGGTACAGATGGTGATGAAAGAGACTGATCCTTATTTGAGAGTGGCTGGTGACTTTGACAGTGCTTTCCTTTGGGTCAGAGCTCAAACGAAGGACATTTCCTTTGTTGTTTCCTAAGCTGTGATTTTAAGAGCATCAGGGGAGAAAGGTCAAGTCTATAATAAGTTTGTGTCAATGGGTTTATGAGAACCTTTTCTACTGGGGAAAAAGGGCTTTGGCAGCCTAAGGGCACTGAACTCCTGGAAGGGCAAGGGTGGGGTATGCTGCCATTGGAAGGAAGGCTCTGAAAGGTGAGGTGGGGACCAAAGACAAATTGCCTCCTTCTTAGTTCTGTATGCATCCAGTCCTGATCTCAACTGAGGTGTGATGCTAAAGTAATGAAAGTGATCATTTTTAACTGATAGGTCAGAATGCATACATACAAATGAGGGATATCTTTCAAAGTCATCACCTTGAGAGTTGATGGCAATGAATGCTGCCATTACTTAAAACATTTCTGGGCTTCTTTTGGATAGCCCCAGGAGACAGTTAAGAAGGGATGAAGATGGCCTCCACTGTCTCTACTCTCAGACCTCAGCTGAGTCTTGACCTTGTAACTCTTTGATATGCTCACCATGTAATAGCAGGAAGTGGGGCCCTTTGGGTTAGTTTCCATCGAGTTAGACCCAAGGGTCTTGTCATTTAGCTTTCAAGAGCATCTCTCAGATGTCATTGCCTTCCCAGCATAGTGCTGTGCCCATAGTGAGTGCATACTAAATTCTTGATATTGTTTGTGTTTCTGAGCCTTATAAGAAAGGCAACCCCCAACCTTTAGTGGCATACTACAACAAAATAATCTTACACTCCAATGGGCATATCTCTCCTACAAAGAAGGGAGATTTGCCTTCACCGGAGGAATTCTAAAGAATGAGGCCTAGACTCTTCATTGGGACAATCCAAGAATGTTCAGAGGCCTAGAAATCTCATAAAAGTGTGTGTGGCCTCAAAAGCATATCTACTTGGTCATACTTGAGGACTTAAAGGACCACCTGTGACCTCTAGTCTGCTGGTTCCCCACCCCTGCTTATTGTAGATTGTCAAGATTGAGTTTGAGCTTTCCAAGTGTTAGTCATTTTATTAAAGAATCTAAGGTCTAATCAAACAATTATCAAGTCAAATAAAAAAGCATTTATGAATCATATGATGTCTTCCAGGCTCCTTGTTAAGTGCTGGAGATCAAACATCTGTTCAGTGATGCAAAGAGAGTGACATGATGGGTGAGTGGGCAGAGCATTGTCCTTGAAATCAGGAACATGGTTCTAGTCCATTGCTTTCACATTCAGACTGTGTGAGGATACTGTCCAAAAACTTTTAATTTCAATGCCAACTCTCTAAGAGTCCAAGTTATAGGTTATGTGGTGATCTGCTTTGGTGAAGGGATTTTCCTCACTTGGGAAATTCCTACACCAAATAAATCCCATTTCATATCAGTATTGTGTGTGTGTGTGTGTGTGTGTGTGTGTGTGAGAGAGAGAGAGAGAGAGAGAGAGAGAGAGAGAGAGAGAGAGAGAGAGAGAGAGAAAGAGAGAGAGAGAAAGAGAGAGAGAGAGAGAGAGAGAGAGAGTATGTGTGTGTGTTTAGGAATGACTCTGCAAGACATTGGAAATATAAATATAAAAATGCAATAGTCCCTGTCCTCAACAAACTTGGGGTCCATTGGGGAGAAATGATGTCCACAGATAAGTTCAGGCTATATAATAAATAGTTGCAAAGAGATTTTAGGGTCTGAGGCACTAATCAATGGAGGAATCCAAAATGGTCTCTTATAAGGTGTGTTGTTGGGCTGTTTCAGCCATGTCTGGCTCTTGAAATTTTTTTTTCCCTTTTGGGAGCAGGGTAGAGATACTGAAGTGGTTGGCCATTTCCTTTTCCAGCTCAATTTATGAATAAGGAAACTGAGGCAGAGAGGTTTAAATGACTTGCCCAGGTAATGCAGCTAATAAATATCTGAGTGTGTTTTAGGTGCATCTTACATGTATCTGGAGGTGTGGAGGAGGTTCATTGCAGAGGTGGCATGGACTTTGAGAAAACACAGAGATGGAGAAATGAATTCTGTATAAAGGAGGCAGGAAGACTATTTTGATGAAAATCCCAAATGAATCCCTTGGGGGAGGTGGTGATTATTTCATGAGTTTCCGCTTGGGGAATGGGCATTATTGATGCCTTTTGTTTTAAGTAACTGTCATTTCAGTCTATTCCTCCCTCATAGCAAAGAATCGCAATTGAACAAAACTGAATGTCACTTGGTCTAAGTCTGACAGCATAGATAGCATTCTGCTCCCTTAGTCCCCCACCTCTCTATTGAAAGGAGGGAACTTGATTTCATTTTATTAATTTTGCCCATGATACCATTCATTCATCCAATTTTCAGATGATTATTATTGCTAATAATAACTGACATGTATAAACGTGCTTTGTTCCATTACTTCATTAAAGCTCTAAATGACTCTGTGCTATAGATTCCACAAATATATCTATTTTTTATTTTAAATTATTTATTTCTAGGCTTTCTTTTTATATCACCATCATTTCTGTTTGCATTTCCCCTGCCCTGCCCAGAACTCATTCCCTTGTAACAAAGATTGATAAAAGAGAATGAACAAAGTAACCAAAACATTGACTGAGTCTGATAGCATGTATAATGCCCCATGTCTCTAGTCCCCCACCTCTGCAAAAAAAGGAAGGGAAGAGATTTTTTGCCTCTTCTTTGGGGTGCAGGCTGGTCATCCTAATTGTACAGCCTTCAGTGATGTACTGCTGTAATAATAATTATTATTATCTCCGTTTTCAAAAGGATAAATTGAGGCTCAGAAAGACAGTGGTTAAACAGCAAGTGAGTGTTATAGGTAGAGTTTCCTGACTTCATTGCACTATTCAATAAGACGGCTGATATAGTCACTTGATGTTGGACTTTTTTTTTGTGAGACACAAGTGAATTCCCTTCTGTGTTCCTTCTTATGTGATTAATAGGGAGTTTCCAGATCATCTATTCTTGACTAAAATAAGTCACTATCTCTACCATATTAGCAATTTTTCCCCATCAACTAGATAAGGAAAATTTGGTGGCTGGCATCTTGAAACCAGGGTACAACTTTTTTTCAGGGAATTTTATCATCTCTAAGGTCAGTGCTGTGTTCCCATTCCAGTTTAGATGAGTCTGCTGTATTCTCTAGGGAGCAGCTAGGTGGTTTGGTGGATAGGGCCCCAGGCCTGGATTCAAGAAGAATCATATTCCTGTCTCCAAATCTGGCCTCAGACACTTACTAGCTGTGTGACCTTGGGCAAGTCCCTTGACCCTGTTTGCCTCAGTTTCCTAATCTGACCTAGAGAAAGAAATGGCAAAGCACTCTAGCATTTTTGTCAAGAAAATCCCAGATAGGGGTCATGGAGAGTTGGACACATGACGGAATCTACTAAATAACATTATTCTCTTATAAAATCTTCTTGCTTCCCTTCTCCTTATAACCCTATGCCCTCATCCCCTGCCTTCCCCCAACTCTCATGCCAGTTTCTTAATTGATCTCATGTAGCTGATTTGCTGGTGGAAAATTTGCCCTGTGCTCTACAATTGTCATTTTCTTTTCCCCTTCTCCTTTCACCAAGTGACTAATTATTCCACATTCAATATTCCCTATTCTAGATGCTCTCTCATGCTGTAAGCTCTATGAAAGGCTGCTTAGTTGAGAGTTATATGTCATAATCCCTGACCTCTTTCCCGAAGTCTTTTCAAACATCAGCTGGCTAAGTGCCCCATGTCATGCCCGTTGGCCAATTTGTCATCTCTCTAATGGTCCCTCTGGCTACAACTGTGTTTTAGTTAAGATTTCCTGTGGCTTTCTTTCTCCAACATTTTGATTTGGTATCCTAGACATGGACATGGGATGAGACCCCTGTCATGGTGATATGAATCATCTCAACAGGACAGGCTTATTTTCTTCAAGACAGAGCCTCCTAGGGGCATGTCGGAAATGTTCACAGGACCATAGATGCATAGAGCTGGAGCTGGGAGGGACCCCAGAGGTGATCTGCTCTGACCTTGTTTTATATCAGAAAGATCACTGAGTCTGGAGGCAGAGGCTTTGGTTTCCAGTTTTCCTTCTCATGCTAACTACCTGTGTTTCCCTATACAAATCTCTTAGTCTTTCTGGGTCTCAGTTTCCTCATTTATAAAATGAAATGTTGAACTAGGTGGTATCTGAAGGCTTTTCCACTAACAGCTCTGTGATCTGTGTCTATGAAAATGGGGGTCCAAGGAGGTTAGTTTAGGGACTTACCCAAGGTCACAAAACTTAGCAAGTGTCAGAGTCAGAATTTGAAATGTAGCTAGAGGTTGACAGCTGAGAAGGGCTTATTTATGTCTTCCATTCCATATGACCCTTAGCATAGTCACAGATTCTCCACAGAAATTCTTAAAGTAGATGTGAAAATTACCCCCTCTTTTGTTTTCTTTTCTTTCTAGAAAAGAAATGTTAAGTGACTTTCTAGTATTATGGAGGGGTGGAGAGAGCACTAGACTGAAAGTCTGCCTTAAGTTCATTCCACTAAGTAGCTGGGTGTTCCAAGCAAGACACTTTCCCTCTCTGAGCCTCAGATTCCTCACCTCTAAATCTGAAGGGAGTGGATAAAGCCCTTTTCCCTTCTAAAATTAGCTTTTTAGTAGGATTGCTTGAAACATAGCATCACTCCCCTAACAGGACCTAGAAAGTTTTCTAATTTTCTCTCTGGTCAGATTTCTGGCTTGCAATCACACATTGTTACCACCTTTTTTAAACCTTTCTTGGTGTCTGGTCTTCCAGTTCATAATTTTTTCATACACCACCAGGTATTCAGGGATTCCTTATTGAATTCATTAAAAATGTCTCCTCTAGGTGGTCAATACTTTGTCCTACCATGGTACCTCAAGAACTCACCGTTTTCCACCTACTTTTTCCATCATATCTTTTTTAAATTGATACCTTTTGCTTTTACATCACTTTTATTTCTTAGTAAAACACTTATAATAGGATGGAAGGAAGGAAGGAAGGAAGGAAGGAAGGAAGGAAGGAAGGAAGGAAAGGGAGGGAGGAGGACAAAGAGCTTATTATGTACCAGGCACTGAGCTAAGCACTTATTAATATATTATCTATATTCTTCTTTATTCATTCATTCTCAGCCACATTTTTCTCAAATGATGCCAATCCTAATGCAGTCCATTCTTGTCCTGTCTTTTGACCTTACATTCTTTCCTAAAGGCCTTCTGATGGCAGCATTGTAGTCTAGGAGAAAGACCAGAAGTTGGAGAGGAAGGCCCTGTAGGTGAATCACAATTCTGTTCTGTACTATCTATATAACCTTGGACAAGACATCCAATTTTTGTGCCTCAGTCTCTTCCTCTGTAAGATAAAGAGGTTAGACTTGATGGTCTCTAAAGCCTTTTTCTCTTCTAGAGCTATAATTCTATGGTCCTAAGTCACTTCATTTTTCTGTTTCTCAGCTTAATCTCCTGAAAAACATCAACGTATTTGATGCCTCTGAGGTCTTATCTTGCTCTGGATCTGTGATTTTTCAAGACTTCTTTGAATTCTCCATACTAGATGTGTATTTCCTGATGATATACAAGTATTACCTCAGTTAGATCTCTGTCTTAACTAATCTACTTGATAACCAAACAAGTCTAGTTTCCAATTCTGTTTCAGTAAATTGGACCAGAGGGAACAGATTGGTGGCTTATACCTTGTTAACAAGTCCTTAAGAACGCAAACCTCTTTCATTATTCATTGGTCTGCTAGAGCACTATGTTTCCATGAATTATGCTCTGCACAAAACCGTACCTAGTGGATAAGTGCTATATGAGACTAGATTTTGCTTCTAGGACTCAAAATAGTTTTAGAAAAAGTTCTGTTAGAATTGATTCTGGTTTCTTCCCTGTCTACCCCCAACTCTATGACTACTAAATCTGTCAAAGGAGAAGATGTGAATTATCAAACATATAGGGCTATTTGGGGGCCCTAGTTCATCATGCCATGGATTAAGGCGAGTCTCTCTTAAGCATTCCCTGGAAGCTAAACTAACCTGAAATTCAGAAAACTTCCAAGCCATTTGGCAAAGTCTATTGGATTCCATTTGTGGAAAAGACAAGAAAATATATGCTAGATACTAGAGCTAGGTGGCCATGGACCTGGCGGAATGACTAGAGTAGTTGTTCATGGTTCGATGTCAACTCGGAATTAGGTCTCAAATAGAGTGGTTCAAGGATCTATGATTAGTCTTCTGTGGTTTAACATTCTTATCAGTGATATGGATGTCATAATTACCAAGTTTGTTGGGATGTAAACCTTAGAGGGTGGCATAGATAAAAACAAAAAACCAAATGCATTAGATCACAGGTATAAAAAAGATTTACTCAAAGATATTCATAACAACACTGTATGTTATTAAAAGTAATCTAAATTTCCAACAGCTGGAAGATGGCTAAATAAATGTCCATGAACAACTAAGTCTTAAAGTCCAATAATTTAATGAAATACTCAAATGTAATCAGCAAACACGAACTGATAGTCAGCCAATCAGAAAGTATGAAGGCTCCAAATACAATTGGGAAGACCTTCATGAAATGCAAAATGGAGAAGTCAGAATGAATAGAATGGCATTTCTGATAGTAAGGATAAGGGGTGGGAGAAGTTCCATGAGGTAGTTGATAGAGAGCTTGGTTGAATCACCTCCCATCTCTGGGCTATGGTTTCTTCCATTAAGAAGGGAATTGGATTAAGTTCTCTCTCAGGGGCCAAGACTAAATTCAGTGGTTCTAAATGCCTTTTTTTAGGACCATGGCCTTTCTGAAGTGGTAATGGCTAGTGAACTTATCCTACAGATTTGTTATAAAGATCAAATGAGATAATATACTATACAAAACTTAAGAAGATATTCGTTATCATCATAAGTTATTATTAACAGTTTAATCCCCCCATTTTACAAATGAAGAAACTGAGGCCCAGAGAAGTTAGGTGATTTGCGAAGGATTATATAACATTACAAGTAGCTAAGGTGGGAATCAGACCCATTTAAATCCTTCTGATTTTCAGTTTATCATTTACCCCTCTCTGCCACAGTACTCTTCATGGTAATGCTTTTTGCTGACAGTTTTCTCCCTGGTACACCCTCAAGGCAGCTGGTAGGTAGGCTTGGTAGCTAGTATAGGTTGGGAAGGGCCGCCCCCCCACAAGTATGGCATGCAGAAATGTCAAAGCTGTAGCTCATTTAACATTTCCCACATTTGCCTAAAGGATTACAAAACTTTGGCACTGAACCAGTTACTTAAAGTTTCCCAAGTCTCTGAACTCAGTGCATATTTTGCTAGCAAGGTTTCCTGATGATCCCCCACTTGGTTTCTTGGCTTAATTCCTTCTCCTCAAATTTGGCTGGAATGCAGCAGGGCAGGGAGAATCACAATGTTTGTGGACCAAGGGAAGTTAGTTTCTGAAATTAGGGGCATCCTCTCATCTGGAATCTTTGAAAGCTTGGTAGGCTTGGTTGAAAGGGCTCAAACCCTTCTCCTTTGACTTTATGTAAAAACAGGGCCTTTCTAAGCCCTTTAACTGCTCTTCCAAAGTCATCAGAGGGGCTCCTGTTACTTGTTATCAAGCTTTCATTCCCATGGCCTTTATGGGTTATAAAAAGCTTCTCTCACCAATGCAAGTGCACTGTGAAAGGGCCCTTACTGTGACAGTCTTACCCTCTGAATCCCAGGCTCTGCACCACATTGCAAAGCAGCTTTCCAGGAGAAAAATGGTGTGTGTGTGTGTGTGTGTGTGTGTGTGTGTGTGTGTGTGTGTGTGTGTGCCACGCGTGCAGTTGACAGGTGGTGCTAGCCAAGAGGGGGAAGTGCACAAAGAAATGTGGTATTCCTAATTTAATTTCCATTTTTAATGTAGTTATGGTATTCTCTTCATTTCTTAAATAAACCCCAGGCTTCAAGACTCTTTTACTGGATTTTACGTTCTATTTCCAGTGTTTGGGGAATGGTGTTATTCTCCCCTTCCTAAACTAAAGCAAACAGCTTCCTGCTCCCATGAAGTATCAATAATATCCTTGATGCTGATTCCTTTCATGCTGTGTTTTAATTCCATATGTTGAGGGACACAGACCATCTGCAGCCTCTCTCTACCTCTTTCTTTTTCACTCCCTCTCTTTTCCCTCCCCCCCTCTCTTCTTTGCTGTTGATTTCCTCTATTGCTCCTTTTTGCTCTTTCTCTGCAAAAATATAACATATAAACCAATCCCTTATGTGTCCATCCACCATACCTTATATTGTAATTGCCACATTTCTGTTGTAATATTGATTTGAAAAACTCATCCATGTTCCAACGTATAAAGTAATAGAAATCAGAATCTTGCAAGAGGGAGTTATTTTGTCTTTATTGAGGTGATTTACAGAGAAATTTCCGGCCAAATAAAATACCCAAAGAAAAAGCAGAGTGCTCTGAAACAGAAAAACTGCTCTTCTCCAAAGTAACAGGAAGCCTATAGAAATTCTGTAATTCTGCTTTCTTATTGTACAGAGTTCCTGCCGTAGGTCTTATGTTATTAGTAAAAGTGGTATTTGGACTTCCCTTTATGGGACAGTTTTGGAAAGCTGAAAGGTGATGTGTGAAAAAGATGTGTGTAAATCACAAATTGGTAAATAGCATCATTTCAAATACACTGAGTGGTTCTGGAGAGGTGTCTGGGTAGAGTGGAGAGGGTACTGGATCTATGCTTTATAGTCCTGAGTTCAAATCCCATTCGTTTAATTTTGCAGAGCCTTAGTTTACTCACTAGTGAAACGATGCTGCTAATATGTGCCTTTATCTGCCTCACAGGGTGGCTGGGAGAATCCCTTGTGATCATGCAGATTAAGTGCTTTGCCAACTTTAAAGTGCTATATAAATGTCATTTCTTATTGCCAGCCGTTATTAATATGTATTAAAGCGGGTAGAATCCATAAAGCACCAAAAAGTAAGCTAGCATTATTATAATAATTCTGCTTAAATGAATCATATGGTCCACCCTTCTGTAAAAGGGATAGAGTCCTTTCTTGCTTCAGGGAAAGTCAGAGCATCAATCATAGAAGAATAGATGGTTTGATGTGTATTCATGAAACCCAGTTGAGTTTAGATAATGTGAACTTCTTTTGCACCCAGTTGGCATGATTCTGTAACTTTCCCCAGGGGTATTGAGCAATATTATATTAGAAGCTGAGAAAGCTGATGGTGGGTGTATAACCCAAATTTGGAGTTCATTTTGTAAATCAAGATAAGTGAAGTTAGGTAGCTTAGTGGATAGAACACTGCGTTTGAAATCAGGAAGACTCCTCTTCCTTACTTCAAATCTAACATCAGACATGTCCTAGCTGTGTAAACTTGGGTAAGTCACATAACCCTGTTTGCCTAAGTTTCTCCATTTGTGAAATAAGCTGGAGAAGGACATGTACCACTCCAGTATCTTTGCCTAGAAAGCCTCAAATGGGGGTTGGACACGACTGAAAATGATAGGCTCTACCACCTGTGTGACATGAGGGACTCACTTTATTCCTCAGTTTCATTATTCATAAAAATATGGGGTTGAGACAGTCTCTAAGGCCACTTCTTGATCTAATTTTGAGGCAAACCATTCAGAGTTTGCTGTCTTCTGTTTATTCATGAAACTTGCTCTTCAGTCCCCCCTCCTTCCCCGAGATTCCCCTCTGCAGACACCCTACAGGTAAGGCCCTTGAGCATCTCCATCCATCCCCAGGCAGCATTTGCTGCTGGAGTACTAATTGTTTTGCTGAACTTCCTCAGGCTGGGCCAACACGTACACTGTCCTCAAAACTTCCCAGAGAAATATGAGAAGCTCATTATGTGCCCACACAGCTGGAACCGTGCAGGTAATTGATAATTGTTTGATAAATGGACTTCCGTCTCCCATGGTGTGCCGGGGACTAAGCTGTGTTCCCCATTGTTGGTAGATTGAAATATGAGCAGCGATTTTTGCTGGGGAAATAACATAGAAACTCAGGCATTTGAATAGCTTGTCAGCAATGTCTGACACTCATCCTACCACTTAGGGATGACCCATCTTTGGGAAGAGATTGCATCTAGAAAAGAAATGAGGACCCTATTGCTTTCTGGTGAACCCTGAAAGTAAGTTACCTGGAGAGGAACTTACCTGATCTAAGGGACATCTCTGATGCCTGGGTGTCATTGCAACAGGGTCTCAACCTGTTTATGTGTTGATTCCTAGTTGTTCTTCTAAGTCAGTTCCAATCTATATTTTACAGATGAAGAAACTGGGGCCCAAAGAAGTAAAATGACTTGTTCAAGGACACAGGGGTAGTAGGCAAACCCATCTTCTAATGCTATACTCAGAGCTCTTGACACTACATAAGTTTGCCATTGATTTTCACTAACCTTGGATGCTCAGGGCCATAGCCCCTGGAAAGGAACTTTGAAGTCGCATGTGCAGGTCTGAGCATTTTACAAGTAAAAAGCTTAGACCCAAAGAGAAGGGGTGACTTGTCTAAGGCCAAAGAGCTAATATTCTGATTCCAAAATCAGCCTTCTTTCTTCTGTGTCTCCCAGATTCCATTGAGGCAGTAGTTCAACTCCACAAAAACAAATTAGGCATCTGCTAGGAGTAAAACAGCAAATATGCCTAGACAAAGATGAATGAAAAAAAAAACAACATTTCCCTTCAAGGATCTTTCTGCTGCCAACATGTGTGTATGTGTATATGTAATATAGGAGAGAAAATACAAGGTCATTTGAAGAAGAGCGAGGCATCATGGAAGGCTTCCTGATGGAAGTGGCACCTTATTTGAGCTTTGATGGAAGAAAAAAAGATTCCAAAAGGTGAAGAGAGAGGGCCTTTCAGGCATGTTAGACAGCCTATTCCAGAGGTGGGGAACCTGTGGCCTCGAGGCCATGTGTGGCCTTCTAGTTTCTTGGGAGCAACCTTGTCACTGAGTCCAAGATTTACAGAACAAATCCCTTTATTAGAGAAGGGAGGATAATGTTCTAAATACAGAGAGCACACAGCAGCCAATTGGACTAGAATACAGGGTGTATGATGCAGAATAATGAGAGTTAAACCTGGAAGGTCAGGCTGCAGTGAGCAGAGGGTGGCTCTTTAGGCAGCTTCAAGGCAAGTATGAATAGTCCTATCCTGAATGGGTCTGAGAAGTGAGCTGGGAGAGTAAACTTTCTGAGACGGGATTCAAGTTCTAGGCTAGCAGTAAACACTGAACTGATGACCTGGGTCCAGCCCTGTGCTAGCCACAGGGCTGGGGAGGGGGAAAATGATAGAATGAGTAATGTCGGCTCTCCAGAAACTTAGGTTGAGAGCTTCTAACCTCTGGCTAATTCCATTCAGTTCAATTCAAGAAGTACTTAGTTACTGCCAAATCTATAACAGGCACTATACTAAGTGCTGGGGATATAGACACAAACAAAGTAATCACTAACTAGAAGGGTTTTTACTCAACTTCTAGCCAAAATAAGAAAAACAATAATTAATTAAAAAGGAAAAGAAGAGTCAAACAAGTAAACAAAATAAAGTATCAATGAAAAACACAATTGGAGGTCAGGGACTGAGTTACAAGCAAATGAAGAAAATATTTTCCACGGCAAGACCTGGATTAAGTACACATTCAGAAAATCCTCTATTTCTTTTTTCTTTTTTGCTTTTTGGAGGGCAATTGGGGTTAAGTAACTTGCCCAAGGTCACACAGCTAGGTTTTTGTTTGCGTATGTTAAGTGCCTGAGGCCGGAACTCAGGTCCTTCTGACTCCAGGGCCGGCACTCTACTCACTGAGCCACCTAGCCGCCCCAAATCCTCTATTTCTTGATCATTTCAGCCAACAATGAGAATTGATTTTTATAATAACAATTCTGAAACCCAGAAAAACCCAATATCTGTGGCACAGAGTTGTGAAAGTAGTATGGCATAGGTGGAATTCTAGATGTTTACTCAAGAACAGATGAGTTTTAATCTTTACCAAGATGCTTATTACCTTTCTGACCCCAGGCAAGTCCCTTAACCTTCCCAGGCTCAGTTTCCTCATTTATAAAGTGATAATGATACTAAGATCTGATCCCACAAGGTTATCATGTTGATCAGATTTATAAGTTGATTTTTGAACCTTAAAGTGCATTATTAATATTATTATTTTTATTCGGCTTATTGGTAGGGACTCTGTCATCAAAACAGGATTTGGCAATTTTTTAAAACATTTTTTTCTCTTTTTTATTTTTTAGTTTACATCATTACTTTCCATAAGATTTTGAGTTACACATTTTCTCCCCAATTTTCCCTATCCACCACCCTGAAACAATGACCCCACTGAATATCCCCTCCCCCAATCTGCTCTCTCCGATATCTTCCCCCATTCTCCCTTCCACTTTCCAGCAGGGCCTGATGGATCTCTATGCCCCAGTGCCTGTATATCTCATTTCCCAGTTGCATGTAAAATAGTAATAATAATAATATATATATGTATATGTATTTATATATTTTAATATATTTGATTTTAAAACTTTGGATTCCAGATTCTTTCCCTTCCTCCCTCATCACCCACCCTCACTTGGAGGATAAGCAATTCAAAATAGGTTATACATGTGTAGCTATGCAAAACATTTCCGTAGTGGATATATTGTGAAAGACTGACTATATTTCCCTCCATACTATCCCACCCCCACTTATTCTATACTCTGCTTTGATCTTGTCCCTTTTCAAAAGTGGGCGCTTCCAAATTCCCTCCCCCTAACCTGCCCTTCCTTCCATCATCCCCCCTCTCATCCCCTTTCCCCTTACTCTCCTGTAGGGTGAGATACCCTATTTAGTGTGTATGTCATTTACTCCCTGAGCCAAATTCAATGGTTATAAGGTTGACCCATTCCCTTTTGCCTTCCTGTTCTTCCCCTCCATTGTAACCATTTTCCTTTGCCTCTTCTATATGAGATAATTTACCCCATTCTGTCTCTCCCCATCTCCTCTCATTATATTCCTCTCTCACCTCTTGATTTCACCTTTTAAGTATCATCCCTTCCTATTCAATTGGTCCTGTGCCCTTTGTCAATGTGTACCTGTAGACATATATACACACTCACATAAGTATTCATATACCCTCCTATAGAGACATATATGTGTATGTATACATACACACACATACAATACATACACACACACACACACACACACATATATATATATATATACATATACATATATATTTCTATTACCTTCAACTATTCTCATACTGAGAAAAGCTTCATAAGTTACAATTATTGTTTTTCCATGTAGGAATATAAGTAGTTCAACTTTGATAAGCTCCTTGTGATTTCTTTTCCCTGTTTACCTTCTCAAGCTTCTCTTGCTTCTTGTATTTGAATGTTAAATTTCCTATTCAACCCTGATCTGGTATTTTCATAAAAAATGCTTGAAAGTCCTCTATTCCACTGAATGACCATATATTCTCCTGGAACATGATACTCAGTTTTGCTGGGTAGGTGATTCGTGGTTTTAATCCCAGCTCCTTTGACCTCTGGAGTATCATATTCAGTCTTTCGATCCCTCAATGTAGAAGATGCCATGTCCTGAGTTTTCCTGATTGTGTTTCCACAGTATTCAAATTATTTCTTCCTGGCTGCTTATAATGTTTTCTCCTTGATCTGGGAACTCCAGAACCTAGCTATAATATTCCTAGGAGTTTTCTTTTTGGGATTTTTTCCAGGAGGTGATTTGTGGACTCTTTCAACCTCTATTTTGCCCTCTGGCTCTAAAATACGGCAATTTTCTTTGAGAATTTCATGAAGGATGATTTCTAGGTTCTTTTTTTGATCATGGCTTTCAGTTAGTCCAATAATTTTTAAATTCTCTCTCCTGGATATATTTTCCAGGTCAGTGGTTTTCCCAATGAGGTATTTCACATTGCCTTCTATTTTTCCATTTCTTTGGATCTGTTTAATACTATCTTGATGCCTCATAAAGTTGCTAGCTTCCATGTGGTACAATCTAATTCTGAAGGAATGACTCTCTCTTCAGTGAGCTTTTGAGATTCATCTTCCATCTGGCAAATTCGTCTTTTTAAGTCATTCTTTTCCTCATTGCCTTTTTGAGCCGCTTTTGCCATCTTAGTTAGTCTATTTTTAAGGTGTTTTCTTCAGTCAGGTTGTTGACTCTCACTTCATAATTTTCTTGCATCATTCTCATTTCTATTCCCAATTTTTCCTCCACTTCTCTTATTTGATTTTCAAAATCCTTTTTAAGCTACTCTATGGCCTGTAACCAGCTCATATTTTTTGGATGCTTTTGGTGCAGGAGTTCTGACTTCACTGCCATCCTCCTGTTCTATGCTTTGATCCTTTTTGCCCCCAAAATAGGAATGTAAAGTTGGCTTGCTATGTTTGCTTTGCTTCCTTTGCTTGCTCATGTTGCCACTCAATTTCTTGACTTTTGAGCCTTTTGCCACAGTGGAACTCTGCTACAAGAAATGGGAGCTTTATCCCAAACGTTGGGGTTTCCACAGCTGCTAGAAGTATTAGTTGCATGCCCTCTCTGAAGCCTCCACATGCTCTGGCAGGCTGTTCACACACCCCAGGACCTCCACCCTAGACTGCAATCCAAATCCAAGCAGGTTAAAGCAAGAGAAATTACCCCTCAGACTGGTTGCTTGGTCCCCCTACAATATACAGGCCTGGGGCTCTGAAGCAGCCAGGAGGCAGAGGCTGCACAGCTGCAGCACCTCAACCACTTCTTGCCCTGGAGGCAAAGGCCATATTGCACTCCCGAATTCCCGGTTCCCAAAGTCCACACTGCAGTGACTTCTCACTTTGTCCTTAGCATCCATGTGTTAATAATTCTGGAAATCACCACAGCTGCTGGTGAGATGAAGTCTCTCCAGCCAGTGGCTTGTCAGATCTTCCCTGAAGCTAAAACCTCAGGCTCGTATGGGGCTGGGGTCAGCTCCCAGAGCACTATGCTAGCCACTTGCTGATGGCCTGCTGGGCTGTCCTCAGTGGGAGGTTAGCTTCTCTGTGTCATTTTGTGGGTTCTGTAGCTCCAAAGTTTGTCTAGAGTCATTTTTTTACATGAATTGGAGGAGATGGGAGTGGGAGCTGTATGGAAGTCCTGTTTCTACTCCGCCATCTTGACTCTGATCCCAGGATTTGGTAATCTTCAACAGACAATCTGTTGACTTAAAAAATTGTATAGAGACTTATGATCTTTAGGGAGTTCATGATAGTATCCATCTTCTGAAATTGAAGATAAGAATCGGCTCTTAAATTTATGATATTAAAGAGTAATATTGGTCCCTTAGTGGTTGTGACTTACCCAGGGCAACATAGTCAATTTGTGCCAACAATGGAATTCAAAACCAGTTCTTCCCACTTCTGAGAACAACTCTGTCTTCACTATAGCACACTGTCTCTTAGTCTCTGTTTAATGTGGTAGAAGAGTGTATTCAGAAAAAATAAACAATTTTTCAGAAAGGATTAAAATGAAAATAATTTCTTGATCAATTCTCAGCTAAAACAATCAGTTATCTATAATCTTCTAACATTCAAGATGATCAGCATTAGTGCAGCTTTAGGGTTCTTATTCTTTTCATGTGTAAAAACTACTTTACCTTTCTTCTTAGGCTTTGACATAATCCACTAGCATCCTTTTCCCATGTTGGGAGTTCACTGACCTAAAGACATGTGATATAGCAAAGACTGAGACAGAAGCTAGGGTTGGGGCAGCAGGAACAGAATTCCCAGACTGGGAGCTTATAAAGTTTCATGAACTACGGGGGTTTATCTGAGGGTCTGAGAGAGAAACATCTCTTTGAGCTTCTACTGGTCCTTTTCTCTCCATCCTCAGTTGAACTGTCTCTCCCAATCTCTTTTAGAAGCCCGAGGAAATTACAAAATTTTTCATTTTATGTGGACAAAGGCTGATCTGAAACCAGAGGGACTTCCCCAATGTTATTCATTCGGGCCACCTGAGGAGGCAATGAATTCACTGTTAATATCACAGATATCAAAGGAAGTCATGCTGAAGAGATAGCTATTTGGAGGTGTTGGCAGGAAATTAAATTTACTAAACAGCACTAGAGTCATGCTAGGATTATAGCACACAGTGACAAAAGCAAGGAAATTGAACATTAAGCTTTTCAAGGCACCTTTCCCTCTCAGTATTTCCAGTGGGGATCATAGGAATGTGGAGTGTACACTCTGCCTTTTGTCAGGAGATTAAATCTAGAATGCCTCCTGAACAGGGCACAGTCCTTTTGTTGATCTCTGATCAAATGGATAGGAGAAGTCCCACCAGTAGTTTACAGATAGTGTTGTCTGCCCATAAATCCTTTAAAAAGGGATCTCCCAAATGTACTAAAGTCCTGCCTTTCACTATGGCTCTGTTCCAGGCATACTGGCACAGCACTCAGACTATCTAGCTGTAACTCTTTGTTCTTGTTTTATGATTATGATTTTTGAACACCAGCCCCTATCACCTTTTTCATCATAGTACTTTAGATTTAAAACTTGAAGTTCTCTAAGAGGCCAATTAATCAATGAACCATCAAGGGTGTGTTTAATACCTACTATAAGCCAGGGATTGAGTTTAGCACTAAGGGCACTAAAAAAAGAATGAAATAATCACTTGGTTGGATGAATAAATGTGAGTGTATACATATGTATATGCACATATTATATATATGTGTGTTGTATTTGAAGACCATGGCATCAGGGAAATGATGATATGACTGACAGTTGACTTTTATTTGAGTGTGAGAGGGCTGTGCAAAGTCACCAGCCTCACTTTCTCCTCCAGAGCCATCTGGATCCAGTGAACAGATATTCATCAGGGTGACTGGAGATGGCTCAGGATGAGGCCCTGGCCCTTTTAGGCTAAGTCCTTTTCAGGTATTCACTTAGAGTGAGGTAAGGCCCATTCAGTCAATAGGCCTCTTTAAGAAGTAAGTCATGGGATGGCCCCTTTAACTAGGAAAAAGAAAAAAAAATCAAGCTGGGAGAAGACCCTCAGGGTTGTTGTTCCAAAGAGAAACAGTTACCATAGACTTTTACTCTAAATTAGGAGGATCCAAAATCCAGCCATTAAGTGGAACTTGGGCAGGGACCTATTGAGGTCCAATCTATAGGTTTCAGAGTGAATTGGTTTAAGGTTTTGTGAAAGAAGAAAGATAGAGAGAGAAAAGAAAGGAAAGAAGAGAGAGAGAGAGAGAGAGAGAGAGAGAGAGAGAGAGAGAGAGAAAGGAAGGAAGGAAGGAAGGAAGGAAGGAAGGAAGGAAGGAAGGAAGGAAGGAAGGAAGGAAAGAAAAAAATCTAGCTAGTAAACTCCAAGTTAAGTGGGAAGTTTCTGGCAATCAAAATTTACCTTCCTTTGGGGAGGAGAAGGGGGAGAGTGAGAGGGAGAGGGAAAGGGAGAGGGAGAGGGAGAGGATGAGCTGAGTTATCCAACTAGCTGGTTACCCATTATGGCAGCTTGGTCTATTCACAGGTTGTGTTTGTCCTTCATTTTTGAAGAAGACTTAGGCATCAGGGAAATGAGGATATGATTTTCAGTTCTGTATGTATATGTATACATGATACATATCTGTGTAGATAGATAGTTATTGTTTAGTTATGTGCAACACTTCATGACCCCATTTGTTTGGACTTTTTGGCAAAAATACTGGAGTGGTTTGTCATTTTCTTCTTCAACTCATTTTACAGATGAGAAAACTGAGAAAAACAGAGTTAAGAGACTTGCTCAGGATCACACAACTACTTAAGTGTCTGAAGTTCGATTTGAATTCAGGAATATGAGTCTTCCTGACTTCAGGCCCAATGCTCTGTCCACTTCACTGCCTAGATCTGTCTCTCTCTGTCTCTTTCTCTTTCTCTGTCTCTCCTTCTCTCTCTCTTCCTCTGTCTCTGTCTCTCTTTCTCTATCTCTCTCCCTCATACACACATGTATTATATATACACATATATACATATACACATGTATAGACTTGGTTGAAAAAATCAATCCTATTATCCCATTCCATATACAGTAACAATATTTTGACAAGGCAAAAACATATATTAATTAGACAATCAATCAATAAATCAAAGACTTTAGGTAGGACAAAGTCTTTATTCAAGTAGAGTGTGTTTAGCTTAGTTCAATAAACTTGGTTACACTCTAGTGGTGTCTATAGACTATCAATGAAATGACTGAAGAGTGTTCCAGCAAAATCTCTCTTGAGGAAACATGTGGGTTGAGGAAGGCAAAGGAAAGTTCTTCAGCTGAACCTTGGTCTTGGACAGATCTCCTTCTCTCTCTCCTCCTTTAGTTGGTGGAGGACCTTGGAAGTGGGTAAAGGTTTAGAGGACATTCTAACTTCCAAGATTTTCCTCTTGGAAAGTAAGGTGAGTTGATTATTGAGGTCTTCCTAATTCTGAATCTTATGAATCATGATTATTTTATCTGAAAAGGATATCCTTTCAATTGATTTCCATTAAAGGGTTCTTCATATGGGACAAAGATTGTGCTTATAATTGATTCTGCCTGATAAGATAACTGAGTTAACATTAAGCAATTTAGATATCCTTGCCTGATTTTTCTTTGATTAGTGGCATGCACTAAGTATATGTGTTGCTGATAACAAAAGTATAACACTGTGATTGTAAACAGAGCTCACAGACCCATAGGTCTTTCAGACTTGTGATCATCCCTTCCTCAGCTCAGCTGTTTTACCAGCTAAGCTAACTAATGACTTTGAGAAAACCAAGAATTCTTGGCAAGAAAGCTGCTATCATTTACAACAGATTGTTGTTGCTTGTCCTGTGTTCTTGAAGAGTACCATGACATCAGGAAGGTGATGCCATGACTTGCACGTGAATTGGTTTAAGTGATAAAGGACAGTGCATAGTCACCAGCCTTACTTTCTCCTTCAGAGGGATCACATTAAAAAATTGGTAAGGTTAATTGGGGTGTTATAATATTTATTGGCTCGTGGTCATATAAACCAGTTTCTTCCTTGTTCCTAAGGTCTGCCATCCTGGAGTGTGTGAACTCTAGAAAAGAGTGGCTGTTTTCAATGTACTCTTCACTACTTTTTTTCATTCATTCATTCATTCATTCATTTGCTTTTTGTTCATTTATTTTTGGTGACTGGAGGGTGTTGGGCAGCCCTTACATCAGATTTCATCTTTTTATCAGTGCTAGGAGTTTCTAATGAAGGCCTTAATGATCTGATGTATAATGAAATAAAGAAAATCAGGAAAATATTATTTTAGTTTTTGAGCAAGAGCTAAAAGAATTATAAGCTCTAGAATACCCACATGTAGTAATGATCCTGGAGAGAAGATGATGTAAGATACCTCCATCTTCTTGGCAGAGAAGTGGGAGATGAAGGAAGACAAAATGTGTCAGACATTCATTGTCAGAATTTGTCACTGGCCCAGGTGTCATTTACCTTTTACAAATTTGTTATAAGGGTTAGCTTGATTCTTAGTATGTGTATGAAGAGGGAAGGAGATGGAGGAGGAGGAAAGCTCATCCAGTAATAACAGTGAAGCAAAAATAGAAGGCACCTGTGTGCATGCTCATGAGCACACACACACACGTGCACTTACACATGCAGATATTGTTTATATATTTCATACATACGTGTGTGTATTTAGGTAAGTGAGACTATCCCCACGTATTTCAGTCTCAGTTGTGTTCAGTTCTTCATGGTCTCATGGACCATAACACTCCAGTACTATCCATAAGGTTTTCTTCTCAAAGATACTGGAGTGATTTGCTGTCCCCACATGTGGCATAGGGTGTCTTGATGTGTGGCTCTAAAGGATGCAGAACAGTCATCTCTATCTTCTTCTCCTACCCATCTCCAAGGAAGACAAATTCTTGCTAGGAGTGGAGGCAGGAGAGACACTAGCAAACTTGACCACTCTGATCTCCTCAGAGAGATGAGATAATGGGATAAAATTATATCTTTTCTATATTATTGGTATACAGTATGTGATTTTCAGGTTTGAACTAAACTTCTGATTGCTGTTTAGTCTTGGGAGAAGGAAGATCCAAGTATTTTATGCAAAGCTTGACTCTCTTCCCACCAAATGTCAGTTCCATAATGAACATACATAGCAAGTAGCAAAGAAACTCATTTATCCAAGTCAATGGCAAAGTGGGAAGCAGAGAAAGTATACAATGGAGAATATATACCAAACAAAACAGAGCAGAGAAGCTCTCCCATCGAGAGGGAGTTAACAACTCAACCAGGAAGGATAGCTCCAGATCTCATCCAAAGGGAAAAATTCCCTGAAGTTTCTAGTGTAACCATCTGGGGATAGTGATATGATAGATAATACTAGCTACTTTCATCAGCTTCTTCCCAGTCTTATTCTCCTTTTAACAGCCTAAAGTGGTGTTGACATTATCCATCTTCTCTCAAAGTGGGAAGCCAAAAACACATCACCCAACTACTGAAAGCTAAAGACATTGAAAAAGTCCAAAGCTCTCCTCTATCCTGTTCTTAAGTACTCTTTTTTTTAAAGCAATTGTGGTTAAGTTACTAGCTCAACGTTACATAGCCAGTTATTATTTATGTGTGGGTGCTCATTTTCTGAGGCCAGAACTGATCCCAGGTCATCCTGACTCTGGGGCTGGCGCTCTTACTCACTGCTCCACCTAGCCTCCCCCTTAACTACTCTTACATTTCACATAGGTGCAGGTCCTTGATTCCTACCAATGAAGAGACAGTCTTATACCAATAGACTTTGGAAGTTAGGTTATATATGCATATAAACGGTTTTCATTTCTTCATTGGAAAACTGGTGGGGGGGAAGACAAAAAAGGGAATAAAAGAAATTTACATGATAACTTCATTATATATTTAAAAGGAATTGTAAGTTGTACATAATAGATTTGCAGTTTCACGTGCAATCATTTTTTTATTATACTGTTATGGAAGTGCTTGTTTTATTACACAAATTAAAACGATATTAAAATGATATTAAAAAAAGAAAAACTACATACATATAAATATATGTATATATAAACATGTATAGATAGAAATCTATAGATCTATATCTATGAGATATAAATTCATATATCTATAGATCTCTCTATACACACATTCACATGTAGATTGATATGAAGAGATAGAGAGACAGAGATACAACGAGGGCAAAGAGGGAGAGAGAGGGAGAGAGAGGGAGAAAGAGAGAGAGAGAGAGAGAGAGAGAGAGAGAGAGAGAGAGAGAGAGAGAGAGAGAATGTTTGTCAGACCAGGGGCTTGTTTTGCAAAACGTCTGTTGCTTTTGGCAACTTCTTGTTTTATCTGAAAACTAAAGTATTCATATGTGCTGAAGGGTGAGATTTAAAATACCCCTTTTATTTTATTCCATTCTCAACTCCTCCCTCTAATTTACAGGAAATAAAAATGTGTTTATTGGCAGTAAACCTTTTTCTTCTTTTTTGCCTTCTAACATAAAGACAGCACCATCCTTTAGAGAAGAGGCTGACTGTACGTGCTCTTCCCAAATGAGACCTAGTTAATTACGTGTTATTTACATGTTATTCACCTGCCTCTCAGTGTAGGGTGGACTTTTGATTGGTACTTGTCCAAGGAGAAAATTGCTTGATAGCTGTAGCTGGGCTATCAGAATTTATAGCAGGAAGGTGATTATCTCTGTTAATTTGGGGAGATTTAAACAAAGGGGGGAGGAAGCCTTTTTACTAACAAGCAAATATGGGACAAAAACACCTGTGTCCCTTACCAGCAGCTCTCAGTGTTGATAGAATAATTACTATTTAGACCATGTCAGGTTGCTTTCATAATTGAGCAGTCTGTGGTCTACAGATATAAATGTCAGGGCTACAGAATAAGGGCGAGAGTACCCAGCTGATGTGTCATTTGGGGGAGGCCAAGAAAATACCCCCAAAACTTGTTTTGGCAATATTTGAGAAGGCGTTCCTCATTTTGATGTTTATTATATTAGTGGAGCCCCAGCAATGAGAAAAGAAAAAAATGATAATTTTCCTCCCATCCTTCCCCTCACCTCTACCACCTTGGTTAATTTTGAGGCTGTTAATAGAAAAAAAAATTGATTTAGGAGTTGTTTGCTTCTTTTTTTTCCCTAATACATAAGGGTTTCCTTTCACCAAGCTTGTATGCATTATTTCATCTCTGGAATTAGCCTAACAGCTGGTTTCTGCTAACCCTCTTAGACGTCCATGTGTCTTTTCTTTAAAGAAATATTAGTTACTCGGCATCTGCGTTTGCTCTAGGCAGGCAGTCTGCTCTCAGGTGCAAACTGGAATGTCAAATTCCTGCTGTTAATTTTCAGAAGCTCACTCCCAAGGAGAGTGTTATTGAGATGAGTTTGAGGTTATTTAAAAAAAAAAAGTTGATGGCAACTTCCTTCTTATAGTGGGTAGAGAATAAAGAGATAGGCTGGCATGCTCATGGGATCACCAGATATATACAGTTGGAAGGGACCTTAGAGGTCACTGAGTCTAACTTCCTCATTTTACAGGTGAGGAAATTGAGGCACAAAGACATTTAGTGAAGTGCCTAAGGTTATACAATTGGTAAGTGACTGCTAGGATTATTACTATTATTCCTACTAGTAAGAATAACAATAACAATAGCCATAACTAGCATTTGTATAACACTCTAAGGTTTGCATTAGGCTTTTCATGTGTTCCTCTAAATCATCCTTACAGCAACCCTGTAAGGTAGGCACTGTTGTTAGCCTCTTTTTCAGAGGTTTAGATAAGTTAAGGGACTTCTCTGAGGCTGCATTGCTAGCAGATGTCAGGAGGGGAATTGGAACAACTCTCTTCCTGACACCAAGTCTGGCATTCTTTCCACTCTGCCCCAAACTCATGTCCTATATCTCAAAATTCAGTACCATTCCCATTAAACTACAGTCAAGGTATACAAATACACATGCACACATATACATGAATTGTATGTGTGTGTAAATATATGAATATTCACATATACATTCAGGTGCATATATATATATTACTATATACTAATATATAGCATACATTTATATACAGTAATGAATGTATAGGTAATGTACTATATACCATATAGTTTACTTTATAATATAGTTATATATTATATATACTATCATATGCAGGTATACATATATATATATAATATTATGTACATTCATATATGCAGTGTATATTCACAAACACACTAGCATATACATACATAAACACACAAACATGCATATTTGAGTTGTAACTATATATCTATTCCTTATATTTAAGGAAAGATGGCTGTATCACATCAGGAGTTCTTGATCTGTTCACTGAGAGGAACTGTGGACTAAACTCTAGACTTAAGAATCAGAAGAAGACCTGGGTTAGAATCCTAGCATAAAATCATTGACTAATAAATGCATGTTGACTGACTGGCTCTGCTACTTCCTAGTTGGCTGAGGAAAGAGGACCGGAGACACAGATGTTACACATTGTATTTCTCAAGGTCTCTGGAGTAGGTTTTGTACTCTCATGTGTATATAGGTGTCTGGTGAGTTAAGAACGGGGAGAGAGCATGGGAATAAGTGATGAATTTTGAATCAGAGGATTTGTATTTAAATCCCAGCATTGTAATTTACATTTGTGATCTTTTTCTGCACTTGGCAGGCACCATATAGTGGACCTTCTTTTCATGTGTAGGTTAGATTAGATAAATGCTTCTAATTCTCTACTTCTATGTTTCTGTGAATTTGCTTCTCTTTTTCTTGCCTCAGTTTACTTATGTGTAAAATGTGGGACAGGAATTATAAGGTTCTTTTCATTTCTAAATTTCTGATCCTGCAGCAATGTACCCTCAAGTACACACACACACACACACACACACACACACACACACACACAGGACAGATTAATTAGCAAAGCAAAGACTAAATTTAGGAATAGAAGATTCATTTCTTTACCCATTCCTCAAAAATCTTCTGTTCCTCATGTCCCTCTGGAAAGTAAATAGAATTATTTCTCAAATAGATGCAAAGAACTTTTCTGAGCTAAGTCAAGAATCTCTGGTTTTATGGATATGAACAGTCCCTTCCCTGACACAGATGGCAGCCCCTCTGTTACTTATTTTAGGCCATCTTCATAAGTTGCTATGACTGCACTAAAATAAATTAAAAATAAAAAAGTATTCAGTGGCCAACTTTCTTGTAATGAGCTTCTCCACATGTGACTACCTTGGTTATGACTGCATACTGTCTATTTCCTGAATTTGAACACAGACCTTCCTAACTCTAAACTGAGTACAAATTTAGGCCAAACTACCCTCTCTCTTGGATAAGTATTCTACAATATAAAGGGCTAGAGGGGTCAAGGCAAGATCCAATGAAAATACTTTAGGTCAGTTCGAAGAGTGAGATATGCCTTTCCCTTTGAAGAAGGTAAAAGATGGATTTCTTGAGCTTCAGGAAGTAATTAAGAATCTTATCTAAGATATCTCCTATTAGATTCCTACCTTCAAGCTGGAGTAAAAGTCAACAACAAAAAACAAACAAAAAAAAACAATAATTCCTTAGTTTAAGTGACAAATATGTATTAAGCCCCTATTTATGGACAACAAAAAGGCAGAAGAGATGCTCACTTTTAGCCTTTCTTGTCTTTTCTCTACCAAAGAGACAATCCTCTGTACTGGAAATGATATAGCAAAAAATGGCAGAGAAGGTTGATGCTTAAGATAAGTAGAGCTAAAGAGCTTCTAGCTAAGCTTTGTGAATTCAGGTCAACTGGTCCAGATAGAATATACCAGTGGAGTTAGAAAGAACTGGCTGTTTGAGTCATCATGTGCCAGTGATATTTGAAGGATTATGTGAAGTATAAGAGGGATCATAAGACTGTAGAGTGGTGAATGTACTTTTTTTTTTTTTTTTGTGAAGGGAAAAGAACCGTCTGCCAAATCTAAGGCCGTGAATCTGACTTTGATTTCTGGGACAATTCTAGAAGGTATCACAGAAAGGGAAACAATGATTTCACAGAGTCAGCAGGGCTTCATCTGGATAGGTCAAGGAAGGTTAATTTCATTTCCTTTTATTAGCTGTGCTTACTAAATTGGTAGGGTAGTTATATGTTACAGTGGTTAGAGTGCTAGGCCTGAAGTAAGGAAGACTCATCTTCCTGAGTTTAAATCTTACTAGCTGTGTGACCCTGGACAAGTCATTTAACACTGTTTGTCACAGTTTCCTCCTCTGAAAAATGAGCTGGAGAAGGAAATGGCAATTTTCTTCTCTAGCTCATAGATGAGGAGAATGCTGTAGAAATAGCTTACTATTCTCCATACTCCTGCATTATACTCTTATGAAACATTTTCTCATCCTATTCTTTTGGAGAAGAGGCAGAAATTCAGACTATTGAATTGTATTTAATGAATTTTAAATTGGTTAGATTGATGGAGTCAAAGAATAATTGTTTATGGTTCATTGTCATTGTGGCAGGAGGTCTCCAATAGAGTACCCCAGGGATCTGCCTTTGGCCCTGTTTACATTAGCACTTTTACATATGAATTCAATAAAAACTTAGCAAATTTGTAGATTTGAAAAGCTGGAAAAAATAGGTAATATAGTGGATGCCAGAGTCAGAATCCAAAAAGTTTTGACAGGCTAGGATACTGAAGTGAATTAATCTAATAAGGTGAAAGTCATTGGGGATAAATGTTTTAAGGAGGAAAAAAAACAATCAGCCTCATGAATAGCACATGAGAACAGCATTAAAAGCTCATCAGTATTTGAACTGCTATAAGAAAGGCCTACCTGCCAGGAACAAGGAGGGGATGTTCACGTTCCTCTAGATTTTGTCCTGGTCAGGCCTCATTTGTCACATTCAGTTCTGTTCTGCACAGTTTAGGACATATATACATCAGAGAGCTTTCAGAGAAAGAAAACCAAGGTGGTGAAAAGCCTGGTCCTTGTCATTTGAACATCAGTCAAAGGAACTGGGCATGTTTAGCCCAGAGAATAGAAAAATCAGAGGTGTGGGAGCAGGGGCTGTTATTGTATCTGTCATCAAGTATTTGAATGACTGTCATGTAGAACAAAGATTTGACTTATTTTGTGTGGCCCCAGAGGGGAGAGCCAGGATAAACTGGTTGAATTTGCAAAGAGGATAATTTTGGCTTTGTTTGAAGGGAAAAGCAGACAGACAACACCTGCCTAACTTCCTACCTATACAAAACAATAGCTGGATGTGGGGAGAAGTTGTAGAACTTTCTTCCTTGGACCAAGTCGTGCATATAGAAAGCATCATTACCAGTATTTCAATCCAGGTGCCATATCTTTCATCACATCACATTACTCTTTACATATTGAGTTTGAGAGAGTAATGGGTCATCCTTTCCATTGTCCTTTCCACTCATGCTGTTGTTCATTTCAGTAACAGCAGCCTCTTCATGACCCATCTGGATTTTCTTGGCAAAGATATTGGGGGTGATTTGCCATTTCCTAGAGGAGAAAAATGAGGTAAACAGGGTTAAGTGAGGTGCCCAGGGTCACACAGCTAATAAGTGTCTGAGACTATATTTGAACTCAGGGAGATGAGTCATCCTGACTTCAGGTCTATCCACTGTGCTACCTAACTGCCCACTTTCCAGTCATAGTAAGGATTAATTCCATGGCCATGATGTGTCCTTGAAGGAGAAACATCCTATATATTAGAACAGAGGGATTCCTCAGCTCCTAATAAATACATTGTCATGCAGTGTTACATTAATTTACATTTTATAGGAATAAGTTCCCATTTAGAATTTAATATGTAGAATTCTATTTACATCTTACAATTTGATGGATATCACTTTAGCCAATCTTAGAAAGAAATTCAATACACATACATCAAAATGGAATAGGTCAATTGATTATCCTATTGTGGATCTTACCCAACTTTATTCAAGTTCAAGGCATTCCCTAATGTCTCTCTGAAACCTAGCTTTAGAGTGGGGTAATTATAAAACGTAGCTATAGTATTCTGCAAAATACCAAACAGAAGGGACAAAAACAAATTCAGATCCAATCAGATCATATAAAGGTCAGATAAACTTCTCTGGGGTTTAAACATTAAGTAGTCTTTTGTGGGAAAGATAATTCAAATCCTGTCAGCAGGATGAAGGACAGGCTTGGCATTTTAGTTAGGAGTACCAGAGATATTTCTTGTAGCAATAATAATATTTAATAATTATATAATAATTAAAGGTTGTGAAGAACTTTCTTATTTTCATTGATGCCCCTCCCAAAACTCTGTGAAATAGGTGCTATTGTTATCTTCAGATTACAAATGCAGAAATTGAGTCTTGGAGAGGCTAAAATTTGAGGCAGGATTTGGATTCAGGTCTTCCAACTCCAAATCTAGAAGACCACAAGTTAACTGTAGTGTATGAAATGCAGTAATTTACAATGGGAAAATTTTTGAATTTGGAGTCAGAAGATTTGGATTCAAATTTCAGCTCAACTTTTTTTTTTCTTTTCTGACCTTGAAAAATCACTTCACCTTTATGTGGACCCCAATTGCCTCTCCTGGAGAATGAGGAAGTATCTTCTGGAAAACAATTTGCGATTATGCAAGAAAAGTCACTGTTATTTTTACCCTTTGGTAAAAGAAAATAAAAGATAGAAAAAAGTCCAGGTTTTGCATCTTTTATATTCAATGTAGCACTTTTGTGCTAACAAAAACAAAACAAATCCTAACACAAACATGTAGACTAGAAACAAAATGGGTATCTATTGATTATGAAATGACTGTTTCCTCCAGTTTTTGGTGTTTTCTCCTTTAAGATGACCTTCCTTTTCATCTAAAGCTATGTTCAATTTAATCTGTTATTTATCTCATATGTTCTGGTTTCTCCATATGTTGTCTTCTCTCTCAGGATGTAAAACTTAAAGATAAGAACTGTTTTTGCTTTTTAATTGTATCCTCAACATTTAAACTTAATAATGTTTGTTGATTTTCGAATGCAATGAAATACTATGGTTCCATAAGAAACAGAAATATTACAGATTCTGAGAAATTTGGAAGGATGGGTAAGGATTGAGATTCTATGCACTGTGAAGTAAGCAGACATAGGAAAATTATGTATATGAGTGAAAAACCAAAAGGGAGCCAAAATCCAAGTTGTCGTTCAGATATTCAGTCCTATCTGACTCTTTGTGATCTTATGCACCATAGCACTCCAGGTCCTTTTATCCTCCACTATCTCTCAAAGTGTGTTTAAGTTCCCGTTCATTGTTTGCATGACACTCTCTTTCCATCTCACCCTTTGCCATCCCCTTTTCTTCTAGTCTTTAAACTTTTCAAAATTCAGGGTCTTTTCCAATGGGTCCCATCTTCTCATTGTGTCATCAAAGCATTTAAGTTTCAGCTTCAGTATTTGACCTCCCAGGGAATAGCCTAATTTCATTTCTTTTAAGTACTGGCTGATTTAGTCTCCTTGATACCCAAGAGACTCAAAAAAGTCTTCTCCAGCACCACAATTCAAAAGTGTTGATCCTGTAGTTTTCAGCATTTCTTGTAGTCCAACTGGCACAACCATACATTGCTATGGGAAAACAAAACAAAACAAAACAAAACAAAACCCCATAGCTTTAATTGTATGTACCATTTTCAGCAAGATGCTGTCTCTATTTTTTAGTATGCTTTCCAGATTTGCCAAAGCAAAATCTTGGTCCTTCCAAAGGACCAAGTGTCTTTCAATTTCATGACTAAGTATCTACCATTAAATCTTAGTCCTGGAGAACAAATCATGAAGCATCACACCATGTTAGGCACACTCACTGTATTGATTGGTTTTGTATAAACATTTGTAGTTGCTGTTGCTGTTGTTGCTACTGTTTTTGTTGCAAGTGAGTGATCATTTCAGGGCAGGCTATTAGATCTGGAAATCATTTTGATATAAAAACAAGGTGTGTCAAATAAAATACAAGGGTTGGATAGTTAAGGTCTCTTCCATCTTTCCTAAATCTATGCAAATATTAATGCACCAAAGAATATTTATTGAGCACTCACTATGACTATAAAGCATTAAAACAATACCTGCTCTCAAGGAGCTAACATTCTAACAGGATATTATTATTCACAGGATAACAAACTGAGAGGTGAAATGTACCCCAGTGGTTTCCCAAATGCCTTCATTTTAAGAATAAGGAAATAGAAAATCAGAGAAAGAAAGCACTTTTTCCAGGATCATACCAGTAGTGTAAGAGCAGAGCTGGGATTTGAAGGCAGGTCTTCTGACTACAATCTAGAGTAATTTCTGGTTCATTACTATGTTTCTAAATCCTAGGATTCCCCCACAATAACCATTATAATTCTGGTTAATTCCAGGAAGCATACAGGAGATAAGCATACATGGGACAAGAGGCTGATAGAATAGACATCTTATCAGGCTTGGCCTTGGGATTACATTGGGATATAGAATGCCTCTGCTTTACTTCCTATCTCTGTAAACTAGAAAATTACTTGCAAGTCTCAGTCTCTCCATCAATAAAACAAGTACCTTAGAAACAATACTCATTCTTGAGAATGAGACACAAGAACAAAAATAAAATAACAGATCTCACGTGTCAGTTAAATTCAGTCAACACTAAACACCTGTTGTGTTCAAGGTAGCATGTGATAGTCAGTTGGGTTCATATGAAGCCTCTGATGCTTACTTACTATTTGAATACCTCAACCTCCCTGGGCCTATTTCCTTACCTGTAAAATGATGGGGTTGCATTAGATGACCTCTGAGGTCCTTTATAACATTATATTTGTGATCATATGATTCTATGATGAGATGGTCTCTGAGAGCCTCCTGAGCCTTAAACACATGATCCTAGGATCTGACTTCCTCTGCTAGGATTGTCTTAATGCTCCATACCTTCTAGGTGGCTTAGTGGGTAGAGCATTAGACCTGGAGTCAGGAAAACTTGATTTCAAATCTGTCCTCAGACACTTCCTAACAGTGTGACCCTGCACAAGTCTCTTAACTCTCTTTGCCCCAATTTCCTCATCTATAAATTGAGCTGGAAAAGAAAATGGCAAAAAAGTTTTCTTTACCAGGAAAACCCCAAGTGGGGGTCACAAAGAGTACAACACAATTGAAGAAAAACAACAGCAAAGTGTGCCAGGTAGCTCTAAAGATCACTTGTCAGTCTTTGCCCACAAGTATCCATTCCAACCCAAAATCATCTATAGAATTATTCCCACAACCAGCTGCCCACTTGCATTGTTTGCTATTTGTAAATCAATTTCGTGTTGGAGTTTTTATCCAACGAAATCCTCAAACACGGTTTCCTGGACTGATAGCCTATTCTGCATCTTGTGAATGAGAATAATGAATGAAAAGGTCAAACAGTCCATTTGAATAATGGCATTTTTCAGATTTGGAGAGTCCACGATATTGTGACAGCTGCTAGAGCGTGTGGCAGGGGAGCAACATGAAGTCAAGGTTCTAACCTTTTATTTTAATAAACACTTTCCCCCCTAAGAAAATTGAAACATTTGGTTCCTTAACTGTTGGAGCCAGGGAAAAAATAGCCAGGGGCATTTTCTGGTTCTGTGGAATTGCATTTTAATAAAATTTTTAATAAAATCATAATCAATAGACATTCAGATACCCTGTGTTATTTATCTACAATATAAGATTTCCAGACTCTTTCATAGAAATTTTGAGTCACATAAAACTGCTAAAATTCCATGGAAATTCACATAATTTATGCAGATACTAGCTAGGTCTCTGTAGGACAATTAACAAAGAGAAGTTTATTTTTGTTTTTTTAAGTATAATATGCTGATTTGAAAAAAAAAACAAGCTTACGCACATATTAAATTTCCATGGGGTTATTCTTTCTGAATTCAATTCCTTTTTTTAAAAATTTTTTTCCTATCCAAATAGCATTTTCATTTTCACTCAATGGTGATACAGGCTTGAGTTGAAATGTAATTAAAGAATAGTGGACAGCTCCTCTTGCCCATTAAAATAGACTACTTATGAAAGGCACAATGACAAAACATTACACAATATTCCAGCCTCACTCAAACAATGGTTATATAGAAGAGAAGAGTTCATTATCTCTTGTATACTTTTGGAATTGTCCATAATTTTAATGGTTGACTTGGGGGAAGCACAAGATCATAGGATTTAGAAATGGGGTAATGAACTAGGAAGTGCCCTAGAAACTAGGAAGCAAACTGTAAATGTTCTTGCTGAAAGCTCAATGTTTTTAATGTAATAATAGAGTTCTTAAAGGTTTTCAAAGTGTTTTTGAAATATTGTCTAATTTGATCATTACAACAATTCTGGGAGTTGGGTACTGTTATTATCCCCCTTTTTATATGTAGAAACTGAGGAAGACAGAGGTTAAATGACTTCTCCAGGGTCACACTCCTAGTTAAGTGTCTGATATTGATTTCAAACTCAAGTCTTTCTGACTCCAGGTATAGGCATAATAAGAAAAGTATTAAAAAGAGCTGGGTATATGTCTTCTTTCCCCAGCCTACACATTAGGGAATAGAAATATTAACACTATTTCATGAATGAGTAAAACTGAGGTACAGTGACTCACTTGAAACCATCCATCTGGTGTTGGAGGTGGGATTTTGAATCAGGACTGATGACAGCAATTCAAGTGTTCTTTTCACTATGGTTTTCAATAGATAGGATGTTGTTTCATAAGAATGTAGACCAAGGGGGCGGCTAGGTGGCGCAGTGAGTAGAGTGTCGGCCCTGGAGTCAGAAGGACCTGAGTTCGGATCCGGCCTCAGACACTTAACCCACACAAACAAAAACCTAGCCGTGTGACCTTGGGCAAGTTACTTAACCCCAATTGCCCTAAAGGGGCGGCTAGGTGGTGCAATGAGTAAGAGCATGGGCCTCGGAGTTGGGATGACCCAAGATCAAATCTGGCCTCAGAAAATGAGCACCCACACATAAATAATGACTAGCCGTGTAACCTTGAGCAAGTTACTTAACCCCAATTGCTTTAAAAAAAAAGAATGTAGACCAAGAACTGAAAGGGACCACAAAGGTATTTATTCTAACCCTGTCATTTTAAAGATGAGGAAACTGAGCCCCAATGAGGTGACTTGCTGATAGTCACACAGGTCATCAGAGATGGGATCTGAATGTTTGTTATTCTGAAACTTTTGATGAATGATTCATATTCCTAAGGAAAAAATAATATAAAGATTTTCCAAATTCAAAAAAATTTGAAAGTTCCCTGGTTGAAAGGATATTTAGCTGGGGAAAAAGTTGTTTTCTCTATTCCAATTGCAGGCTTGAGATACCATTTTGAAGAGTTTCAAAGATCAGAATAGCATTTGCACCCTAGCTTCCATTTTCTCTAAATAAGGCTTTTTTAAGGTAAGGAGAGAAATCAATGGCCAACCACTTTACTTATGAATTTTACTTTCCTAACTGACATGGTCATTGACTAACAATGGATTTCTAAATGATTGGCATTAATGACTAGGAATCACCAGTTGCATTCTTATTTTATTCTTCAGAATAGATGTGTGAGCAAGTCTACACACATAGATACTTCATAGATATCTAGCAGTCTCAAATTCTAGTTTCTTTTTTTCAACACCTAAGCTTTCTGGGGAGAAATTGTGTTTACAAGTAATCCTTTTCATTTTTCACCTTCTCTTGTTATTAAGGTACCTATCAAAACAAGACAGTTGCTTTGGGTAGGAAATTATCTCCCAAATCTCTCCAATTTTCCTCTTTTTTGTTCAGTCTTAGTTGATCAAAGATTTTGAATATTGACATCTAAAGCCCTTAAAAATTGGGCCACCACCTAACCTTCTGAATTTATTTTATATAATGTCACTCTTCATGGATTCTGTGTTCCAGCTGAAATGACTGTAAAGCCAAGCATGAGCAGCTTTCCAGAGGACTGCTGCTCTGAACAGCTTTCAAGGTTCTGAGTACACAGTATAGTGAACTCTCTATTTATTCAGCAGTAAATTAGAGCAAATCATTCACAGATATCAAGATACAGCATTCACAATGACATAATAACTTATCACTAAAGTGGCCACATATTTTTCACCAAAATGGTCATATAGTACTAAACAAAGTACAATACTTTTGTAACTCAATCATTTAGTAAATCCTTAATTCAATCATCTTAAGGAAGCTTGCCTCCTTAAGGGACATAAAGTACAAAGGCCAATGTTCTCCACCCCTAGGTCACAGTAAATCATGATCTTCTCAATCAATACACAATATCCAAGTAGTGTTTTTTCATCTTGACTAGAGACTGGCTCTCAGCTTCCATGGTTCCTCTTCCATCATCCCAGATCCTGCCTGAATCTACACAACTGTCACCTGAGTTCAAAGGCAGATGGCTCCCAGTTCTTTGTCTAGCTCCTTGTCCAGTTCATTGTCCAGTTCATTGTCCAGTTCCATATTGAATATCACAGTGTCCATTCCACCTCAAGTCCTTCACAGTTCCTGTATCTGGGAATACAAAGCTTACCAGAGCCAAAACAACATTCATAAACATTGCCAGCAGCATCATCAAATCATTATCTGCTTGTGACATCAACACAGACCCACCAACAAGATCTGAGAACTCAACACAAATCATCAGTATAGAAATCAACACAGACCCATAAGCGAGGTCCAAGAGGTCAATACAAATCATCAGTAAAGTCCCAGGACCTTGTTTTAAAATCCAGTCTCTTTCTGGAGAGTTTTCTAATTTCTTTGTATTTGTTTTATATTGTGTTGTCTATGTACATTGTTGTCCATCCAATGTTGAACTGAAGGTCCATCAAGGAAGGAACTTCCACATTTCTCTTTGGGTCTCCAACACATAGGCCAATGCCTTGAAGAGAGTAGGTACTTAATAAATGCTTGTTGAGAATGAATGGGTGGATAAGTAATGCCCCCAAAAGGTAAACATTGGTTCCTCATTAACTTCTTAAAGGCAAGGATTATCTTTTGCCTCTTTATGTATCCCTAGTATTTAGCACTGTTCCAGGCACATATTACATGCTTAGTGAACATAAATTGATTGATCAGTGCCAGAATTCTATAGCTGCTCCCTTACCAAGCTCCCTGATTGTAATTCAGGTACCATTCCAATGCAGTCCCTTTCCTGTTCGATATCAGTTTGTAAAAGTATGATCCATGCTCACTGACCCCAGATAACTTAATAAATCCCAGTTTGTGGTCACACAAATAAGTGCTAGTT
Organism: Gymnobelideus leadbeateri; assembly: GCA_011680675.1. NCBI lineage: Eukaryota > Metazoa > Chordata > Mammalia > Diprotodontia > Petauridae > Gymnobelideus > Gymnobelideus leadbeateri. The sequence goes on from WOXC01006154.1 coordinate 122,217, forward strand.
TATAACACACCAATACATGCTGAGGGCAGAGAGGAGGTATGCAAAAGAAACCAACCATTAAATCCACATATCTTTGTGGAATAAAAGGAGGGAGGAACACCCCTGCTCCCCCCCTCTCCTCAACCCGTGCCTCCTCCAAATATACATTATTCATGTTCTCTGGTGGATGTCTTGGTTTTGTTTCCTTTCCCTTACTGAGGGATTTTTATAGAAAGTTGTTTATAGGGCTTAAAGGAACAAACTACAGCATAAAAGGTGTTCAAAGACCATATCTGCATGAATCTCTTTTCGGGGCATCTGATGGACCTTGGAATGGGCAAGGAGGGGAAGGCAAGGCTTGGGAAAGAAGAGAATCTTTGTAGTAGGCCTCTTTTTTTGCCCGTTCTTTATCAGGTGCATTTTTTCAGCTCAGTTCAAATGAGCATTAAACACACTGCTTTGAAAAGAGAAGTGGATACAACCCCCAGGATGATAACAGATGTGATTGATAGAAATCTATTGAGATAAAGCAAAGGAGGAAAAACGTAAAAATGTAAAAACAGTAACAAAAACCCAACTCATTTTAATGATTGGCAATCAGAAGCAGGATATGCAAACGTTCATTATGGCCAAAGATATTCCGGTGTATCGAAACAAAAATGCAGAATGCATATAGTGCTTCAGAGGTGCCTTGCCCACAGAGATACGCGTTTCTTTTCACTGGCGATCATTGCCTGCCCAAGTCTTAACCCCAGGTTTTTGGAAATCAGAATAATGGCCTAGTGATTGCTTAGGACTTAGACTAGACAAGGGAGTTCTGGTATTTAAATGCCTCCTTTCCTTGTTTGTGAAAAGTAGATGTTGCCTTTGAAGGTGTCTGGAATATTTTAAGAGAAATAGGATGAAACGAAACCTTTGGTGTTGCCCGTGGCTGCAGCTCTCACTGCCTGCTCTTAAAACTTGTTAATTGGGCAATCAGTCCAAAACATATTTTTAAAGTGGGGAACACAAAAGTCTAAAAACTGCATGATTTTCCCCTGAAACACTGACAATGCGGCTGCTTTTTTCATCATCATGATGATCTTATTATGATTAAAATCATTCCTATTTTGCTTATAGCTTTTTAAGGCTTGACATGGTGCTTTCATTGTCATGACCTTAGGAAATGTGTAGCACAAATAATATTATTCACATTTTAAACATGAGTTCACTGAGGCTTAGAAAGATCAAATGCCTTACCCAGGAAAAGGGCCGTCTCACGATTTTTACAAATCGAATGGCACAATGTAAACCCACAGGGAGCAGGAAATTATCTCCTTGGTCAAACATTTAAATGACCTGATAATGTCTCTTCCAGGGATAAAGACTCTTATGGGTGGGCTTAGGGTAGAGAAGAGAGTAACTTACCTATGCTGCAGTAGGTAAGAAGATGATGTGGCTTCCTATTTTAACTATTTTTATTTGCACTTTTGTTTTTGGAGGGCAATTGGGATTAAGTGACTTGCCCAAGGTCACATGGCTAGTTTTTGTGTTAAGTGTTTGAGGCTGGATTTGAAATCAGGTCCTCCTGACTCCAGGGCTGGTGCTGCATTCACTGCACTTAACTTTTTTTTTTTTCATTAAAGCAAATGTTAGCTATTGAAGGGCTGTAAGAACTTTGAATATTTCCTAATGATGGCATAGAGGGAATCTCCACTAGCCCTTCCTTAGTCTCTCTTCAGGGCCATTTGGCTATTGAGTATCAGAGCCAGGAACCTAACCCAGGTGTCTAGACTCTAAATTCTAGGATTCAGATGACTGGACCTCAGAGTATTTTATGGTCAGGATGGATGATTAACGTGGTTCAAAACTTTTAGTCTAAGGACCCAGTTTAGCAGGTAAGGATGGGTTATTGTTATGGTTGCTAGTCCTCCATTCTCAGAGAGGAACAATTATATCTTGACTAGCAAGTGGGTTGAAATTAAGTGAAGAAGGGCTGTGCAAAGACATCAGACTCCCTCTATCCTCCAGAATCATCAGAATCCAGGGGCAAGACAACTGTAAATGGCCTAGGATGCAGTGGAAGATCTTGACCTTTTTAAGCTAAGGTCTTTCCCAGGTCCCAATTTATCTGAGCCAACACCCATTCAGTAGTTAAAAGTTGGGTAAGAACTGAGGTAAAATATGGCTTACTTTGCCTTCAAAAAAGAATCAGTCAAGAAGGGGAAGACCCTAAGTATTTATGGGTACTTAAAAAAAAGAAGCAGAGTCCTTGTAGATGGGAATCCATTCAGGACCACACTATATGAACCCCAGCCACATCACTGCATCATAAATATGTACTTCAGAGGCCATCTAGACCAAGACTTCCATTTTATAGATAAGGAAACTAACCAACTTATAAAAGGTCACACAATTACTAAGTGTTAGAGATAGAATTTCTTGTTAGCTTTCTTAGAAAATATTTTACCTAGAGGAGCCAGATTCAGAGGCAAGAGGGTCTCAAAGATAATCGGGATATGTGCTAGGTTGAAATTCTTTCACTTTTGTTGTTTACATGTGTACGCATTTGGGGGGGGGCACTGAGTAAATCACTTATGTAGATAATATAAAGGGATCATAGAATTTAGAGCTGGAGAGAAGCTTAGAAATATCCTTTTAGGATATTGACGTCTGGCCTAGAATCTGCCCATACTTTTAGGATTAGGATACTGAAGTATCATACAAATGGTATGGTTATCCCAGGCCCCACAGGTAATAAGTAATGGAAATGAGATTCAAATCTAGGATCTGATTTCAAATCCAATAGACTTTAAGCTTCATTTTGTTGCTTAACTTATTTGAGAGAGCCAACTGTTTCAGATTTATCAAGCATTCACTTGCATTGAAGTAAATCCCAGGCTGAAAGCTGAAATGCTAATTAGAATGTATGATTGCTTCACTGGCTATATTTGTAACCCCAGCTCCTTGAAAAGTGCCTGGTAAACAGTAAGGACTTAATAAGTGCTTGCTGATTGATTGGCTGTAAGGACAGTGTAGACTACTGGATAGAAACATGAGTTTGGAATAAGGAAAGACTAAATTCAAATACTGTCTCTCTTCCTTACTAGTCATACGACCCTGAGAAAACCACTTGTGCTTTTTTCTTTTTTTTTCATATTTCAGTTTTTTTAATAGTTCGCAACATTCACTTCCACAAGATTTTGAGTTCCAAATTTTCTCCCTCTGTCTCCCCTTCCCCCACCTGATGACTTCATGTGTTCTGATTACCCCTTCCTCCAATCTGCCCTCCATTTTATTCCCCCCTCCCATCTTCTCTTATCCCTTTCCCCTGCTATTTTTCTATAGGGCAAGCTAGTTTACTATACCTCATTGCCTGTGTATCTTATTTCCCAGTTGCATGTAAAAACAATTTTTAACATTCTTTTTTTAAAACTTTGAGCTCCAAATTCTCTCTCTTCTTCCCTCCCCACCCACCCTCACTGAGAAGCCAAGCAATTCAATATAGGCTATACATGTGTAGTCATGCAAATCACTTCCATAATAGTAATGTTGTGAAAGACTAACTATATTTCCCTCCATCCTATCCCTCCCCCAATTTATTCTATTCTCTCCTTTGACCTTGTCCTTACTCAAAAGTGTTTCCTTCTGATTTCCTCCTCCCCCAATCTACCTTCCCTTCTATCACTCCCTTCCCCCCACACACTTCCTCCCTAATTTCCTGTAGGGCAAGATTGCTTTCCATATCCAATGTTACATCCTCCTTAAACCAAATCAGATGAGAATAATCCCTCTTAACTCCCACCTCTTCCCCTCCACAGTAAAAGCTTTTTCCACTTATACTTTTTTGAGTCTTAGTCTCTTCATGAGTAAAATAAGAATAATAATAGCCATAGTATTAGAAACAATCCATCAATACACATTGATAAAATACCTATTATTTATCAGATAGTATGTTAAGAGCTGGGAATATAAAGCATGGAGTGGATGAATAAAAATTCTGAAATATTTAATTTCAAGTCCCGTTTCTAACACATACTAGTTCTGAGAGAGAGTCATGACCTCTCAATAGTCTGGGCATCTCTCCAAGATTATTGCTTTTAGAAAATCTGCTACTGAATTAGTAGAGTGAATGCCTCTCAAGTGGTTCCCTACACTGATGAAACCTCAAATTTTGTTGGAGACATGGTGGACCTTGAAACTGACTCAAATGTGTTTTTTAAAAATATTTTACACTGATTGCTAATTTGACTGATTCTCTCATTCCTACCCCAACCATTGGGATTAGATAGTGAGTTTTTCCTGTACCTGTTTCTCATAGTTTGTATAAGAATGCTTAAAAATATGGACTTTAATTGTCCCATATGTTAGAGGCCATATCAGTCTGATGGTTTTTGTAGGGAAATGTATTTTCCTCTCACATACTGCTACATTGATTGACATATGCTTACTATACCTTTGCCATAAGGAGTCATTAGATTCACAGAGAAACCTGTTCCTCTTCTCAGGCCTGACATTGCCATTAAGAACAGATAGATGGGATGACTGGGGAGGCCCTTCTTGCTTGCTGATCTGATGTGTGTGTATATAGCTCTGGGCAGCTTTCTGTGTGCTGTCATTTTAAGACCACAAAGAACATATGTTTACCTCATAAAAGTGCCTTCTGAACTAGCCAGATAATGCCCAGATCTGGAAACTACAGATGAAGGTAACACTCTTGAAAGGGGTCACAGACGTACCTCACTTATTAGTATTGGAACCTTTGAGGGCAGAAGTTATCTCAATTTTGTATTTGTATACCTATGCTTAGTTCAGTACTTTGTACATAGTAAGCAAATAATAAATGCCTCATTCATTCATTCATTCATTTATTCATTCATTCATTCATCCCTCCCTGTTCCAGGCACACAAATGTGCTAGCATTTGTGGACACTGCATTCCTTTTGGGTTTAGCTTGTTCAAATGTAAACCCCACCCACCCATCCCAATTCCATTGTTTAGAAGTTGAATTTTATTAGTCATTCACTCTTCAGTATGATGGAGTTAGATGGTTTTCATGAAATTTTGTGAAAGGATGAAGTCTAGGCACTCAAGATAATGAGAGAAACCCTAAAAGGGTATAGAAAGGAATTTGGGTGTGGAGTATCAGAGATGAACCACAGAGAATCATCCTTTCAAATGGGAGAGAGGGAAGCTGAGAGACATGTCATTTCAGCTTCGAACAGCCTCCATGCCTACTGGATAGCAAAACACTGCCATTATCATAGCTGCTCATACATATACATATATAGCCGTTGCATATAAATGACCGAGAGATCAGCATCTGGCTGTTTTTAAAATTCCCTGTGAAGCTCAGGCTATTTGGGATACATAAAATGAGTGCTTTCTACTTTTATTTCTAAAATTGTGCCTAATTTTAAGGGACAGTTTATTCCCACCCTGTTCCTGAATCACCAGCGTTCCCCATCAACATGTTGCTTATTAGAACAATGTATGCCATGGTAAAAGCAAGAGGCCCTGGGCACCTGAGTGGGTTATTTTTCAAGATGCCTTTTTTTCCTTCTGCTAAAAAACTGCAGTCTCTCTCTCTCTCTCTCTCTCTCTCTCTCTCTCTCTCTCTCTCTCTCTCTCTCTCTCTCTCTCTCCTCTCTCTCCCCAAACAATAAAGGCATTCAAACATGTTTGCTCTTTGATTCATGACTTTTGATTGGATTCTATATTCAGTTTATCAGGTTCTCCCAGCTTTGCTAAAGAAGTGATCTTTCAACCTGAGAGACAAGTAAAATAACAATATAGACATGGCTTTAGAAAACTTCCCCCCTCCTCCTGGGCATCTTCAAAATCAAGATGATAGGTAATACTAAAAAAAAAAGAATAAAAGCACCTCACTTCTCCAAAGGTTGCTTACCTGACAACACCTAAAATTTAGAACTAAGTAAAAATCCAGGATGGATCAGAACAAAGACTTCTGGAAAATGACTTATGATAGGGTAATAAATTTAGACTTTAGAAGATAATGAGTCTAACCCCCTCATTTTATGATTTGAAGAAACTGAAGGCTAAAAGGCTGAAGGTCAGATGTCTAAACTGGAAATTTAATTCAGATCCTTAAATTCCTGTACAGCAAACTTTCACTATACTACAACCAGCCATCTCATGAAGTCGTTGACAAAAAACTCATACATTTCATTCCCTAGACAGCCTTTTGTACCCTTTCTCTAACTTCTCCACCAACCCCCAGTCTTTGTTTTATATATAGTTCTTCTAATCTGCCTCTATTAGAGGCAACTTGATGGTACAGTAGATAGCATGCTGGACCAGGAGTCAGGAAGACCTGAGTTCAAATAATCTAGCCTCAGATGCTTACTAGTTGTGTGACCCTGGGCAAGTCACTTATCTATGTCTTTTTCCCTATCTGTAAATTTTGATGATAATAGCACCTACCTCCAAGAGTTGTTGTGGGGATAAAGTGAGATTATACATACACACATGTACATATATACATATATATATACACAGACACACACATACACATATATACATATATGTGCATATATATATACATATATATCACAGAATTTGTTACATAGCAGGATCTATATAGATGTTTATTTATTTCTCTTCTTTTCCCCTTATAAACAAAAAATAGAATCTATCCTGAGTTTTCCCTGATCCAACAAACTATAAGTTTGTATGCTACCATCTGTTTTCTCTCCCTAGTTTTCTCATGTGAAGTAAGGAACAACTACTAAAATGAATCAATCAATCAACATTTATTAAGTGCCTATTATGTGTTGTGTACTGTGCTAGAGACACAAAAGTTGAATCTCCCCTTAAAATTGTTGTATTTTCTCCCTTAAACAATGGTTAAGATTCCTAGGCTCCCCCTAATGACAACAGCCCCACTGTTTCCCCAGGATATCACTTGGTTGGAGTTAACTTATTAGAATGTCTTTTCATGCTCCTTCCCTGGAAGGAGCAGGAAACCATATCCATTCTGAATTTCATATTGATTTCCCATCCCAATGGATCTGGCCTAGACAATTTGTTGTCTCTGTGGGTACTCTGGGTGCTCTATTGACATTCAGAATTCCATGCCTCACCTCCCTTCTGGAGGAATAACATCTTTGCAATGGTTTTTGATGCCTTTCATTTAATGACTGCCACCCATCTTGCTCCCTGCCAAGGTAAATTCTGTGCCTCTAGAATAAGGAATACACAGCAGACTTTTCTGTGTGTCTAGGGACCAGTGACTTTTCGGTTTGTAAAGACATTAATGGGAGTTCTGTATGTTCAGAAATAAAGTAATGCTTAAGTTACAGTCATGGATCTTGGGTTGGGATCCCACCCCTGGTTCATATTAGCTGTGTGAAATGGGGTGAGTAACCTCACTTTTCTGTGACTCAGTTTTCCCATCTATAAAATAAAGGGGTTGTATGAGATGAATTTTGAAGACCCTTCAAGTTCTAACTCTAAGAAATTATGAATAGCAATGTCAAGTCCCATTCAGGTAAAACTGACATACTCTTAAGTAAAGTTGGATCATGATTTACATGACATTTTCTGGGTATATTACACTTTTTGCTGATCAAAGTCAGGCTTATGGGTAGGCAACTTCCCAGAACTTTGTTTATATACATAAATCATCTTAGAATTACATATTTAGATCTAGAAAAGACCTGAGTCATTATTGAGTTTCATTCTCCCATTTTCCAAATGAGAAAACTGAGCCCTAAGGAAGAAATGAAGTTTTCCCCCAATTCCACATAGGTAATAAGTACTAGAACTCACACAGAGAGCAAGTGCCTGCAATTTGACGCTGGGTCCACCGATTCTAAATTTAATCTGTGTTCTACTATAATAGGATGTCTAGAAAAGCAAGATATACAGAAAACAATAAGTAACTGGCAGGGGGAAGGGTGAGTTGGGAGAATGGGGAGCCCTAGACATGCCCAACACACCAATCAAGCTATGGGCCCTGCCATTGCCTGTGTGATGCTATGTCAGAGAGAATGTTATTTTTCATTTGGATCAATGATTTTATTAAAGTAGGGAACAAATACCCACTACTAATTTTGATCAATTCCCCCACTCCTTTTTTTTACAATTTATACTCTAAGAGTGACCTGAGAGGGTTAACAGATTAAATGAGAGGATAACTGACCTATCTAATACGTGTCAGAGGAGGGAGGAAGGTCACTTGAATCCAGGGCTTTCTAAATCTAAGTCCAGCTCTCTGTCCCTTATACCAGGGCTTCCTGACTCTGTGTATGTGTGTTTGTGTGTATATGTGTATTTGTGTGTGTGTGTATACACGTGTACATGTGTGCATGCGTGCTTGTGCTGTGGACAATCTGGTGAAGATTGTGGGCCCCTTTTTAAATGCATAAAATGAAATAAAATATACATAATTACAAGAGAAATAAATTATACTGAAATATAATTGTGTACAGAATATAATATTGTGTGCAATACACACACACACACACAAGTTAAAGTGAAGCAGTCCCACATGGTCAAATCTGACTTTTTAGTAGCAGCGAAGCTTTGACCTACTCTGTTTCAAACCTGGGCCAGTTTAAGTCTCCATAGACAGCCTGGTGGCTCCCATATTCCTGAGAATTAACCATGTTAATACTAGTCATGGCAAGGATCCCCAGGCTGTTTTAGTCTAACTGTAGCTCAGAACTCCCAAGCTTCTCCCAGTAGCAGGGATGAGAGGCAAGTGCCACCATGCCTGATCTCAAAGTATTTTAATGAACAAGGTCACAGATTTCAGGTTACAATTACATGCACTATAGCACTCTGACTCTGCAAGGAAATACATATACCCTCCAATAGCTTCTTATTCCCATTTCCTTGCCTGAAACTCCATAGCCTAATATTCCTTGACTTCCCCTATTTACTTGAAAATACCTATGGAAGTTGATATAGGAAGCCTTCCTTAGTTAAGCACAAGTTAGTGTGAGTGCCTGCTTCCACAAAAATCCTTCTCCTTGCCTCATCTTGTGTTAGAGCTCACCCAGACTTCTCAAAGGCTATGCTAGCAAAGTACCCATTTTAGCAAGTTCTTTGACAACAGGAAAGCCCACCTGGCTCTCTTGCTATGATTCAAGAACCAGCTTAGTTCTAAGTATTGAGACGTCCATCTTCAAATTCTCTCTTTTAGCTGGAAAATCTCTCAAAGATCTCCAACCAAGTCATAAAATGAGCTGGTATTGGCCCTGAGAAAGAAAAGACCCACATTGACCACCTCATGTCTCCTCCTAATATCTAATGGAGTAGTAATATGAAGTAAATGTCAATTTAAAATAAGTTTAACGTAGTAATTTAAAGTTTAAAATGCAAACATAGTGAGATTGTTGCATCTGAGACCTAGAATCAGAAGTGGCCTCAGAGAGCACTCAATTCAATTCTTGTTAAGTGCCTGGACCTGGGTCAGATAAAGTATCAGGAATCATCAGATAATCTTCTTACAGGAGGACATTCTGAAATTGGGAAGGCAAGGAGAAACTATAACTAATTGGGAGAAGGGATGGATAGATGGGAGTATGTCAGACAAGGTGCAGAAGGACCCAGAAACAGGAGGATGGGAAGTTAGCTTTGTCTCCTTCCCATTTCTTGGACCCTTGGTTTCATTATTTTTGTCCAAGAGGAGTTTCTCTTGTAATAGGATACTGGAGCAAAATAGCCAAAGGGTGCCCAGGGTGATTACATATGTTGCAGAGTTTTCAATGAGGTCATCCTTTTACTGGAGTGTGAGAGGATGTGGATTGTTTCATTGGAATCATTTGTTATTTATTCACACGCACATATATGACAACTCTGCATTTTCTGAAATTGACAGTCTTGCCATCAATAAACATTTATTGATCGCTTAATGTGAGCAAGGCACTGTGCTAAACACTGGGGGCATAGAACAATGTAAATGAACAGTTCTTGCTCTCAGGGAGCTCACAGTCTATTGCAGAACACAATGTGCAAAAAACCATTTAACATAAAGAATCATGGAATCTTAGATCTAGAGGTCAGAGAGACTACCAAGGGCATTTGGTCTACCCTTCTCATTTTATGGGTAAAGAAATGAGGAAAAGGGAGTTGAGGTGACTTCTCCAAGGTCACACAGACAGTAAGCATCTCAGTGTATTCAAAGCTCAAAGATCCAGAAGTATAAGGGACCTGACAGGCTGTTTAGTTCACCCTTCTCATTTTATAAGTTTGGAAGATTAGAACTCATACCTTTGGATTCCCAAGTCAGTGCTTTTTTACCCTTTTCAAAAAAAGTATTTTTCTTTTCTTTTTACCAAAGACGTTGAAGACCAAAATTGAAATCCCATCCCATTCAGGCCATAGGGATCATATCCTAAAAAAGCATGTTGGGTGTTGCACCCACCCACTTTCATTCCTGTTGCTATCTCTTTTTTGATGGGGACAGGTAGAGTGATTGTCTGTATACCTAGTTTATTTCATTTTGAACTTTTCCCATAAAAGATAGCTGCAAATCCCATCTCTAGACCTATTATTCTATGATGAAGTAAAAGTGCTGTCAGTGCTTTCTAAATTCAGGAGCCTTGGGGCACAGCCCTCATTTCTTTAAATATTAGGTTTGGTGCATTTCCTATCTAAAGAATCTCCCAAGTCATGGAGGAACCCTTGTTAAATATTACAGAGTTTCACTGCAGTTTTCATCACCCTCTTAATGGAAAACTGACTAGGCCCCAAGATTACTGTCTCGACTCTGCTCCATGAAATGCCCAAATGAGGATCAATTACATCTTGATTATCAAATCATGTCTATCTCTGATTGCTTAGGCCCGTATAAATCCCATTATTTGGAGCAATCAGACTGCCCTCTGAATCTCAGGAAGAGAATCATTCCATCCTCAATAATCAAAAATATGTCACTGTAGCTCTTCCTTTCTGAAAGATTGGCCCATATTCTTCTGACCAGATAACAGAAATGGGAAACACTTAAATTGTATTATTTAACTGTTGTCCCTGAGATGGGCAATAGGATTCAGGACTAGAAACTGAAGGGCATGGCCAGAGAGTTGTGGAAGGCCAATGGTATTTGTAGTGTCAGCTGGGAGAAAAGAAATCTGCATATAGAGACTGCAATAGGAATTTATAGAATAAGGTTCACAGAATAATAGAAGCTAGCACTATGTACTGTACTGCTTTAAGCTTTGAGAAATACTTTATAATTATCATTGTTATTTTATACTCATAAAAACCCTGGGAAGGAAGTGCTATTCTTATCCCCATTTTCCCAACGAGGAAACTGAGGCTTAGAAAGGTAAATAACTTGCCCAGGCTTTCCCTGGTAGTAACTTACTACTTGGCTGATTTAAAGGGGTTGATTTAAACTCAGGTCTTCCTGATTCTGGGTCCCATGTAGCTACCTCCAGGCACATATTCAAAAGCACATCATCCAGTGCCCTATCTCTATCACCTAATGATCCTTAAAGCAACTTGCCCTGAAAGTAGAAGGAAGAGATAGGGTAATTTTAGGAAGGTGTCCCTTGGCCAAATTCAGAGTTCAGTAAGGTGTGTTTTACAAAAACCTCCTCTCCCTTGGACTTTTCTCCATTCATGGTGTCCGATGGTCTGATTTACAGGGGTGTATATTTGCACCCTCACTCCAGCTCCCTGAGGGGTCCATGGGGTGTTCAGGGAGGGCTGCTCATCCATTTTTGGTGTCTACCTTCACCCAACTCTCATCTGTGGTGCCAAGAAACTGTAGCAATCAGAGAAGCCATACCCAGTCAGACTCTTTCCTTGGAGGGTCTAAACCAGGGTGAGGGTAACCTATAGGCCTCAAACCCTGTGGTGAATCAGGGGGGTGCCTACCTCAAATGTTTGAAGACTTCCCCTGGCAGAATGGGCAGATAGGAATAAGTGCCATGGAGTGCTGAGACAAAGAGGCAGGGAAGCTTCTGCCTCCAGGCCACATGAGGCCCTCTAGGTCCTCAAGCACAGCCCGCTCTTTGACTGAATGCAGGCTCCACAGAACAAATCCCCTTAATAAAAGGATTTGTTCTGTAAAACTTGGACTCAATCAAAAAGCTGCACCTGAGGACCTAGAAGGCCCCAGGAGGCCTCAAGGCTATAAGTTCCCACCTCTGGATAGAGACTGTTTAGACATGGAAAGCTCCAAGGTCATCCTCTGCAGCCCAATGCCAGTCATCTTGAATTTGTCCTGCCACCAGACTCCGTTGACTTAGGAAGAGAGAGAGGCTGAGTTTTCTCATCTGTAAAATGAGCTGGAAAAGGAAATGACAAGCCACTCTAGTATCTCTGCCAACCCCAAATGGGGTCACGAAGAGTCAGTCATGACAAATGATGGAACCACAACGACCAATTGGTTCATGTTTAATCAGCACCAGAACTCTTTCATCCCCGTTGATGTGGTTGCTTTTCCAGGCATCTGGCAGATACAGCCTCGCTACTTCTATCGCCACACCTTTTACGCTCACACCGTTTTTCAGTGTTTAGAGCCTATTCTTCTCTTGCCTGGACTATTGAAGTACCCTTCTGATTGGTCTTCCTGCCTCAGTCCTCTCAGCACTCCGGTTCAACCTCCACTCAACTATGGACATGATCTTCTTAAAACAAATTTCACTGGTTCCCCATTATGACCAGGATCAGATAGAACATCTTCTGGCTTTTAGAACTCACCATAACCTAGCCCCGTTGTCCCTTTACTGTCTTATTCTGCCTTACCCCCTACTACGTGCTCAGTGATCCAGTGATACCACCTTGTTGGTAATGTTAAAAAGATACTCATTCTCCAGACCCTGGGCATTTGCACTAGCTGCCCCCATTCCTGGAATAGTCTCCCCATTCACTGTCACCTGCTGACTTCCTTTAGATCTTAGCTAAAGTTCCATATTCAACAAGAAGTTTTCAACCCTTCCTTTTCCTTCATGCCCTACATCCATTCTTAGATTCTGCTGCAGGTCTGAAAAAAAAAAATTGTGGGAGATTATGTTGGTGGACCAGCTGGGTCACATCGCATGGGATTCTGAAAGCAAAACAGAGGTACTTTAATTGGTCCTCCAGGGGCGCTGTCTTCTTCTAGACACTTCATAAGAAAGAATGGCCTGATGAGAGTGACATTGGGAGCCTATTATTCCAGGGCCTGTGTGCAGGATGGGTTAGAGAAAGAAGGGTGTCCTGATATAAATGGCCCTGGACTCCACTACTATCCCATTTCCTGGTATAAAGGGCCTGGGTGCTGGCATTCCATAGTTGATGACATGGTTCCATAAGTTAATTTCTCTTGGCCTCTTTCCTCATTTGGCAAATGAGTGATTTGTACTGGATCCTATTCCTATCCTGCTTTAAAATGCTAAGGAAGGGGCTATGGGCCTCAAAAGCAACAACATCCATGTAAGGCATTAGGTAGCAAGGTGCACAGTGGATGGATTGCTGGGCCTAGACTCAGGAAGACCTGAGTTCAAATATGGCCTCAGACCACAGAAAGTCACTTAACCTCTGTCTGCCTGTTTCTTTATCACTAAAATGGGGATAATAGTAGCATCTAGCTCCCAGGGCAGTTGTGAGAATCAAGACAATTGGCATAGTCCCTGGAACATAGTTTGTGCTATATGCTAGGACCTGGCAGTGCTAAACCTCCCTTCCACAGGGCCCTGTGGGACAGTGATGCTCTCTCATATAAATACTTTGTGGTATCTTGAGGACATTGGAGGTGTGGAGTCCCCCATCTTTGGGGTCTTATAGGAAAATGGGAATGGAAGGTATAAATGCAGTGATCAGAATAGGGACTAAACCTATGATTTTATTGGAATGAGTTACTTTGGATAAAGAAATTCCTTGATCGGCTAAGGATGGAAGGTCATTTGCAACTTTTGGCCTTAGAGAATTACCTAGGGCACTGAGAAGTTAAATGACTGGCCTAGGGTCACCTATCCTACATGGAGCAGAGTGAAAAATTGTATGTAAGTTCTCCTTGCCCTTAAGACTCTATGTCCATGGTATCCGAAAGATCAAACACATGACTCCCAGGCTGCATGCACTCTGAAATACTCCTGAGTGTGGCCAGAACCAAATAAAATGTATATGGAAAATGACTAACAAAATACATAAAAATACAACCAAACACATCCAATGTTAATATGTGGTTATCTGTGTCAACATGCACAATCTGGGATCTTTATACACGGTTTCTATATCGCTACAGTATATCACATGCAAACTCTCCATGAGAAAGTGTATGTAAAGGCCTTTGCCACCCTTAAAGTGCTGTGCTAATGCCAGTGATCATTTTTTGTTATTATTGTCACCACGTTTCAGAGAAATTTGAAGCTATACATTCGAACTAGGTGAGTCCTGTGGGGGTCTTGAGAGGGTGAGGCAGACACTTGGAGGTAGTGAAATTTCCGGTCATCAGCCTTCTCTTCCTTCCCAGGGATCTCCATTGGTTAGTGTAACAGGCCTGCAAGACCAAGACCAGGCATTCGCATCCACACAGGCCAGTTAGGTATATCCCATAATCATGTCAAGATTCCTTTCCTAGATAATGAGATTGGAATTCTGTGTTCCTGGTTACAAGAAGGATGATTTGGGAGGGTGTATCTGGCCACGTGCAAACCAGTCCTCACTGTGAGGAAAACCACTCCAGACACATGCCCTTCTTACAGCAGGTCAGAAGGCTTGTCGCAGGGGACACTGGAATGAGAAAACTACTTCTGCCAATGCAGAACAGCATTATCTTTGCCATATATAGTCTCTGATTGCTACTTAAAACACAGAGAGGTTATGTGACTTCCCCAGTGTCACACAGCCAGCCATTATGCAAGGCAAGACTTGAACCCAGGTTTTGTTGGCTTTCAGGCCAACTCTATCCATACTACATGGCATATGGTAAGTATATTAATTACTCTCTTATGGGATTAAGGGTCAAAGGAATCAGATGGCGTTTCATCATCTATGAAATGAGAGGTTTGGGCTAGATCATCTCTAGATCACCATCTCTAAATCTATTATGAGTCACAACTCCCTGTGCTTCAGTTTCCTCATCTTTAAAATGGAGAGTTTGGACTAAGTGGCCTCAGAGATTCTTTCTGCCTTTAGATCTACATCCTAAGGGTCCTTTAAATAGGAAAGAAAGAGAAATCAAGTCAAAATTCTCTCCCTCCCTCCATCTCCATGAACAATATCCATCCATACTTTAAACTTTCGCTGTTCACCATTGCAAACACCCTCACCATGTAGTTGATGCCATATAAAACACAAATGGATTTCAGGCACTTCCTTTACGTACCTGCTTACAGTTACCTTTTTGTTTGCAAACTTATCAGTAAGGGCTCTGTTTTGTCAGAGTGTGACAGTTTCTTTCCGGGTTGATTACAAAAGATCTGCCAAGTCATCCCTGGGGATCTTTGGTTGAGGAAGGGCTTTCCTGACTGTAGCAATTTACAGTTGGGTTGAGTTCCTGCTGGATGTCACACCTTCCCCAAATCTGACAAGAGTTCTAGCTCGGGCAATTAAGATAGAGCTGAAAAGCCTTTGGATACTGAGGGACCTTCCGAGGGTTTCCATTGGGATTTTTCAAGTAGAAGTCAATTTCACAAGCATTTATTAAGTTTTTCCTTGTGACCAGAGCTGTGCTAGGCGTTGGAAAGAGGGGCAGGAGACATAGGGAATGGCTCGGACTCTAAAGTGTAGATCTTGTCTTGTGACCTAGTCTGAGGGCGAGTTATATGTAAAAATAAGTACAGTCCAAACTAGAAACATGGTGAACAAGTGAGACAGAGAGGGAAAATAGGTGCTATTTGAGGTTCAAGTTAAAAAAAAGATAAGTCCTAAATATGTTCTAACTTTGGCTCAGACTCTATGGAAATATTATTTGAACTAGAACTTCATATAATAGATAGAGCTCTGGCCTGGGAGTCAGGGAGACGTGAGTTCAAATCTAACCAGTAACTTACAAGTTGTGTGATCCCAGGCGAGTCATTTATTCTTTCAAAGCCTCAGTTTCTGAATCTATAAAATGGGGACAATAATAGCACCTACATACCAGGGTTTTTGTCAGAATCAAACTATGTGCCAGGGTGTCATATGAAACAAGATTATAAATGTAGGGCACTGCCACATTGAGGAGAACCTTGAACAGCAGACTCTGGAGTTTGGATTTTCTGTGTAGCCAATAGGGAGTCACTGAATGATTGTTGTTTCTCAATTGTTTTAGTTATGTCTAACTCTTTTTTTTTTTTTTTGGTGGGCAATTGGGGTTAAGTAACTTGCCCAAGGCCACACAGCTAGGTTTTTATTTGTGTATGCGTTAAGTGTCTGAGGCTGGATCCGAACTCAGGTCCTTCTGACTCCAGGCCCGACGCTCTACTCACTGCGCCACCTAGCCGCCCCAAAATGCCAGAAGTCTTTTTTTTTTTTTTTGCTTTTTTTGGAGGGCAATTGGGGATAAGTAACTCACCCAAGGTCACACGGCTAGGTATTGTTTGTGTGTATGTTAAGTGTCTGAGGCCGGATCCGAACTCAGGTCCTTCTGACTCTAGGGCCAACACTCTACTCACTGCGCCACCTAGCCGCCCCTATGTCTAACTCTTCATGACCTTATTTGGGGTTTTCTTGTTGAAGACACTGAAATGGTTTTGACATTTCCTTCTCCAGCTCATTTTACAGATGAGGAAACTGAGGCAAACCAGATGATGTGACTTGCCCAAGGTCACACAGCTAGCAAGTGTCTGAGGCCACATTTGAACTCAGGTCTTCTGGACTCCTGACCCTAAGCCCTATCCACTGGGATACCTAGGTGCCCAACTGAATGGTTAGGAAAAACAGTAATAGGAGAGATATATAGATGAAGAAAATTGATGTATAGGATTAGGATGCATGCATTGGAAGATGAGAGTAAAGCAGGGACCCTTTGGGAGACTATGGTAATAGTCTATTTAAGAGATGTCAAAGCAATCAATAGAGCACAAGCCCTGGAGTCAGGAGGACCTGAGTTCAAATCTAGCCTCAGACACAACACAAAATTAGCCATGTGACATCGGGCAAGTCACTGAACCCCAATTGCCTACCTCCCCTCTCCAAAAAGCAGAGAAAGAGAGAGAGAGAGAGAGAGAGAGAGAGAGAGAGAGAGAGAGAGAGAGAGAGAGAGAGAGAGAGAGAGAGAGATGTCAAAGATCTGGACAAGGATGGAATGAATGGGAGTGGAAAGGTGGAAGACAGAGGGGATGAAAGTAAGATACTCAAGAAGTCCCATTCATAGACTGTGCCACCTTATTGGAAATGAGAGAAGGGAAAGGCAGAAGTCAATAATTTGAGAGAGATGGAGCCCTATTGATGAAGTGAATGATGGTGCCACTGAGAGAAATGGGGACATCAGGAGGCAGAACAGGTTTAGGAGGGCACATACTTAACTAGGTTTGGGACATACTGACTTTGAGGTACAGCAAATACATCCAAAGGGAACTATGTTGGGGTCAAAATGAAATGGGGGGCCTGAAGTCCAAGAAAGAGGTGAAGGAGAAAGTAATGTATTTAGGAACCATCATTATAGTGGGGACAGTTGGAATCATACCATGTGAATGATCTCTCAAGTGCAGAGAGAGGAGAAAAGAAGGTAGGAGGAAGAGAGCTTCTGGATAAATGTTGAGTAGAGAAGTAAGATAAAACATGGTCATTCTCTGGTTGCCATAGTTATCACCTAATTAAATCAGGAAATTTAGGATGATAGGCTCATAGTATCATGCATTTAGAACTAGGTTAGAATCATAATACTAGACATTATTTAGAGCTGGAAGTAACTTCAGAAACCATCTTGTCCACCTCCTCTCACTTTATAAGAATGAAAATGTGTCCCAAGCATGTCAAGTAGCAAGTCTCAGTCATACAGCTAAGTGTCAGGGCAAAATTCGAGCCCTAGTAATTGATCCACAATTGTTGAATTCAATCATATCAGTTGACGTGGTGTTAGTATAAATGCATCCCTTCTTCCCTTTCTCATGTTCCCTTCCTCCTTTTCACTTTCCTTCTTTTCCTCTTTTTTCTCTTAATGTTTTTTTTTAGGTATTTACATCTCAACTTTTCTCTCCTATTTTCTTCCTACCAGGATATCACACATTCTTTAAAAAAATGACAACAGTTTTAGCTTCATTTGTATAATTAGTATACAGCTCAAAAGTATTTTGAGACAAAAAGGATCACCAACAGAATAAGTGTGTGTCTCTGTGTATTTATACTCATTTATTGACAAAAATTATATATTAGGGTAATTAGAGCCATAACCAGCATAAGGTGAATGGGGTTTTTCCCTATAATGTTAAAGTCTAGATGGGGTGCTTATTTTTCCCATGTTTCTCTTCCCTATGTACTGTTGGCCCAAGAAGATTTATATTATGTAGCTGGTCTGCAAACATCACCCCAGGATCCTATCTCTTTGGAGTCCCTCTCCTGGATCCCTTCTCCTCTCAAGCTTCATAGGGACAAACTCTAGACCTCCCTTCCAGAGATGACTAGTTCATGACTACTCCAGCCTGTACCTTATTCTCTCTTCAACTATTTTTCATCAGATCATAAAATTAGTTATTAATGGGACTTGAGAAGTAATTTGGAAAACCTCCCACTGTAAGGATAAAGAAACAGGTTCAGAGAGAATATATGATTTTTTTGCCTGAAGTCATACAGTTAGTAAATAGAAGATCTAGGATTGAACCCTGGTACTCTAAACTGCCAATCCAGCATTTTTTCCCCCACTGCACTAGACTATTTCTCTCTGGAGGGAAGGGGATAATGTTTCTTGGGACTCACTTACTGGTCCCCTACAAATAGCAACTGAATTTTAAATGCTGAACAAAAGGTTGACATCTAACCACAGGCCTCATTCCTTCTGAGGTCCTCAGTGGACTTTGGGTATTCAGTTGAGTCCACATGAGGCAGAGTATCCCAAAAACCATCCTTAAGTGCCTGAAAAGCAAAGGATATTGACTTGTAAAAGCTCATATTTTTATTTTTATTTTTTTCAAATGTGTAATTAACTTCTGATTTACACATTCATTTCTGCCAGATTTTGAGTTAAAGATTTCCCCCTGTTTTTTCCCCTACCCACCGCCCCAAAATAGCAGTCCCTCAGGATATCCCCTCCTCCAATCTGTTCCCTCCCATTTCTTCTTCCAGACCCCCTTCGACTTTTCCAGTAGGGCACGGTGGATCTCTTTGCCCTAGTGCCCGCATATATTATTTCCCCAATTACATGTAAAATAGTATTAATAATAATATATATTGAAACATTTGATTTTAAGACTTTGAATTCCAGATTCATTCCCTTCCTCCCTTGTAACCCACCATTACTGGGAAGATAAGCAATTCAGTATGGGTTTTACATGTGTAGCTAATGCAAAATATTACCATAGTAGATATATTGTAAAAGACTGACTATATTTCCCTCCCTCCTATCCCACCTCCCACTTGTTCTATTCTCTACATTGATTCCATCCCTTTTCAAAAGTGGGTGCTTCCAACTTCCCTCCCCCGAAGCCTGCCCTCCCTTCCATCATCCCTCCTCTCATACCCTTTCCCCCCTACTCTACTGTAGGGTGAGATACCCTATTTAGTGTGTATGTCATTCCCTCCCCGAGCCAAATTCAATGATAATAAGGTTGACCCATTCCCTTTTGCCTTCCTGTTCTTCCCCTCTGTTGTAACCATTTTCCCTCACCTCTTCTATATGAGATAGTTTACCCCATTCTGTCTCTCCCCATCTCCTTTCATTATATTCCTCTCTCACCTCTTAATTTCACCTTTTAAGTATCATCCCTTCCTATTAGATTGGTCCTGTGCCCTCTCTCTATGTAAACCTATAAACATATACACACACATTCACATATGTATTCATACGATATAGACACACACACACACATATAGTTCTATTCCCTTCAACTATTTTCATACTGAGAAAAGTTTCATCAGTTACAATTATTGTTTTCTTCCATGTAGGAATGTTAATAGTTAGTTAATAACTTTGATCAGTTCCTTATGATTTCTTTTCCATGTTTACCTTTTCATGCTTCTCTTGCTTATTGTATCTGAATGTCAGATTTTCTATTCAACTCTGTTTTTTTCATCAAGAATACTTAAAAGTCCTCTATTCCACTGAATGACCATATTTTCCCCTGAAACATGATACTCAGTTTTGCTGGGTAGGTGATTCTTGGTTTTAATTCCAGCTCCTTTGACTTCCAGTATATCATATTCCAAGCCCTTAGATTCCTCAGCATACAAGCTGCCTGGTCATGAGTCATTCTGATTGTGTTTCCACAATATTCAAAATGTTTCTTCCTGGCTGCTTGTAATATTCTCTCCTTGATCTGGGAATTCTGGAACCTTGCTATAATATTCCTAGGAATTTTGGGATCTTTTTCAGGAGGTGATCAGTGGATTCTTTCAACCTCTATTTTGCCCTCTGATTCTAAACATTAGGGCAGTTTTCCTTGAGAATTTCTTGAAGGATGATTTCTAGGTTCTTTCTTTGATCATGGCTTTCAGGTAGTCCAATAATTTTAAAATTATCTCTCCTGGATGCATTTTCTAGGTCAGCGGTTTTTCCCATGAGATATTTCCCATTGCCTTCTCTTCTTTCATTTGTTTGGATATGTTTAACAGCATCTTGATTTCTCAAAAAGTCACTAGCTTCCATTTCCTTGAGACTAATTCTGAAGGAATGATTCTCCTCAGTGAGCTTTTGAGATTCTTTTTCTATCTGGCAAATTTGGCTTTTTAAGACATTCTTCTCCTCATTGCCTTTTTGAGCCTATTTTGCCACTTAAGTTAGTCTATTTTTAAGGTGTTATTTTCCTCAGTTGACTCTCATTTCATGATTTTCTTGCATCATTTTCATTTCTCTTCCTAATTTTTCTTCCACTTCTCTTATCTGCTTCTTAAGGTCCTCTATGGCCTGTAACCCGCTCATATTTTCCTTTGAAGCTTTTGGTGCAGGAGTTCTGACTTCACCATCTTCCTCCTGTTCCATCCTTTGATCTTTTTTGTCCCCCAAATAGGAGTCTAATGTTGGATTCTTCTGTTTGCTTTGCTTCCTTTGCCTGGTCATGTCACCACTCAGTCACTTGACCCCTGGGCTTTTTGCCACAGTAGGACTCTGCCACCAGACAGGGGAGCTTAGTTTCAAATGCTGGAGTTTTCTCAGCTGCTGAAGATATTAGTTGGGTGCCCTCTCAGAAGCCTCTACACTCTCTGGCAAGCTGGTCACACACCCCAGGACCTCCACCCTAGACCATAATCCAGGTCCAAGCAGGTTAAAGCAAGAGCAATTACCCCTCAGAATGGTCACTTAGTCCCCCTCAGTCTGCAAGCTAAGAGCTGAAGCTACCATGGGGCAGGGGCTTTGGGTCTCAGTTGCTTCTTTCCCCGGGGGGATAAGCTGATGCGCTCCCAACGACTGGGTCCCAAAGTCCATACTGAACTGACCTCTCACTTTGTCCTAGGCATCTATGTGTTGGTAATTCTGAAAATGTCACAGCTGCTTGTGCTCTGGAGTCCCTCCAGCCGGTGTTTGATCAGACCCACACTGGGGCTAAAACCTCTGGCTAGAGCTGGGCTGGGCAGGGCTCCGAGTGCTGTACTGGCCACTCCCTGCTGGGCTGCCACACTGTCCTCAGTGGGAGGTTAGATTCTCTGTGTCATTTTGTGGGTTCTGTAGCTCTAAAGTTCATAGTCACCTTTTACATGAATTGGAGAAGTGAGAGCCAGAGCCTCACAGAAGTCCTGTTTCTACCCCACCATCTTGACTCTGCCCCCAAAGCTCATATTTTTATGAAACCCTTTACTTACAATGACTCTGGGAACTGGGGAGTAGAAACATCACTGTCTCCATTTTACAGATGGGCAAATAAGTCACAGATGGGGTTAAAATAGTTAACTACTATTGTACGACTAGTCAACTTAAGAACTTGGACTTCTCCACTCCCAGTTTAATGAAGGCTAGAGGTCTTTTTATTCTGACCCTAATAAGGATCCTGGCTCCAGAGTAGCACAAAGACTGCTTGAAGATCCACAGGGAAGAGTAGGCATTTCAGATGTTAAAGTTAACAATGGCCATAGTCACATTCAGCATAATGTAGCTATATGGAAGACAATACCCAGGCAACCACATCCAAGATATTTCAAACTTATCCAAATCTTACCTGCCTGATTACCCCATCTGATGCAGCTAGGAAAAGATTGGCTTGTCTAACAATAGGACACTCTATCACCTGATGACCTAATTTACATAACTACAAATAATCTTTACTAGACTTGCCTAGATATCTCCTAGTTAGCTTTGGCAGAATGAACTTATTTGTAAACCTCAGCATCTTTAAATTCGACCAAGGTTTCTTCTCTCTTCTATAAAAGTGTAGGCTTTTGTGGCATAGGAGGCTGTTATTTCTCCTTTTCATGGGCAGTTCTTTAACTCCTTGTTTGATTTTCTTGATTGGAAATGTTATTTGTATTATATTTTATAATACTGGTGAATTTCAGATAACATTTAAAGTGAAATACCTTCCCCTATCACCCCCCACCTACACACTCCCAAAGATGTTTTTATATTAAAAAACAATGAACTTTCAAGTAGAAAACAGCTTATTATCTCTAGCATTTCTTAAAAAAACTTGTTGTATGATTATCATTCTGATTGTTTGGGAATGATATAGACTCTTTCTCACTTGAGGGAGGGAGGTGAGAAAGATACTAATGTATTCATTATTTTTGGGTAAGTCAAAAATCATCGTTTGTGTAAATATGTATATGGCATACAGTAGACACTTAATTATTATTTTTAAATGAACTTACAGTGCAGGGAAAGATCATTTAATTTGGAGCCAGAAGATATAATTTCAAATCTAGATTCTGTTAACTGCTACTGCATTTCCAAGACCCAGAGAGGCTGGACATTTTCTCATTTTTCAGATGAGAGAGTTGGGCTACATTTCACAGGTATTTATTAAGCATTCACCTGGCTATCTATGACTTTGGGGAAGTTACATCCCTCTCCCCAGTTTCTTCTTCTGCAAAATAAGGATTTTCATTCACTAATCTGCAGAGAGCCTTCCAGACTTCAACCCAGCAGTCCTGTGACTCTAGGATCTGTACCGGGTGCTACAGAGAGACGTGAGAAATATTAACAAAGGTCTTTTTGCCCAGTTGGGAAACCAACAAAGGAAGTGCTTTAGGAAATCTGGCCTCTAACCCTTGCTCTACCACTGACAAAGTCATTTTCATTTTTCTAAGCTTCATGTTTTTCATCTCTAAAATGAGGGAGTTAAATGAGATCACTATTTTACGAATGACATTTGGTTTTTAGCTAACAAATTTCTTTCCTTTATGAAGCCTATAAATTTAAAAACTGACTGTGCCTCTTCCACCTCCTGCTTCCATCCTCCCCTCCTACTAATTTCTCTCATCTCCTCCACCTCCTGTTCCCTTCTCCCTAAGCTACAGGGTCCTATAGTGCTGAGGCTAGAGATGGGAGAGTTTTCTGCAGTAGGGGATATATACATTTTACTGGTTTGCAGTAGAGTTTGGGTAATAATAATGTTAATAGCAACATTAACAATAATAGCATATATTATGCAGCCTTTTAAGGTTTGCAAAATTTTTTCATATTTCATTTGATTCTTACAAAAATGCTGAGAGGCAGGTACTATTATAAGTTCTATTTTATAAATGAAGAAAGGGGAGAATAGAAAGGTTAAGAGACTCGTCCAGGGTCCCACAGCTACAAAGATTGAGGCAGGACTCTTACTCAGACACTTCATTGTGGGTAGAAAATTGCCGGATAACATAATTTGTAAGATCAGTTCTAATATAGGATTTTCCTGACCTGGAGATGTTAGGGAAGACTTCT
Organism: Gymnobelideus leadbeateri; assembly: GCA_011680675.1. NCBI lineage: Eukaryota > Metazoa > Chordata > Mammalia > Diprotodontia > Petauridae > Gymnobelideus > Gymnobelideus leadbeateri. The sequence continues at coordinate 146,065 of WOXC01006154.1, forward strand.
TGGAGGAAATGTGAATTGACTTGATACCTAAAAGGGTCCTTAGAGGCAATCAATCAATGCATAAACCAGCTTTTATTACATGTGTATTCTGTGAGGTTCTGTGTTTGGTGCTGAGGATAAAAAGAGAAAATTAAAATTGGCTCTACTTTCATGGCACTTATTAAAATCTTGGAAGGCAATATAATGCTGTACACACACACACAAACACACACACACATAGAAACATGTGTACAGAGAGACAGAGACAATGAGAGACAGAGAAAAAGAGAGAGATTGAGACAGACAGAGAGAGAGAAATTCAATAAAGATACAAAGTGGTTTTGACAGGAGGGCATTACAGCAGCATGGAAGGTCAGTAGAATCTTCATGTTGATGATGGTTTTTGAACTGAGGCTTGAAGGAAACTAGAGTTTCCTTTGAGATGCTAGGTGAGAGTTCATTTCAGATTTGGAACAAAGCCAAAGGAAAGTCATGGAGCCAGGAAATGGAATGACTTGTATGAATAGCAATAAGAATGCCAGTTTTGATGGATTGTAGTGTACAGTTGGGCAACTAGGTAGCACAGTGAATAGAGTGCTGGGTCTGGAGTCAGGAAGACATCTTTCTGAGTTCAAATCTGGCCTTAGACACTTACTAGCTGTGTGACCCTGGGCAAGTCAATTAACCTTGTTTGCCTCAGTTTCCTCAACTATAAAATGAGCTGAAGAAGAAAATGGCAAATCATTCCAGTATTTTTGTCAAAAAACCCCAAAAGCAACAACAAAAAGGTGGTGATGATGAGTCAGTCATTACTGAAAAAAGATTGGCCAACAAAAAATATATGGAGGAAATAATGTTATCACATTTCAGGGTCAGGTATAAAGGACTTTGAATGCCAAGCAGTATCTCTATGTGATCCTTGAAGTTATAGAAAAACTTTCGTTAATTAGGGAAGTGAAACAATGAGACTTGCAATTGAGGAAAGTGACTTCAGAAGCTATATGTAAACATTGAGTAAAATGTCCTTATTGTTCTCCTTAGTAAACTGAGGCCCAAGGAGACAGAGTGGCAGAACATGAGTCCAGGCCTTCTGTCTTCAGAGCTGGTGCTCTTCCCTCAAGATCTTAACCCATATAGTGATTCTTCATGAAATAACAAAGGCGTCACAGACTCATGGATTTAAGGACTAGAAGGGATCTAGAATGGCACACTTACCAACCCTTTCCTTTTACAAATGAGGAAACTGAGGCCCAGGAGGGAAAGTGACTTAACCAAAGTCCCACAGTAACTCAGATCCTCTGATATTAAACTCAAACTGCTTTCCCACTTGACTTCTTGAGGGAAAGTGCTGGGGAGACTCACTGCCCCATGAATGTTTTCCTTCTGAAATAAATCTCTAGAGATGAGTTCAAGGAACTCACAATTAAGCTATGTCTTTCTTGATAAAATCTGACCTAATTTTCCCAACTGTTCATTCCTTAAGAAATCCCCATGGTCAATGAGGGCTCCCAGATAGTGCAGTAACTTGTTCTCATATTCAAATGTGAAGCCATTTTGAAACTTAATGCTACTCCTAGGTTTGTCTATCAGATCAGTTAGGATTTTAGCAAAATACTCCAAACTTTCCCTCCAGATGTACCCTCTAGCTCTACTCTAATTACTTTCCAACCTAAACACACAATCCTACAACCATTACCTTTCTATCCCTTCTATCTGTTCACTGCTTCCAGGATGGCGAACTGACCTGCAAGCCATGAAAGCTCTACATATGGCTGTATTATCCTCAATTTGTGATCTTGCTAAATAATTTTGCCTCCCCCAGGAGGTTTCAATCACTGCTTACCTTTGGTAGCTGCCCCTTCATCAGTAAGAAAAAGACCAAAGAAGAAGAGGGGATATGATCTCTCTGTAGGAAGGCACAACTGGGTTTGTCTCCCCATCCAGTCCTAGAGTGGACCATTTTTGGATGCCCAGGAATGAGTAGAAGGCTCAGTTTCCATTTACTTCCATCACAGACAAGGTGCTTCTTTGAGGAGTGGGGACTTTTATTTTCTATGACTTCTGTATATTCATGAACCTGAATGAAGAGGAAAACCCTGAAACATATCTGAGAGGGACAGGGAAGGAAGGAAGGAAAGAAGAAAGAAAGGAAGGAAGGAAGGAAGGAAGGAAGGAAGGAAGGAAGGAAGGAAAGAAAAGGGAGGGAAAGAAGGAGGGAGGGAAGTAGGAAGAGGGGAAAAAAGGAAATAAATATTTCTTAAAGTGCCTACTATGTGATAGGTACTGTGCTAAGTGATTTGCTAACATCTCATTTGATTCTCATAATAACCCTGGGACATAGGTAAAACTATCTCTATTTTATATTTGAGGAAACTGAGGCAGACAGAGATTAAGTGACATGTCCAGGGTCACACAGCTCACAAGTGTCTGAGGCTGGATTTGAAAATAGATCTTCCTGCCTCCAGAGCTGCCCCACATAGCTGCCTAGGTATTATCTAACCCACTCTACTATAGCCAGGACTCAGAAGATATCCTGACAAGCTGGTACATTGGGCTCCATCTAATAGAATGGTGTTAACAGGGATAAATGTATGGTTAAAATTAGCTTCAGTAGTAAAAGATGAGGGAGATATGGTAAGAAAGCATGTGGTCTATGGGGCAGGGGACAGATATGGGAGCCTTCATGGACAACAAGGTCAATATAAGTCAGGAGTGTGGTGGAACTCTCAAAAGAAGCTCATGCAGTTTTGGGCTTCACGAAGCTGTGCTTAACTTCCAGGAGGTGGTGGTTTGTCTAAACTTCACCTGAGGCAGACACTACCTGGAGACTGTCCAGAGGAGAGCAACCAAGATGGGGGAAGTCTATGAGTCCATAGCATATGAGGATAGGTAGAAGCTAACCAGGTGCTATAGTGGAGAAGGGAAATTGGGATGTCCTGCTGAGGACTGTGCTTTTGTGCATGGGTTAGACCAGGTAGTCAGTGAAGTCCCATCTAATACTCAGATTCCAATTCTAAGGGATATTTAGCCTGGAAAAGGAAGACTTAGGGTGGTCAGGACTTGCCACCTGTGTTCAAATGTTGGAAGGGCTGCCATATAGAAGAGAGATGGGATTTATATTTGGCCTTGAGGGCAGGACCAAAATTAATGGGTGAGAATGGAAAACAGAAAGAATTGGCCTTAATATCTGGGGAAAAATTCCTAATAATCAGACTTGTCCAAAAAGTGGAATGGGCTGACTTGAACAGTGGTAGTTTCTTCTTCCCTAGAGGTCTTCAAGCCAAGGCCAGATGGCCATTTTTCAGATATCTTATTATTAGTATTGATTTTGTATGTTTGGAACTAGATGGTTGGTATAGTTATTACCCAGTCATTTTTTAATCATATCCAACTCCTAGTGATTCCATTTGCAGTTTTCTGGGCAGAGATACTGCCAAATAGTTTGCTATTTCCTTCTCCATCTCATGTTATGGATGAGGAAACTGAGGTAAACAAAGTTGCATGAGTTGTCCAGGGTCACAGAACTACTAAATGTCTGAGGTCAGATTTTGGAAGACAAGTCTTTCTGACTCTAAGCCAAGCACTCTATCCATTGTGCCACCTACCTACTCCAGATGGCCAAGGAGGTCCCTTCCAATTTGGAAATTTTGCCATTCCTTCAAGATTGCTAGGCTGATGAACTGGGCATACTTCTAGACAGAGGAAGGAGATCACTTCACTGTGAGAAGAGTCCACCTAGGAACAGGTTAAATACAGGCCCAGATCCAGAAATATTCTTTGTTAAAGAGACATTGGGAAAGTTAAAGAATTGGCAAATAAATCAACAGACTGCATAGCACAGCAATGCAAGCAGGCAAGGTTAAGAAGATGAACTCCCCCCCCACCCCATGCCATGCCTTGCAGAGAAGTTTAATGGCAGTAAGGAAATGTTTGTGGCAAGAGGTGTCTCTGTCTTCCTCTCTACATGTGATATAAAGAAGGGATCTGTAAGTGTTGTATATTTAGAGCTTCTCTGGGGTGACAATTAAGTTCCCACCATCTTTTTAGCAACAGGTAGTGATGAGGGACTGTATCCAGTTGGTATGTTTTCGAAGGGTAAGTGATTCATCAAAGATGAGCAATTACCAGGCAATACTATCTCAGCCCCCTGTTTGCAGTCTCCTGCCGAAGTGTTTGTGGCCCTTAGGAATTCACAGTTGGATGTCAAATTGGAATTCCATTTAGCAACCACTTTGGCTCTGAAAAGGCAAATGTGTGGGAAAGGGTAGTGAAGAGAGTTTTATGATCCTCCCTTTCCCATCAGACAAGGGGATGGTGATGTTTTATACAAAATCTCATTCCTGTAGAATTTTTCATTTCTTTTCTTTTTCCTGAGGAGCAGGACGGCATTACACTAGCTCTACACTTCATATCCTGCCTCAGTGGCTAACGTTTTGTTTGTCCTGGGAAATCTGGTTTCAACTCCGTGGGACTCAGTTTCCCTATGTGTAACACAAGAAGATTGGGCTATTGTCCTTGGAGGTCCTTTGTTCTGGTATGTCTATATTCCTCAAACAGGGCAATTTAACATTTATAGCATTAGACCTGGAGGCAGGAAATCCTCCCTTCAAATCCTATTTCTGTCACTTCTTGGTGGTATGATCCTGGGGAAGTCACTTAATCTTCTGAACCTAAGTTTCCTCATTTCTGTGGTGGGGATAATATCTATAATGCCAAACACAGGGGTCTTATTAGGCTCAAATGAAATACTATGTGTAAAACCTTTGCTAACCTTAAAATGTTATACTACTGGCAAAGACAATGTTTGTATTATTCCATTCCTTACTGGGCCCTTACTCGCTTTCTGATCAGGACCATCTACTAAATTAAATGTTAATGCTTTTGGAAGAAAAAATACATTGTGAGTAAAGATGGGGGAGACAGACTCAGAAACCTGAATATATCAGGTAAATACTTTGTTTAGTAGGGATGGATAATTTTATCAGAACCTCATTAGACTCCTGGAGTAGAATTCATTTTAAAGCAGGTTGAGTTGGAACAACATTCAAAACGGGTTGTAGCTACCAATATACCAAATGGACATTACTGGAAGGGCATAGGTGTTCACCTATGAGATGTCTCCTAGTACTGTTTATATTTCCCAACTTGAGCAAAAAACCTCAAACTTAAAAAGCTACTAATACATATTTGTTGATTGATTGAATATGAGGAATTCAAAGACACATGAGAAGACATTGCAAAATGAAGTAGAACCAGCAACACAGTATGCACGATGATCAAAATATTATAAAATGTAAGAAAAACAAGGCATATCTGCATGATATATAACTGTGATGCCAGATCTTGGCCACATAGGAGAGGTGAAAAAATGTGCCTCCTTTGTTTTTTGAGAAATTGGTGGGAGACACAATGTTGACTGGTAGATGTACTGTGAGGCACCTTTGTTGTGACTTTATGTTTTGCTTAACTGCCTTCTTTGGCTCAGTAGAAGGGGAATTGGGAAATACATATCCAGAAATGTAAAGGAATAAACAAAACCTATATAACAAGTTTTGTATAATAGTGTACTAACACTAAACCAGGAGGCCTGGGATCTACGATCTCTTCCATCACTAATTAACTGCATGAACTTGAGTAAATCCTGTGATTTCTATATCTGATAATTGGGGAAAATAAGACCAGGAGCCTTTTTACTGAGGATAACACCTAGGATTCTAATGGTCAGGAACACCTTACCAGTTAACAAGTCTAAAAAACTTTATGTGACTCAAGATAACTCAGGTAGAAAGTGGAAGAATTGGTATTAGAATGCAAGGCCTCTGAATTCTAATCTAGTACTTAAGATACCAAGAACACAAGAGGTAATGATCAACATCTGATGTGAGAAACACGGTCTAGTATGGTTCTAAGAGTCAAGAAAACGTGCTAGGGAAAGGAATGAATGATATGAAAGCTAATTATAGATTTCTTGCCATTCCCTTCTATGCAAGAATTTGCCACACCTGAGAAATCACAGACTCTCAATGTATTGACTGAGTTCAGAAGTGTATTAATACAGTTGGCTTTCAGAAATCCAGTTAAAGTAAATTATTAATCATAGGGGTTTATTTTGGTGGAGAGAAAAGGTCTTGGTTGAAACTCAATTTTTATTCTTCAGTCATGACTAAGAAGTCATGTCTGACTCATCATGATCTCATTTGGGGTTTTCCTGATTAAAAAAAAATGTGCTTTGCCATTTCCTTCTTCAGATCATTTTACAGATAAGGAGAATAAGACAAACAGGGTTAAGTGACTTTTCCAGGGTCACACACCTAGTAAGTAGATAAGGCCAGATTTCAAATCAAGTCTTCCTGATTCCAGACCCAGCTCTCTATCTACTGTACTACCTAGATGCCTAAAAGATGAACCATTTTCTGGTTATAGAAACAATTTTATTTTATTTTTACATTCATTTTTTAATGTTGAGTTCAAAATTTACTCCCTCACTTCAGTTCCTCCTGACCTATTTGGAAGGCAAACAACATGATACCCATCATACATGTGAAATCGTGAAAAATATGCTTCTATGTTGGCCATAATGGAAAAAAAGAGAAAAAGAAAGTGGAAAAAATATGTTTCAATCCACATTCAGATTTCATTAGTTTTCTCTGTAGAGGTGGATAGCATTTTTTTGCATGAGTCCTTTGGATTTGTTTTGGATCATAATTTTGTTTATCAGAGTAGCTAAGTCTTTCCCAGATGATCATTGTTACAACATTGCTGTTACTGTGTATATTGTCCCCCTGGTCTTACTCACTTCATTTTGTGTCAGTTCATATAGGTCTTCTCAGTTGTTTTTTTCCTCATAGTATTCCATCAAAATTCACAATCATATACCACAACACTTGTTTAGCCATTTCTTAACTGACAGGTATCTCCTCAATTTCCAACTCTCTGGCAACACAAAAGAGCTTTTGTAAATATTTTTGTTCATATAACAATCCTTCTCCCTTCACTCTGATCTCTTTGTGACTTGGACCTAGCAGTGATATTGCTGGGTCTAACTTTATGCACAGCTTCATAACCCATAGTTCTCCAGAATGGTTGGACCAGTTCACAACTCCACTCACCAGTGCATTAGTTTTTCCATTTTTCCCCATATCTCTTCCAGTATTTGTAATTTTATTTTTCTGCCAAGTTTTGTTTCTTTTCTACTTTGTTTCCTTTTCATGTTTCTTTTTCTACCATAGATGTGAGGTATTCTAAACAACTTCTAATACTTTGAGTTTCCTTATGGAAACTCCCCAAAGGACCTTCCTGTTCTTATTTCCTCTAACATCAGCAAAATAGGTCTTCAGTTCAAGCACCAGCAACCATGCCCAGGACTTCTCTCCCTGGCCTACAACTTCCTTACCAACTGCTTGTTCTTGCCATGCTCCATATACCCTAAAACTTCCTTGCCCTGAATCCTATTTCCTATGGGAAAGTTTTTTGTGTACTTCTTAAGTAATTGATTTCTAACCTGATAAAATTGCCTTGGCTAATGGACAAGACCTTGGAAAGACTTCGCTTCCTTGAACAAGTCAGGAAAACATAGAAGTTTAAAACCTAGAAACCAAGGAATTTCATTCTCTCCTTATCTAGGTAATACCAAAGAAGTATACTATTTCTTTCTTCATCAAATGATTTTGTTGCCAACTGCTGAATTTAGATCCTTTATTTTCTTTTTCACTGGTCTATAACTTAAATGTGTTGGCTTTTTCCCACTTTTGATGCCTAAAATTATATGTCTTTATAATTAGAAATGTGTCTGCCATTATTTAGCACTTACGGTCATATTTAAAGAGTCTATATATTAAGGACCTAATTTACTCAACTTTCTTCCTTGAGAAACAAATAAAAGTGGAGGAAATAGTAGCTGCCTATTAGCTGTGCAAAAGAAGACCATTAACCTCACTTAAATAGAATTGAGCATCTAGATTCAGTCTTAATGGGCAAAGGGTGATTATTATTGAATAACTACTATTACATACAGACACAGGTACACACAGACACACATATATGTGTGTATAAATAGCTATAGATATAGTTATAGATATAGATGATATAGATATAGCTATAGATATAGATTATATACACACACAAACATATAGCCATTGTATTATAGATGATTGTAAGAACATGTTTGAGTCCAGAGAAACAACTGGCAAGGTAATATTCCTTGTAAGGTATAGACATGTTTTCTCCTCTCTGTCATCTTTCACATTGCTCCCATCCTCTTTCTCTTTGTCCCCCCCTTTGTTCTAGTGAGGCTGGAGAAAGAGGGGCATAGCCCTATGGTTTAGAGTAGGGAGAGACTTTAATGATCATCTTCTCCAACCCCATTATTTCATACAGGAGGAAACTGAAGTACAGAGCTATTAAGTGGTATGCCATTGGTCACAAGCTATTGGTTGTATAGTTAATATGTAATCCCAGGTCTCCAAAGGCCAAGTCAACTGTTGCAAGTCAACTATGGCACTACAGGAAAACAGGATACTATAGGAAGGATATAGGTTATAATGGATTGGGAGAAGATCTGGGTTCAAGTCCTGAGTCATCAAGCCCCTTCATTTCTCTAGATTTCAGTTATTTTATGTATAAAATGACAAGACCAAAGTAGATGCTATTAGAGGTTCCATCCAGTTCTGAATCCTGTGACTATGCCACATTCAGTAAGAATTAGAGCAATGATTCAGATATACATGAAATTTCAAAGGCAAATTCTGTCTCCTTTACCATCTTTCCAAGGTACATTGCTTAATATAAACAGAAGGATATCAATGCCAGCAAAAGCTGCCTAGTATGTATATAATTTTATCTGGAACTTTTTCCTTATTCATCCCTCATTTCTCTTATAACTATTTATTGCCTTTGGTTCTCATATATTTCTCTTCAAATATGTTATGGTACTATAACTCAAGTTCAAATCATGAATAAGCTACTTATTTATTTATTTTTAATTTACATGATTGTAATCATAGCTTGGAGTGATCTCTTGGCTTTTCTTTGCCCTGCCTTAATTTTTTTGTAATATTTTCAGCAAATCTCATATTTCTAATAAATTATCATATTCATCATTCCTTATGTCATATTAATATTTTGTTGCACTCTTCTTCAGGAAGTCTTTCCTGATCTCTCTTAATGCTCACAGTGTCTTCCCTCTGGTGATTATTTCCAAATTATCCTGTATCCATCTCATTCTTATATAGTTGTCTACATGCTGTCTTTCCTATTGAATTGTGAGTCCTTCAAAAGCAAGGACTGACTTTTGTGTTTTTTTTTATTTTTATCATTTTATCAACAGTGCCTGGATCATACTAGATATTTAATAAATATTAGTTGACTGACAACCACATACCATGATTTATTAAACCATTTCCCCTATACTTATACATTAAAAATAAGAATGACATGAATTTAAAGAAACCCAGAAGATTTATTGTCATTAATGACCAATGACTCACTTTTCTTCAGGTTCCTAAAGCACTTTCCTCCCAACAATCCAGTGAGTTAGATCATCTTCATTTTATATATTGAGAAATTGAGGATCAGAATGAAAGAGTCTCATCCTTGATCATACAGGGCTACTGAGTTTATGAGTCAAAATTAAATCTAATGAAAGACTTGGCCATCAACTCAGTTCTCCCTCCACTGTACATTGTTATCTCTCTACAAAGATTTAAAAAAAGTTTGATGGCATCATTCATGCTTATAGTAGTGCTTAGCACAGTGCCCAGAGTTTAGCAGGGGTGCCTGGTACACAGTAGGGCCAAATAAATCTGCATTGACTGATTCAGTTAGGTCTAGTGCTTCCCAGTTGCCTCTAGGATAAAACAATGGCCACTCAGTTTGATATTTAAAGCCCTTCACAATTGCATTATCACTTCTTCATATTTCTTGTACTTTACTCTCATGCATTCTACCTTCCAGCAAAATTGATTAGCTTGCTGTCCCTGATCTCTAACATTCTGTCTCTTGACTCTGCCTTTGCATGGGCTATTCCCCATACCTGGAATTCATGCCTTCCTCATGTTCATATCTATGAATTCTTAGCTTATTTTATGGATGAATTCCTCTTCTGTCCCTTTTAGGAGGCCCTTCTTGAAGCCCTAATGGTTAGGGACCCCTGCCTCACCCCATCCACTGCCAATACATTGTGTTCACAAAGCTTTCAAATTCCTCTACCCAAATTTATATGCTCTGAAAGTCCCCGACCCAAGTTTATAAAGTTGGAAGTTTCCTACCCAAGGACAGAATTGGGACTCAAGTGAGCAAGAAATACAGACAAATTAGGTGCCAGATCTTGCTTGTCTAGGAATGGGGAATTAATAGTCCCTGCCATAATACTGCCCTTCCTTTAGCTAATGCAGAATAGCAACTTTCTGTTCCCTGAGGAATAAAGGAGGGTTTTATGTCTTCATTTCATCCCCCTCACAATAGTTTTGTGTTCTTGCCAAGCCATCTCCTCTATTAACATCTGAGATTCCCATTATTTTATTCAATTTGTTTAGATTCAATTCGATTCATAGCATTATACATATAGTTAGTTGATAGTCAAGAAGCATTTATTAATCACCCGTTATGTGCCAGACACTGTGCTAAGCACTGAAGATACACATAAGGAAAAAAAAAGACAATCCTTCTCTTCAAGGATCTTATAATCTAATGGGAGGACATTACATAAAATGTAGCTGAAAGGGGTGGGGTTGTTCCCAGTACCAGTCATGATGTTCATGGAGTCAGAAACAAGCAGGTGATGGGAAATGAAGTAGAAGGGACAACAGAGGTCAACTAGTCCTTTTTACAAATGAGGAAACTGAGGTCTACAGAAGTTAAATGACCTGCTCAGAGACACATGTGTGGTTGATGGAAGGGCCAGATTCAAACCAAGTCCTCTATTTCCAAACCCAGTGTTCTTTCTCTTCTATAACTCTGCCTTTTTTCAGTTCAGTTCAATCTAATTCAATGTGACTAAATTTAACAATCCTTTATCATTTATTAAGCATATGCTTTGTGCCAGGTACTGTTGGTTTAGGGGATAATCCATACTCAAATTGATCTCTACTCCCAGGAGTTTGAAAGTACCACACTCTTGAAGATCTGTCTCTCTTCCTATGGGTCTGTTTATCTTGTTCCACTCTTATCTATGTCCTCCCAAAAGTTCACTGTATAGTGCAGGAGTCTACTGAGGTTAACAGAGATAAGAAAAAAAAGGAGGAGGAGGAGGGGGAGGGGAAAAGGGAGAGGGAGTAATAAAAGAAGGGAAAGGAGAAGGAGAAGAAGGAGGAATATGAGGAGAAGAAGGAGAAAGAGAAGGAGGAAAAGAAGGAGAAAAGTTCTGCCGTCACTCATGTTCTATAGGCAGAAAGAGATGGGAACTTTCAATGGCTTGTCAGATGGATTGGTGGATTTGGAGTCAGGGTGGCTTGAGTTCAAATATTATCTCAGATTCTTGCTAGCTGTGGGAGTCCAGGCAAATAATTTAAGTACTTGAATCTCAATTTCCTTACCTATAAAGTGGGGATGGTAATAGCACTTAACTCAATGTGTTATCATGAGAATCAAATGAATTAATATGTGAAGTACTTTGTGATCCTTAAAATGCTACATAGCTATTAGCTGTTAGTAAAATAAATATTAAGACAGTTCAAAGTATATGAAAAATAATTACAAAGTAACATCATGGTAGACTATCAAAAATGTGGGGATTAAGAAAGGCCCTTTGGAAAAGGCAGAATCTGAGCTAAGTATCATAGGGCCTTTTTTTTTTCTTTTTTATCCCCTATCTACAAAATGGATTCCCTAAACCCCAAATTCAGAAATTAAAGAGTGAAAAACAATGAAAGGCTGCCCACAAAGGTAAAGGGAGATGGATGGGCACATTTGTCTTTGACCTTCACTGAAAGAATTTTGTTCGTTAAGCGCTATAAATTTGCTTTCTGAGAATGGGAGAGCATAAATGTGCACCATTGGGATGGAGAGAGCGTTTGCTCCTGAAACGTAGAACACAGAAAATAAATCGATCAAATTAATTTCTTGCTGTCACCCCCCAGAGACTCATTTCCCATCCACCACATCAGGAGGTGCAGAAGCAGTTAACTTGTAATGATCAGGATAGGTGGATACTCATGATGGATTAGCTTTGGGAATGGATGTCACTTCAGTATCTGTCTTGTCCCCTTGTCCCACTCCTCCCACTTCTACCCAAGGCTGATGTGTGCAAAGAAAGTGGGAAACTGTTAAGTAGGGCAAGAATAAGTTCTTACTTGAAGGTTCAATGTAGTTCATAAAATTCCCTCCATTTTCATTCTCTGGAGCAAAGGATTTTGATTCAGGGTAGTCCTCTGTCAAAATGCCAAAAAATCTTATTTGGACAAGTTAACCTGTCCAAGTTTTAGACCTATAAAGATTTTACAAGAGCAGGGTCCTAAAGGAATGAGACTCAGTTTAGCTAAGTTTTGATTAGGAGAAAAGGAGGAAAGGTCTGAAGCAGGGCCATTGCCTGAAATGGAAACCTACACATAGATAATATTGGGACATAGGGAATACTTGGCAATAACTTGGCCCTAGGCCACAGCCCTAATGTCATAAGCCTAGAGGACATGGGTAGAATTGTCTTTAACACTTTAAATCTTTCACATTCTAGTTCTGATCTATCTTTCCAAAGCTGATTGTACATAACCCCATCTCATGGACATTACAATTCCAGCCAACTCTGTTCCCTGTATTCACCATCTCTCTCTCTATGCTTTCACACAGAGCTGCTCTCTTTGATTAGAATGAACCTCACCCCCAATGTTTTGTCACCACTGACTGTTTCAGCAACAGCTTAAGTGATCATCTCCTATTTGAGGCATGTGTGTGTCTTTGTGTATCTTAGACACATTTTAAATTTACTTATCTTTCTTTTATTTATTTCTTTTGGAGGGGGGGAGGCAGGTGGGTGAAGTGACATGCCCAAGGTCATACAGCTAGTATATGTTAAGCGTCTGAGGCCATATTTGAACTCAGGTCCTCCTGACTCCAGAGCTGGTGCTCTATTCACTGCACCACCTAGCCACTCCTAAATTTCCTTATCTAATGTGCCTTTTGTTTTCTCCCTTGAGGTCCGGAACTGTATCTTTGGTGTCCTTGAATTTCTAACATTTATTTATTACAGTGACTGATACATAACAGACTCAATAAATATCTGCCAAGTCGAATTTAAAAAGTCCCTTCCTTCTGAGATCACCTCTCATTATGCAGTAGACAGACCTTCTATGTTCATAGATGTTTGCACACTGTCTTCCTCTTCTCTGTATATCATACTCCACACAGGGTGCTCCCTCTCCCACCTCTGAGAGTTTTCATTGGCTTTATCCCATGCCTATAATGCACAGAGAAAGCGACGTACTAGGCAGGGCAAGAGTAGGCCTACATACAGACCCTACCATTTGACCCTTGCTAGATATATTTCCTTCAACTTTTACCTAAAAGACATCCCTTGTGCTGTCCCATAGGCTGCTGGACATTAAGATATGAATACCATGGATTGGATTCCACATTTGAAATTTATGAGTTTCGTGGTCAAACACCATGTAATATGTAAAGGGTTTGGATTGGATGACCTCCAAGGTCCCTTTCAGCTCCAAGACTATAATCCTATGACCTCTAAGCAGTTACTTGACCCCTTCTTGAAGTCCTTCAGTAAGGGAAAAATAAAAAAAAAAAAACAAGCAAAAACCCCAAACCCTGACCCCTGAAGTAGCTCATTTCATTGGGGACAACTTGGATTTTTTACGAAATCCTTTCTAATATCAAGTCTAAATTTTCCTCTTTTCACCTTCTATCTAGAATAGAGGTGAAATTTGAATGATAGTTCCAGATAATGGAAGGTCTTGAATACAAGGCAATGGGGTTTTATTTGTATGAGCAGCAACTGAAAGTTTTTGAGCATGTGAACTATGTGGTCCTAACTATGGCAGCTAGGTAGAGGACAGATTTATAAATGTACGATAGTAGGTAATCCTTTATGGTTATGATTTGGATGAGATTTCTCTCCTATTCTGTGACTGCAGGGGGTAGAAACTGCAACAAAGAAGTTCAGTTAGGAAGTTATTACAGTAGACCAGGAGAGAAGCAATCAGGGCCTGGACTTCTGCTTGTGTATCTTCAGAATTAATCCATGAAAAAAAAGAGGAAATTTACATGATAACTTTATTGTGTATTTTAAAAGAATAGCAAGTTGTACATATTGGATTTGTAGTTTCATTTGTGATCATCTTTTTTTTAAAGCAATTGGGGTTAAGTAACTTGCTCAAGGTTAAACGGCCAGTCATTATTTATGTGTGGGTGCTCATTTTCTGAGGCTGGGACCAATCCCGGGTCATCCCAACTCTGGGGCAGGCGCTTTTACTCACTGCACAACCTAGCCGACCCTGTGATAATCTTTTTGTTAATTTAAATATATATATATATATATATATATATACATGTGCACATGCATACTTATATATATATATTTATAAAATTTAAATATATTTATAAATTTAAATATAACTAAATTAGATATATTTATATATTTTTCTAAAATTATATTTAAATTAATAAAAGACTATCTTAGGAAGTAATATGTCTCTCCTTCCTTGACTCAAAATGTTATAAAGCACGCACTATGTGCCAGGCATGGTGCTATTGACTGGGAATGAAGCAATCCTTTCCCATGAGGAGCTTGAGGGAGAGGCTGTATGATCAAGTGCAGGAGAGGATTTGTGTACTAGCACAAGTTAGCTTAGATCGCTTCTGAGGCCCTTTCTAACTGCAATTCTGGGACTGGAGGATTGATTGAGACTGATTAACTTCCTAGGCACTTTTCAAGTTCCATTGGGGGCTTCTTCAACTGTTTCCACTAATAGGAATGGTAATAAAAGCCATAGCTTTTGTTTTTTCTAGCACTTTATGGTTGCAGCCCACATCAACATTGATTGAACCAACTCAATTTTCACCCAGAAGTGAATCAAGATGAAATCTGAATTGGGTTTTACTTTTGAGGAGAGGGGGGCAACTTTGCGGTTGTCTCCAGAGATCACATCAACCGGATTTGGCATCTCATTTGTTCAGGACCAAAATGGACCCTGACAAAACTTTGCCTAATCTCAGTTTAAAGAAATGATGCCACAGGACCAAGTTGGTAATCTCTTTGATAGATGCAACATGTTGTGATGCTGTAATTGGATCATTCTGATCTCCTGGTCTCAGAACACAGTTTTGCCAATCTGTCACTGAGTTTTCTTCTTCCTACGCACACAGAAGCTTTTGTCTGACATTCAGCTCTGGGGAGGCTTCTAAATGTCCAAGAACATACCATGTCATCCCTGCCTTTTAGTGCTGGACAGAGGGTTGGCAATCTTCCTCCTCCCTTCTCTCTGCCTCCTCCCCCTATTCTTTCTCCCTCCATGAATATCGAACACCTGCTAGGAAGTAATTCTTTCTATGGCCCCACTGCCTGCCAAAGAACTCTCCAGCCAGGCCTCATTCTTTATGCTGACAATCTCACTCCCATACTGGATTGTTCTAATAATGAATTTCTAGGTGAGGATGGGATGTTGCAGGCCCTTTATTTCAATGTGAGACAATCTCATTGGCAAGGGTCATTAACCATGGCTGGGAGTGTGCTTGTCAAAGCCATCTTTTACCAAAGTGTGGTTAAAGATACAGCTTTCTATGAAGGTCTGTGCAGTGAGTTCCTATCATTATGGCCAGTGCACACATTTAAAGTTAGGGTTACTCTAGAAGTCCTAATTTTAGATCCCATCTCAAATACCTCCTCCTCCAGGAAGGCTTCCTTATACTACTCCCAGATACAAAGCACTGTAGTTTTGGTCTCCCAAGCATAATTATCCAACAGTGTCATGGATGTGGGTGGAAGCATGGTACAGTGGAAAGAAGACTTGCTTAGAAGTCAGAGGCCTTGTATTTTTATCTCTAGCTTTCCCATTGAATACCTGTATGACCTTGACCAATGCAGTTAACCACCCTATGCCTCAGTTTCCTCATCTGTAAAATGAGAGGTTAGACTAGATGAGTTCTAAGTCCCTTCTATCTCCAGACCTAGGAATCCTCTGTGTGACCTTGGCAACCTCGTTGGATTCCTCTCAGTTTAGTTTCTTCCTCTTTAAAATGAAGGAATGAGACTGAGTTGTCTCTGTGGTCCCAGCTCTAATGCTATACATCTGGGATATTAGTTTTGGCCTACTTCTTTTGGCCTGCTTTCTCCCGATGTTTTTCATAATATAGAGAAATTCCTATGGAACCAGAGGATCTAGGCTTGAATCCCAGCTCTTTTACTACCTATGGGACTTTGGGGAACTTATCTAACCTTCCTGGGCCTTCTTTCCCTCTGTCAGATGAGTGGGAGAATCAGTTGACCCGCAAGATCTTCCTCTACATCTGTGACCTTACAATTTTTATTTGAATCTTAACTCTTCCTAGAAGGTAAACACCATACCTCTTGTAAACTCTAAGCTCCCTTTGGTGCCTACCTAAAGCTGAACTCTTGTACACAATAGAAAATAAAAGTGGGTTGATTTGCATTTCTGCATTTAGAGCTTAGACTCTGATGGCCTAAAGAAAGAATGTGTAAATGAACTCTGGCTTGAGTTTGAAATTAGGAAATATTTTGGTTTTGTGGATCAATTATATGCATTCCCTTGTTGTTTCTACTCATAGTAGACCCTTCTATGTTAATAATGGAATGTAATATATAATATAAATACTATGATATGATATACAGTATTACAATATAATATGAATAATGTAGAATATATAGGCACTTAGTGCCTATGTCTCTATATATATACATATCCACTGGTATATTTTATTTCAGAGTTATTTTCACATTTATGTACTATATATATATATATATATATATGAACACATTATATAATATATTAACTATATTATATTTACACTGCATATATTATATCATACATATGTACACATATAACATATACATATATACTTATGTATATTACATATACACATGAAAATGTCAGCTCTGATATCAAATATATAAATATGCCTCCTTTTTCTCTCTTGTCTATAAAAAGAAAGTTGAATCCAAAATTGGGCCCCAGTGATATTGATAAACTCATCTGCTTTTTGACATTTATTACCTGGGTGACACTGGACAAATCACTGAACTTCTCTATTCCTTAACTCCCTCAATTGTAAAATGAAAGGTTTGGACACCATGGCCTTGGGGATCCCTTCCAGCTCTAAATCCATGGTCCCCTTGTCCTCTGAGCTTCTGGGTTAGTTTATAGTCGAACGTCAAGCCCTGACTGTCTTTGTTCATGCCAACTCTTCCAGTACAAATGACATGGAGAAGGCACAATTGGGATCACTCAGCTTAGCCTAACAGAGCCAACCCTTTCGGGCTCTGCTGAGCACCTGGCTGCCTGTAGCACGTGACCTGCCCTTCTACACAGTCACAGCTGTTAGCCCTAAACCCTTGTGACAGCCCAGCTAACGGCAGAAAGACTGCAGATCATGCTTGGAGAGCCCCTTTTTGCTGAGTGTTACATTTGGAGCTGGTCTGTCCACAATCTAATGCTTGACCTTGGCCAACTAGTCACTTGTTTCCTCCTCTGTAGAACAAGAAGGTTGGCCTAGTTGACCTCTGAGGAGGGAGTTCTGTCCATTCAGACTTTTTTCTAGCCTCTCTCTTTGTATTATCTACATTATTGCCCATAGAAAACCGTACTCATAAAGTCTAAGCTCGTGACTTAGTGATCTCAGGTCTCTCCCAGACTTCATTCAATGGCCTCTTTGTTTGAAGGACTATTTGTCAATTTTGTGTCAAGTGTGTCCAAGAGGCAAAACCAAAAGAGACTCCAAGGCCCTCTGCTAGGCACTGTGCTGGGTAGATTTGCTCTTTTCTAGCTATGTCTTTGGGCAGTTCCCTTCTTTCACTGTTTCAGATTTTTTTCTCTATAGAGTAAAGGGATTAAATTAGACTAGGAGTTCTTAACCTGGGATCCAGGCTAATAGATTTCAAGGGATTTATGAATTTGGAGCTAAAAAAAGGCATTTTAGTTTCATTAATTTCTGATTAAAATTTAGCTTTTCCTTCACTTATGATTTTAAAAGTGACAAAATGATTCTAAGGAGGGGTCTTTGGGTATCATGTGACTGTCAGAGGGACTCATATCACACATACACACAAAAGCTAAGAATTCCTGTATTCCGTGGTCTCTAAACTCCCCTTCTAGGGGCAGCTAAGTGGAGCAGTGGGTAGAACAGCAAACTTGTAGTCCAGAAGATGTAGCTTATTGAATTAAATCTGACCTCAGACACTTACTAACTGTGTGACCCTGGGCAAGTCACTTACCCCTCTTTGCCTCAGTTTCCTCATATAAAAAATGGGGCCACACTGGGAAATGTAATGTCAAACCACTCTAACATCTTTGCCAAGAAAACCTCATGGAAAAAAAAAGTTATTGGAGTCATAAAGAATGTGGCCACAACAAGCTCCATTCTATATCTTGCTCTATGGTCTAACCATTCTGAAACCCTGCTGTTACACAGGAACTTGGAATGTACTCACTTCATTGTAGGCTCATGGAACAGTAGCTTTAGAACAGAAAGGCTGTCAGAAGCCATTTTTACAGATGAGTAAACTGAGGTCCAGAATATCTGGTGACTCACCTAAGAGGGAAGAGCTAGTAAGTTCTAGAGAACATCTCTGAACCCCGGTCTTCCTGACTGTAAGGTCAGTGTTCTATCTACTATATTCTTCAGATTCTCAGATTTATAAAAAATAAATTTTAATTGATATATTTTGTTTTTATATGACCTATTTCCATTTCCACTCTTTCCATTTCCCAAAGGCCTGGTAGCAGACCCCCATGTCACTTCTTGGCTTTTTCCTAACTATATTTCCTGTTCTTGGTTTATTATCAGCACCCCACCCACCTT
This sequence comes from Gymnobelideus leadbeateri, assembly GCA_011680675.1. Classification (NCBI taxonomy): domain Eukaryota; kingdom Metazoa; phylum Chordata; class Mammalia; order Diprotodontia; family Petauridae; genus Gymnobelideus; species Gymnobelideus leadbeateri. The sequence continues at coordinate 165,022 of WOXC01006154.1, forward strand.
TTCTAGGTATCTTTTTTGCAATGTCTTCCCCTGAAAGAATGTGCAGTGCCTGACATATCTTAAGCACTTAATAAAAACTTGGACTTGACTTGAATAAAACCAGGGTTCAAATTCTGCCTCAGATATATATGACCCTGAGAAAGTCATTTAATTAGTAAAACTTGGGAAAGACAAATTATATTTTCATATATACTTATTTAAGAAATAATATACTCTTTGAAAATAAGCATTTATTAAGCACCACTATATACCAGTCACTGTGTAAGCCTGATTCCCCCTCTGTACTAGTTACTGTGTTAGCCTCCATGGGTATAATAGAGGGAATAAAACAGTCCTCATTCTCAAATAATTTATATTTTATTTAATTGGTGACACCAGGTAAGTATATAATTATATGCAGAATAAATACAAAATAATTGCAAAGTAGTCAAATGCAGTTTAGCTAAGGATTGAGGGCCCTCGTTGGAGGAAACATAAAAAGACTTTATGGTGGTGCTTGCACTGTGTCTGAGAGGAAGAGATTCTTTCAGATAGAGGTTCAGAGAGAAGATAGGCCAGACCTGGGAGACCTGTCAGTAGCAAGTAAGTACCAAGCCCCGGTGATACAAGATTACGTGTGCTGCCGGGGGAAGAAGGAGAAGGGCTGTCTGGCTGGATCATAGAGGGCAGAAAGTGGGTTAGTGAATGGTGAGACCAGAAATACAGTTCTTAAATAGGCTAATAATTGACCCCACCTCCCCAGGAGATCATAAATGTAAATTGTTTTGCAAAACTTATAACCTATATATATATCAAGTACTTTTCAAATTTATTTTATTTTTAATTTTTGGAATAAAACAAGCATTTCCAAACCATAGTATGATAGTTATGTAAACTTTTTCTTCTCCCTCCCCAACCCTAAAGATGAATAACTGATTTTGACTTTCATAAATATCCAAATTGCCTGTAAAGGACATATGAACAAAGATGCTATCTATATCCAGAGGGAAGAAAAGGACTGATAAATAGAAGGAAGTATAGAATATGTGTTTTTTTGTCTTTTTGGAGAGGGCAAGGCAGGGAAGTTGGGGTTAAGTGACTAACCCCAGGTCACAAAGCTAGTAAGTGTTAAGTGTCTGAGGCTGGATTTGAACTCAGGACCCTCTGACTCCAGGGCTGGTCCTCTATTCCCTGAACCTCCTAGATGCCCCAATATGTTTTTAATAGAGTTTTAAGGGTATATATCAGCTATTAATATCATTATCCTCTCAAAAGCTCTGGAAGGTAAATACTGCAGGGATTATTATTCCCTATTTCCAAATGGAGAAACTGAGGCAACTCACACACACACCTTATATCACATTGATAGGAAGCATAAGAGATGTTCATTCAAAAGAATTCTCTCCTGGTTTCGCCAAGTCCAGCCCTTTTCCCATACTATTCCATTTTGTGAGTGTGAAGCCAGTGACATTGGAAAAATCAGTGACTTCTGATGGAGGGAGTGAAGAAGAATTTCTTTTCCTTCTCTTTAAACCCATTCTAGCCATGAAGTTTTCTCAGGAAAGCTGAAAGAGGGGAGTCACTTAAAGATACCAGCAGGTAGAAAGTAAAAGCTGGATGGAAATATGTCAATAAAGAGTAAAAATGTGACAATATCAGCTAGAGAAGGTTAGAAGAATTTAAGAAGGACAAAAGGGCTGCACAACTGAGGCAGCAATAGAGATGTCTATGCCACACAGACAGGATCCTGGATACCAACACAAGATGCTCACTCTGGAAAGAGAACTAATCAGTAGCAGAAAAATATTAGTGATTTGGTGATAATATCTGTGTGGGGAGGGTGTTAGAAGGTAGCAGATGAGGAAGGGAAGATTCAATATGTCACAGCCTTTACACCCCCACACTGCTGAAATTAAATTAAAATGGCTATGTTTATAGCCCATTTGACCCTTTATATTATTGCTGACCTTCACATTGGAAGGTGAAACTGCGGAGGGATTGCTGTCTGAGTGGGAGTGTACCAAGAAAGACGGATAATAACTGACATTTACAAGATACTTTAAAATCGCCAAAGCATTTGAGGTATGTTATTTTTCTGGGACCTCTCAAGAATATAGGGAGTCTGGGTGCTGCAGGTAGTGTTGACCCCAACTTAGAGATGGAGAAACTGAGGATCAGAGTGGGGATGGTGCTTTTCATGGTAGTCTAGCTACTAAAGCACATACAATATGTCAAGGACTGTGTTAAGCCCTGGGGAAACAGGAAATACCAATAAATAAATGAATAAATACACAAGTAAATTAAATAAAAAAATCTCTGCTCTCAAGTAGCTCACTGTCTAAAGAGAAAGGATGAAATGAAGTGAGAAGAGCCTTGAGGTTAGACCAACCAGCAGGCTATTAAAATAGTTCAGAAGTCAGGTGATGAGAACCTGCATAGTGGTTACAGTGTCAGTGGAGAAAAGTGGGAATACACAAAAGATGTCTGGAAATATCTAAGGCAGTTAAAAGGACAGGTAGGTCGTGCAGTGGCTAGAGCACCAGAGCTGGAACCAGGAATGCTCATCTTCCTGAGGTCAAATCCAACCTCAGACACTAGCTGTGTGACCCTGGGCAAGTGATTTAGCCCTGTGTCCCTCAGTTTCCTCATCTATAAAATGAGCTGGAGAAGGAAATGGCAAACCACTCCAGTATCTTTGCCAAAAAAATCCCAAATGGGGTTTCAAAGAGTTGGATAGGACTGAAAGAACTTGATGACAACAACAGAAGCATTTAATAAGCAAATGTTAGAAAATACCATATGGTAACTGAGTAACTAAGGAGAAATTTTACACTATAAAGGAAAGATACTGGTCGGATGACATAGGGTGTTTGTAGTTTGTCAGAGAAGGTTTTTGTAGATGAGGGAGGTTTGAATTTGGCCTTGGATGATGGCTACAACTTTAATAAACAGAGAGAGGTACCTGAAGTATATAGATTCCAAGAAAGGAAAACAATTCAGGAAAAAAGACTTGAACTGGGCATTGTATTAGCTATTTTTTGGAGGCTTTGGTTGTATCACAATTCTAGTCAAGAAACATTAATTAAATGTACTTTGTGTGGCAGGCACTATGCTGGTTCTCAGAATACACAGAAAGGTAAAAGAGAGTGCTTGATCTCAAAGAGTTCAGTGTAATGGCAGAGATCATCTGCAAACACCCATGTGCAAAAATATATATAGGCAGTATCAATTGGAGAGAAATAGAAGAGGGAAATTAATAGCATTAAGAAGACTGTGAAAGACTTCTTGCAGAAGGTGTGATGTTAACTGGAGCTCAAGGGAAACCATGGAAGCCAGAAAGCAGAGTGAAGAATGGAGAAAGTTCCAAAAATGGGGACCTACCAGTGAAATTCCTTGAGTTGGGAAATAGAGTTTTGTGTGCAAAGAATAGCAAAAAGACCCGTGTCACACGATGGCAGAGTACATGGAGAGGAATAAGGTATAAGAAATTGGAATAACAGAATGAAGTTATGAAGGGCTTTATAAGTAAATAGGAGATTTTACATTTGATTCTGGAGGTGATGGGTAACAAGGAGGTGTTATTGAATAGGAGAGTGGCATAGTCAGACCTGTGCTTGAGAAAAAGCTCTTTGGCAGTTGAGTGGACTGGACTGGGGAGAAGCCTGAGGCAATAGACCAAGCAGCAGTCTATTGTCAGGATTAAAGGCTGCAGAGGGGCCAAGAAGAACGAAGTTTGAAAAATGGAAAGATTTGGCAATGAAAAGATCATCAGTTCATTTGGAGAGAATAGTTTCAGTTGAAGGATGATGGAAACCAGGCTGTAGAGAGGAATGATGAGAGTTCCTGTTAATTCTGCTGTCTTTAGTTCCAGATACTGCTTTAGATGCTGGTCTATCCCTCAGGGAAGTTATGGGAATACCAGGGTTTAGTGCTCCCTCCCCCCTGGAAGCCCTCCTTGTCGCTGTCCTTCAAGCTCAAGCTGTCTTCTCTTCAGTCTGATCCTCTTCCCATTCACACTTGGTCCCTGACTGAGATTGGTTATCATTCACTTGCCTCTCACTGTGGATGTCAGTCAATGGGTCCTTACTCCCAAGGAATCAACTTTTGAGACTTTGTCTCTCATTGTGGAAAAAAAGCTTCTTCCCTACAAAAGGCATTTTAGGAGCCCTCTAGTGGTGTGTGTGTGTGTGTGTGTGTGTGTGTGTGTGTGTGTGTGTGTGTGTGTGTGTGATATGTTTGTGATTTGACAATGGTTAACTTTGGCAGAGTGCTTTAAAATGGATGTTAAAGATGATGCCTCAGCCAAGTGCTACTGGAACCATTATAACCAGCTTACCGTTAGAAAACCAAGGTTCACAGAGGTAAATGACTTATCTAAGGCCACACAGCAAGAAATAGAGACCACCAAGTTCAGATTCACCCAACCATTAAGTGTTTGAAGGAGGATTCCCTCCCAGGTAGATATTTCCAATGTAAAATCTAGTTCTCTTTATATACCTTAAGACCAGAAAGGCAAAGAGTAAAGTCTTCTGGTGCCTGTGAAATTTTTTAGTCGGTAGATCAGTAGTGAGCTTAAACAGAGACCTTCAAATGAGAAATTAATCTGGGTAACAGATGAGGTATAGACAGATATTCTGGATTACATAGAGGAGTCAGATACGAGGAAGGGAGCAAGGATGGTTAGAAGACAAACAGTGCTTGGTGGGTTGAGTTAAGGACTTGCCAGTCAAAGGTGTGCAGATTTAGAACGAGAAGAGATTTGAGTGATGATAGAATTTGATCAGTTCATCTTACAAAGGAGGAAACTGAGCATTAGAAAAAGGAAATGAATTACGAAAGTCAGGAACAGAGCTGGGATTCAAAATCCCATTTCCCAGATTGAAATCCAAGGCCTTTCATGTGGTACCATGTTGTACTCTGGTAAATGGGAGGGGGGAATGGTAAAAGCTGTGTGACAATGGGGACATAGCAGCCATAGTGGGGTGCATGGGGTGATCAGAGAGGACTAGCATCTCTGGTGTTGTGCCTTTTCAGGGCCATTTATTCCCTTTTGTTGTCCACCTTTTCCCCACCTCTAACTTGTGGTTCCAAGAAGCTGTACCATGTGCAGAGGCCACAGCCCAGGAAAACTAACTTGGCAGATGCCACTGCCCAGGAAAACTAACTTGGAAGGTGAGCTAAACCAGGCTGAAGGCAACCAATAGTGAGTTAGGGAGGTGTCTACCCAAAGCGTGTGAAGACTTCCTCCAGTGGAATGGGTAGAATTAAAAAATTTGCTCCAAAGTTCATGAAAGTGACTGAAGTAAGTATGATGGAACACTTAGAGCTTGGTCAGGTATTGAAGATGCCAAGATTGCCTGTATTCTGGGCCATCTCGATTCATCTTGACTTTTTTTTTTTGGTCTTGCCACTGGTTGTAATGACTATGGAAGAGAAAGTGAGGCTGATGATTATGTAACTCAAGCTATATTTTATACGGAACATGTATATATGTTATCTTCATTTTTAGAATGTAAGATCCTTGGGGCAGTTAGGTGAAGCAGTGAATAGAGCATCAACCCTGGAATCAGGAGGATGTGAGTTCAAATCTGGCCTCAGACACTTAACACTTATTAGCTATGTGACCCTGGGCAAGTCACTTAACCCCAATTCCCTGGCCCTCTCCCCTGTAAAAAAAAAAAAAAGAATGTAAGGTCCTTGAGACTTGGGAATATTTATTCTTGCCTTTGTAGTCTAAGTGGCTGGCTTAAAGTAAGTGCTTAAAATTTTTTGTTTGATTGAGGTTCATTTTGCATAAATTGTTTTGCAAACTGGCCAGTGACCTAAATATGGGAGCTTCATTATTCCTTCATTTTCTGGGCCTTAATTTCCTTTGTCTGTAAAAAGAAGAGACAAAATCCTGTTATAGCTAGCTGCCAGCAATACTATGAGAATCATGTGTAATAATAAATATGGATGCCCCTTGACATGTCCAATGCAGCAGATACATGTAAGATAGCATCCTTAATATTTATGTAGTGTTCCCTAAGCACACTGTAGCAGGCAGCTGTGTACATTTCCCTCCTCATCTTCATAAACTTCCCCTGACTTTAGCTTAATCCTTTAATGTACTTTTTAAATGCAGAACTGATTACGCTGTTTTCACATGGCTGAGTTTCATAGGGAAGAAATCATTAACAAAAACAGCCCACCCAATTTCACCACACTGATTACCTGCCCATGAGGAACTCAGCTCATAAGATCTCGGCCCTGGCCAAAGTACCCTTGAATGATGGTATTGCATTGGAGAATCTGGTGATGGGGCTTCCCTAGTGAAAACAATCAGGGATCTCCGGACAATTAATTTCGAGTTATCAACTATTTATCAAGTATCTACTGTGTGCTAGGACTGTGCTGATTGCTGGAGATACAAACTGAAAAGTAAGAATCCATTTTCTCGTGAAACATTTTATTGAAAGAAAAGGTTAATATGTACATAGAAAAGACAATAAGGAATTATTTGCTGGGCAATATAATATAGAGGCAATTAGTATTTGTCAGTCACATCTCTGTCTCTGTCTCTATCTCTCTGTTTATCTTCCTTTCTCTCTTTGTCTCCCTCCTTTTCCTCTTCCTCTTCCTCCTCTCTGTCTTTGTCTCTATGTCTTTGTTTCTCTCCCCTTTCCTTCCTCTTTATCCTCTCTGTCTCTTGTCTCTCTTCTCTCTATCTCTCATCTCTCCCCTCTCTATTTCTCTCTGTTTCTGTCTCTCTGTCTCTCTCTTTGTTTCTCTCTCTGTCTCTTTCCTATTGGAAGTTCCCCCCCCTTCTTAATTCTAGTGCATAACTTCATTATTCATTCATTTATTTATTATTTGTTTGCATATCCTCCCCCCCCCCCATTGAATTGTGAGGTCCTTCCTTGAGGGCAGACTCTGTTTTGCCCTTTTTCTGTATCCCTAACCAATAGTAAGTACTTCATAAATATTAACTGTCTGATATGTACAAATATATGTGTACATATGTATGTGTACATACATAGTACACAGATACACACATGTATCTATATGTATTTGTGTGTATATGTGTGTCTGTCATATTGTAATTTCGGAGGGGGAGTACTAACTTGCTGGGGAGGAGGGGCATGGAGTAAGGGAGAGCTTCATATGAAGCATGGCACCAGAGCTGAGGCTTGAAGGGAACAAGGGATTCCAAGAGACAGAGATAAGGCAAGATTGTATTCCGAATTAGGCACAGGGGGTTGGCTTGAACTGAATAAGCTAGGGAGAATAATGTAAAATTAGTCTGGAAAGTTAGATTTGTGCCAGATTGTGAAGGATCTCAAATTCCAGAGAAAAGAGGCTTGAATTTTATCCTAGATCTCTCTCTCTCTCTCTCTCTCTCTCTCTCTCTCTCTCTCTCTCTCTCAATCTCTCTCTCTTTCTCTGCCACACACATGCATTCGCGCGCGCGCACACACACACACACACACACACACACTCACACTTCCTTTGAAAGGTCACAATTTTTGGCTGATTGGTTTAGCTAGTAAAAAAAAGAAGAGAAAAGATAGCATAGAGAAATCAGCACTGAAATAGTTATGTTGCCAAAAGTTGCTGAGCTGGGGAGCATTTGAAGGACGCCTGCAAGTTGGTCTTCCTCTCCTGAGCATTAGCTAGCTAGGATAACCGGAGGCTATGTGTGCCCATGGACTTTTGCAGGCCCAGCTGCTCCCCTGGACTAGAGCAGGTCATGTTATCTCTTGAGACAGCAGATGTAAAAATTGCCCATGCAAGGCAGTGTCTGGGTACATAACACTTTCGCAAAGCAGGAAGGCTGTGCCACTGAAGTCAGCTCTCCCTTTTGATCCCAGCTCAGGTGGTGAGTGGAAATTCTCCCTGAGCCAGCTGACTTGCTTCCCTTTGAGGAGGGCACATTGTGGTGTGTACTTAGCTACTGGTGTCTTTGCCAATGGGGCCTAAGGGAGCTAGAATATCTAGCAGAGAGAAGAGAGATGGTAAATGTGGTGCCAGAGTCAAGGGCAAATGGGTACAGTTAGGACATAGGTGAAGTGTGTCTCTGCTGCCCCACATCTCCCACATAATCAATTCCAAGTCAATTTAAATAGCCTTTTATTAAGTATTTAATATGTGCAAGACACTGAACAAGGCTCAGTGGAGTAGGGGGTGGGATGCAAAAAGACAAAACAACCTATATTCTGGAGGAGATTACATCCTTGCATACATATATGTATGAGGTAGGGTAGGGGGGTATTAAAAGTAAAGAGAAACTATGGGAGCAGCTAGATTGCACAATGAATAGAGCACCAGCTCTGGAGACAGAAGGACCAGAGTTCAAATCCAACCTCAGACACTTGACACACTTACTAGCTGTGTGACATTGGGCAAGTCACTTAACCCTAATTTCCTTGCCTCCCCCCTCTAAAAAGAAAAAAAAAAGAACTAAAAAAAAGAAAGAAAATATGTACTAAGTAAATGAAAAGAAATAGTAGGGGAGGGAGTACACTGACAAGTGGAAGGATCAATGATGTCATCTTGTTCAGTGGGGGCCTTGAAAAAGAACTCTTGAGCTAGACTGGCTTACTTAGTGTGATCTGACATGCTCATGGGGCAGGAACTTGCTTGCAAATACTGTGACTAACACCCACCATTGGGTCTTCCATAGGTGCCTGAAATTTCTGCTGTTAGCATTGCACATTTCAACTCATTTGAAGTATCCCTTGCTTTGTGAGGAACAAAACATAACCACATTGTTGTTGTTCAGTTTTTAGTCATGTCTTACCCTTCATGACCCCATTTGGGGTTTTCTTGGCAAAGATACTGGAGTGGCTTGCCATTTCCTTCTCCAACTCCTTTTACAGATAAGGAAACTGAGGTAAACAGGAGTAAGTGACTTGCCTAGGGTCACACAGTTAGTACGTTTCTGAGGCCATGTTTGAACTCAAGAAAATAAGTCTTCCTGACTCCAGGCCTGGTTCTCTATCTACTGTACCACTCATATAGTCCCTATTATAGAATTGAATATCGTAGTTCCAGAGCTGGAGGGAGTCCACTGAGGCCAACTCCCTTGTTTACAGATGGAGACAATGATGTTAACTTTAAGGGATTTGTCTAGGGTCACATAGCTAGTATCTAAGATACTGTCTGGAACTTCCTGAATCCAAATCCAGAATACCATTTGCCTTGCCATGTTATGATACACTTTTTTTTACAAGGAATTTAGAATCTATTTGAGACCACAGAGGTAGAAAAAATAATGACAGGGGGGCTAATGTGCTGGACTTGAAGCCAAAAAACCCTAATTCAGATTTTGCCTCCTATGCTTACTAACTGTGTGACCCTAGGTGAGTTACTTAACCTTTGTTTGCCTCAGTTTCCTGAACTATAAAATTGAGATAATAACAGCACCAATCTGGTGGGCTTGTTTTGGGACTCAAACGAGATTTGTAAAGTGTTTAACACAGTCCTCAGAACATAGTAGGTGTTATATAAATGCTTATTCTTTTTCTCTCCCTTCCTCCTTCCTATCTGTAAATTCTGGGGAATAATGCCTATAAGGAATTTAATAGGAACAGTAAGCAAATCACTTGATCTCTCAGTCAATTTCTTCCTCTCTAAAATGGGAAAATAAGAGATCTTATATTCCTAGGTTCTTATGATCATCAAATGAGATATTAAGGTTCTCTGAAAACCTTAAAGTGTTACATGAATACTGTTATTAGTATTAAATAGGAACCAAATAGTACAAGAAAGTGGATCAGTAAATGCTGAATCAATGATTCAGAGAATAAATGCCACTGTAGTTCAGAGTAAGAGTGCCCCATGGCCTATTGTCACTAGGGAAGGTTTCAAGGCTGGAAAGGATTTAAAGGAAAAGAAATAGGAGTCTGATGAAGAAGTGTTACCCCCCCCCCCAAAAAAAAGAAGGGAGTTTTTCAGTTTTTTCAATCACCTCTTACTCTTTGTGGCTATTTGTGGATTTCTTGGCAAAGATATTGGAATGGTTTGACATTTCCTTCTCAAGATCCTTTTGACAGATTAGGAAAATGAGTCAAAGAGGGTGAAGTGACTTGTTTAAGATCACACAGCTAGGAAGAGTCTGAGGCTGGATTTGAACTCAAGAAAATAAGTCTTCTTGATTCCTCCAGCTCAGTGCTCGATCCACAGCACCACCTTCAATCAATAAGCTTTTACTATGTCCCAGACACTAAATACTAGGAATTAAAAGAAAGGTAACAACACTTGGTCAGAATCATTGTGTGAAAGTCATCTATCAATTAATTAATGAACACATATTATTAATGAATTATTAGTAATATTGTTAATGAATAAACTAATTAATGAACATATATTAAGCATCTACTATGTGCCAGAAACTGTGCTAAATGCCAGGGGTACAATAAGAGGCAAAAAATAGTCTTTGCCCTCAAGGGCTTACAATCTAATGGGACAAACAACATGCAAACAAATATATACAAAGCAAGTGAGCTTTAGTTATTATACAGGATAAACAGGAATGAATTGACAGAAGGAAGTCATCAGAATTAAAGCAGTTGAGGAAAGTGGCCTATAGAAAGTGGGATTTTACTTGGGACTTAAAGGAAGCTAGAAAGATCAGTAGGAAGAATGGAGGAGTGAAAGTGTTCCAACAATGAGGGAGAGTCAGAGAGAATGCTTGGAGCAGAGAAACGTAGGATTTTGTTTGTGGGGCAGCCAGGAAACCTTTGTTACAGGATTAAAGAGTCCATGTTGGGAAGTAAGATGTAAAAAGACTAGAAAGATAGGAGGGGGCTATTTTATGAATGGTCACCAAATTATAGACATTGAAAGAGAGAAAGGAAGGAAGAAAGGAAAGAAGGAAGGAAGGAAGGAAGGAAGGAAGGAAGGAAGGAAGGAAGGAAGGAAGGAAGGAAGGAAGGAAGGAAGGAAAAGAACAAAAGAAAATGGAAGGAGAGAGAGAGTCCATTCTATAATCTCTTCTCCAGGACTCACTCTTGGAGTATCTTTGGCTCACTGAGTGCTTAGACTCCATACCTAAACCCCCCTAGCTTTTCTGATGGGTAAATCTCTTTGGTTTTCTTGCTGACCTCCACAAAATTTCCATTTACTATTGGAACCTACTCTCTACCCTTCTAGCACTCTTTTTTTCGTTAGAATATAAGCTGCTCTAGGGCAGACGCTGCCTTGATTGATTTACTTGTATCTTATATCAAATTGCTAGGGGTCAGCTATGTGACACAATGGATAGAGACCCTGTAGTTGGGGATACTTGAGTTCAAATGAAAAGTCAGACCCTTACTAGCTATGAGACCCTGGACAAATACTTAACCCTATTTGCCTTAGTTTCCCCACTGTAAAATGAACTGGAGAAAGAAATGACAAAGCACTCCATTGTCTTTGCCAAGAAAAACCCAAATGGGGTCATGAGGAGTCAGACATGATTGAAAACAAGTGAACAATTTTATCTTACAATTGGCAAGCTCAGTGCTTCACACATAGTAAATGCTTTCTAAACATCAATTATCTATTAAACATTAATAGTTCATGCGTATATAGCACTTTAAAGTTCCCAAGGTACTTTGCAAACATTTCATTTGAGCCTCAGAAATTGTGATTTAGAGAGATCAGGAAAATTGCTCCACCATTTCTCCTATCCTGAGTGAGACTCTAAAAGACCATTGGCAGTTGCTGATGTAACATCTGAACCCTTCCCAGTAAGCTTTTGAACAACAACGCCAACAACAAAATCACAAAAGGACCTCCACATAATTAAAAGCCCATCAGATCCATTCTGTTGGTTAAAGAGCTCACAGCAGGCGGGGCTTTCTAGCTTCCTTCTTTCACAACAGCATATTAATGATGAGCCCGTATTGAGAAGCTGTCCCGTCATGCTTTATTGCATTATTTTAGGCCCCTGAAGTTTTTATATATGAAGGCTACAGATTTATGCTGAGTGATTCAGCAATGAAGCAGGAACATCAATTTGTTCATGGATGTGAACTGGTGATTGCCTCCATTAAAGTCACCAGGACAGACTGATCGCTTTAATTTGCGCCGAGGCAAGCAAATAGTCTTTGGTGGAGTGTATGTCTCTGAGAACATGAGCACAGTGGCTGTTTTGCATTGAGGAAGGTTCTTGAGAATGAAAATAAGGATACATTGAAAGGGTTTGGGGGTGGGGACACCATGTGTTTAGACCACTGAGGACACAAGTTCTTAACATATTTCAGTCATGTATGCCTCTTCCTCACTCCTTTGCGGTTTTCTTGGCAAAGACCCTGGAATGGCTTGCCATTTCCTTCTGCAGCTCATTTTGCAGATGAGGAAATTGAGGCAAACAGAGTTAAGTAACTTGTCTAGAGTTACACACCTAGTAAATATTTTAGGCTAGTTTTGAACAGAGGAAGTAGAGTCTTCCTGCTTTCAGAGCCCTTGCTCGATAAACTGTACCATGCAGCTGCCTCAAATCTTGACATAGGATATTGCTTAAATTGGGTTGGAGGTGGCAGTCATAGAACCACAGAATGTCAGTGATCAGGAAATCAAGAAGATGGTGGATGGATTAGAGGGCTATGAATTTACCAAAGTCTGACTCCTAGGACAATTTTTTCCCCTTAAAGACTAAAAGACAGAAGTCAGTCAACATATGAAGTACATCCTGTGGAAGGTGGGCTGTTGAAATGCATTCAACACACGAAATTTTACTAAATAGGGAAGGGACCTATGTTCCTAGGTAGAAGTCCCCAGTTTTTTTCAACATAGGAATAATATGGCCCCCATACCCCATTATAACTTGCAGAGTCAGTCCTCATGACAAACCAGTGAGGATTTCCCCAGTATCACTGGTCATGAAACAGATTCAGAAAGGAAAAGAGGAAAAAAATTCTTATCCTCATTAAGCTTGTCTTCCCTGCCTTGCCCAAGCTGTCAAACCTCACTTGTTTAGGGGCAGCTCCATGGTCTTGTTTCTATATGCTTGATCTATTTAATAAGAATAAAGACTTCATTAGATGGGTTGGAAGCATAAGAATTGTTAGCATTTGGGATTGACCTAAGGAGACTAGCAAGTCAGTTACTCAGCAAGCATTTATTTAGCACTTACTCTTTTCTAAGCACCACACTCAAAGCTGAGGATACACAAGAAAGGTCACTGTACCTATTCTCTCTCCATCATCTGTTTATTTATATATTTATCATTGGTATAGGGTTGAGAATTAATGAGAAAACACCCTCTATCAGTGTGTGTGTGTGTGTGTAGTTGTTTTTTAGTTGTTGTGTAACTCTTTGTTTGGAGTTTTCTTGGCAAAGATACTGGAGTGATCTGCCATTTCCTTCTCCAGCTCATTTTACAGATGAGGAAACTGAGGCAGAGTTAAGTGACTTGCCCAGGGTCACACAGCTAGTCAGTGTCTGAGGCCAGATTTGAACTCAAGAAGATAAGTCTTCTGGGCTCCAGGCCCCTTGCTCTAGCCACTGTTACCAACCAGATGCTCTCTCTCTATCAATGTTGGTCGACAACTTCTCTGCAGCTTATGTTAAATAACTTGCCTGAAGTTTGGCACACAATAGGTATGTACCAGAGGTCTTAAACCCAAATCCTCCCAGCTTTAAGACCCATTCTTTATCCATACCTCTTTTGTTTAACTATATATAAGATAGATACAAAGTAAATACAGCGTTGTTCAGTTGGGAGCCATCAGGGATGGAAAGATCAAGAAGGGTATCCTGCAGGAGCTGGCATTAGAGTTGCATGGTGGAGGCCAATGTTTCTGCCCATTCCTCTGCTTGCCCCTGAACTCTCTCATTGGCAAGGGCCTTACATATAATTAGGTGTTAGCCATCATCTAATGCTGTGTCACACACACACACACACACAAGCACACATACATATATACACACACACATACATACACATGCACACACACCTTTTTCTTGATTCCTGCCATTCGAATGTTTGAATAGTATTTGACTGGAAATAGTAAATTTCAAGAACCCCCAGTTAATAGTAAATAAGCTCATTTTATAAGAAATATCCGTAAAATATACGACAACGAAAACGTGAACATGAAAAACAACTGCTTTATGGACCCCCGAATGGTGAATATGTTTTATTTTAATAGTATGTTCTTCTTAAAACACCAATATGCTACTGCAGCTGTAAAAATTAATGAAATGGGGCGGTGTTTTGGGGTTGGATGAATGGAAAATATGCCAGTGTTGGAAATAGAATGTACACAGGAGCATTAAAAATGTAATTTGGTTACAAGCACTTGGGAGAAAGGAAATGCCTTCTTTCTTATTCACCCCATATCACTTTTTAGTTAAATGCCCCAAATGCTTTATTAGAACTGGTTTTTAATGTCTAATTAAAGCTCAACCTTCAAGGCATTTCTATTCCTTTTTTTTTTTGTTTTCTCCAATGAATCCAGGCCAGTCTCCAGCATAAACAGGACAAAGTCACTTTCTGCCATGATGTCCATAGGAGAAGGTATTCAGGATTTCTTCTTGAATTGAGGAGATACAGTAAAAATCTTTCTGGGTTTGGAAAGAGCAGGTTTCTTATAACCTTTACATTCCTGTCAAACAGATCTGCTTTCTATTTTTGCATAGACAGCTAGGGACTGAGGCTGGACCCTACCAAATGCAGCTAATCTTCCTGAGTTTCATTTTTCTCATCTGTAATATAAAATGAGGGGATTGGATTGGGTAGCTTCTGCCAACCTTTCCTGCTCTGAATCTGTGGTCTTCTTCTTTTTTTTTGGAGCAGGGAACATAGGGCAATTGGGGTTAAGTGACTTGCCCAAAGTCACATGGCTAGTTTTTATGTTAGGTGTCTAAAGCCACATTTGAATTTAGGTCCTCCTGACTTCTGGGCCCATGCTCTATTCACTGCACCACCTAGCCGCCCAAGGTCCTCTTTATTTCTACCACTCGGAATGACTAACTCTGTTCCAGACTCAGTTCAATTCCACTTCATACAAAAGGACTTTCTTAGTTACTCACCTTCCTTACTCTTCCTCTCCTATATTCCAGGAGCCTAGTGCAATATCCTTCACATTGTAGGCGACCAATAAATTTGTTTTGACTTGAATACATGATCTCTAAGGCCTTTATTGAAGAAATTGTCTAGGGCACTATTAATCAAACCATCCTGGAGAAAGCTCCTAGAATATAATACCAGCGTAAACATGAAAAAGTCCCTGTCTACAGGAAACTTAAATTCTATAAGAGGAAAAAAATGTTTTCTTTCAAATAGTGCTATTTTTTTTTTTTTGGCGGAGAAGCCACTAGTAGCCTGGCAATTTCAGAAATAGTCCCATGATCCTATTAAACCCCACCCTTGTTTCTGTTGTGATTTTAAAGGTTTAGTAAGCTGGCATATGTGCAGGACACGACTTGGAGCCAAGAAGTAGATTGACATCCTACCTCTGAATTTTACTACCTGGATGACATGAAACAAATCACTTGAGCTGTCTGTATCTGAGTTTTCTCATCTGTAAAATAGGAAGGTTGGACCAGCCAGCCTCTAAGGTTCCTTTCAACTCACAAACTCTGATGTGATAAAGCATGGGTTCTTGACCTGAGGCCTGTGAACATGGATGGAAAAAGAATCTTGAAGTTAATTAATCTCTAAATGAAATTTGGCATTTTCTTCAACTATGAATTTTTATTTTAAAATATTATGAGTAGGGGTCAATGGGTTTCATCAGACTTCCAAAGAGGTCTGTGACAATCAATGAACATGAAGAATTTGTGTTATATAAAAATAAGGAGGTAAGAAGATGTCATAAAGTTAAAAGAACACTACATTTAGAGGGAGAGGATTTAGATTTAAACTGAGGACCTGCTATTTGCATCATCTTCACCAAAACATTTCCTCTTTCTGGACTTTAATTTCCTCATCTGGAAAAAAAGAGAGATTTAAATTAGGTGATTACTAACACTTTGCTAACTGGATAAACTACAGCTAAGATTATTCATGTAGCTAGTAATTGGGCAAGCCAGAAACCAAGCCCCAGTCTTCTTAGCCTAAATTCTATGATCCTTCCACACTGACTTTAGTGACAATGTCTCTAAATCCAGGAGAGAGAGAGACAGAGAGACAGAGAGAGAGAGAGAGAGAGAGAGAGAGAGAGAGAGAGAGAGAGAGAGAGAGAGAGACAGAGAGAGAGAGAGACAGAGAGAGAGACAGAGAGACAGAGAGACAGAGACAGAGAGAGACAGAGAGACAGAGAGACAGAGACAGAGACAGAGACAGACAGAGGACATAGAGAAACAGAAACAGAGACAGAGAGGGAGACAGAGACAGAGGCAGAAAATTTATATTGACATACTGAGTCAAAGATCCATAAAGGAGATAGGCCAGACAAATTTTATGGTGGTTTGTTTTTCCTTTTAATAATTATTTGGTTGAAAACTTCCCCAAAGTATATTCTATTTCATCTCTCATTAGAAGGAGGGATGGGCAGAGTGGTGAAAGAAATAACATCATAATCATCATCAAAATCATCTTAAAAAGCAATAAGCCCAGAAAGATAAGTCCATTTTCTTGATTCTTCCAAGAAGCCAATCTCCTTTTTGTCTTAGCATCTTACTGTGAACCAACCAATTTCAGACCAAGTATTTTTTTTTTTTGATCAATAAAGCTCTCTTTATTACAGAGCTACAAAAAATGAGAGAACTTCACATACATATACATGTATGTACATACACATATGCATGTGTAACTCTCTTTTTTTTTTTTTACAAAACAGCATCAGAGGAGAAAATGTGGCAAGTAGGTCAGGCACAGGGGTCACAGAGCCTCTCAGGCGAAAACAGAAACAGGTCCAGCTCAGCAGCCAATGAGCTTCTTGAGGAAAACCTCCAGCGGGTCTTCATCTTTGATGCCCACAAACTTGTCCACCATGTCCCCATTCTTGATGGCCAGCACAGTTGGCACAGCAGAAACCTCATACTCGATGGCAAGATCTGTCTTGTCGTCAATGTCCACCTTGGCCATCAGCACCTTTCCAGCCTTCTTTGCCACCATTTTCTCTAACCGGGGCCCAAAGATCTTACACAGGCCACACCACTGTGCATGGAAATCCACAACTACTGGTGTCTCACTGTTGACAACTCTGTTCTAAAAGTCGGGCCCATCCTGGACGTTAAAGGTAATGTTGGAGATCTTGGTAGTAGAGAATGTCCGGGTCAAACTGGGTGCAGCAGCGGGTCTAGCAGGGTTGCCCTGGGCTAGAACCTCAGGAGGAAAAGGCACCCAGAGACACTGAGGGCACTTCCTGGAGAAGACAGGGGCCAGGAGTCTCCTGAGGACCATATCCCGGGCCATCTTGGGCAAACTTTGCTTATCTGTAGAATGAGGGGGCCAGAAGGATTTCTGAGGTCCCTAGCAGAGGGAGAGCTCAACTCCAAAAATCCAGAGATTTGCCAGGTGTCTCCTATGCATCAGCTCTGCTGGGCAGAGCAGTGTGGGAAGGAGGGCACTGGCAGATGGGAGAGCAGGGAAGGCTTCCTGCAGAAGACGGGGCTGGAGCTCTGGCCTCAAAGGAAAGGAAGTCTCCCTGCGGCTCGAGCGCGGCCACGAGCCAGAGCGAACCGGGGCACCCCAGCACCGCCTCCTCCTCCGCCCCCTGAGTCCCGGCCTGGCCCGGCTCTGCCCGCCAGTCAAGGGCACTGCGAGTGTCACTTCCGTTCCGGGGTCGGGATTGCGTCCAGACCAAGTATTAATCAGCCTGGCTGCCCCATGATCAGATCAGGAGATATATTTTGAAAGAGTGATATAACAGGAAAGAGAATGTCTAAATGTGCAAGTTCATAGAGCATATATACACAATAAATTAAATATAATGGAGGAAATCACGAGCCCTGGAACGAGGGAAGAATCAGGAAAGCACTTGTATAGGAGAAAGCATTAGAGATTCAGAAGTAAGGAAAGAGTGCATTCCACGCATGAAGGACAGCCAGTGCAAAAGTAGAGGTGAGAGTTTGGGTGCTGTATGAATGCCATAGAGTTTGTGAATGGGACTGATTAATTTAAAAAAATGGAGGAGTGGATTGGAACCAGTTTGTAAAGGACTTATAATGCTAAATAGAGCTAATGCTAAACATTCTAGGCACAGACAATAGCTAGTACAAATCCAGAGCTTGGACATAAAGTAGTTTCTGTTGGCTAAAAGGATCTTTTGACTGAAAAGTAGAGGGCCTAAAGGATGGAGACTGAAAAGATAAAATTCAAAGTGAAGAAAAATGAGGAAACTGAGGCCCAGAGATGTTAATAAATGGTTGAACAAAGGTTACCCAGATTGAATCCTATAGTATACATTCTCTCCAGGCTGTGTTCTAGCCTTTTTCTATACTTCTTCCAGAAATTTCTTAGTCTTAGAAGCTTGCCAGCCCTAGAATTCACACATTGGAGATAACCACTGCTCTTGTGGCCTCTCCCTTTGTTTAGATAACTCTTCCTACAACCTCCATATATGAAGACAATCAAGTCATCCATGTCTCATTCCTTTCCTGACTGTACTCCATATTTGTCTTTCTTCTCTGCCTCTCACCTTAAGCTTCATTTTATGAGTTATTAGAATGTTACATTAGAACATAAGCTCCCTGGTAGCAAGGACTGCCTTTCTTTTGCCTGTATTTGTTTTCCCAGTGTTTAGTACAGGTTTTGGCACAGAGTAAGAATTTGATAAATACTTATTTGCTGACTGATTGTTGACATCCCCACTCTACCTAGAGTAGGTTTGGGGCCTTCACATAAATGTATGAATGAAGGGATAGATGGCTGGATGGAAAGAACTGAAAAAGAATGATGTGCGTATCTCTATGCTAAGTTGTAAGGGGTACAAATGCTAAGGCCAGATACTCCCCACCACCAAGTAGCTTATATTCAAATAGAAAGCCTGTATTAGAAGGAGATGGTGACCAGTAAGAACTAGCTGCTTCAGAATGGGAAGACATAGGGATGCTGAGTGGATTGATTAACATGCCTTTTCTTCATGCTGTAACTGCTTAATAAACACCTGCTGATTATTTGAATGACATTTGTAGGTCACATGATTTTATATCTCAGGACATGTCACTCCATGGTACTTCTTGAAATTCTAGTATGGACACTTCCATTGGTTGGTGTTCTGATTTCCAAAATACCTCCACCATTTATTTCCTAGGGAAATTAAGACTATTGATATCTGAGAAATAAAAACACCATGTGAAGTAGGATATTGTTGGAAAGATCTGAATTTATGGGAAGGTTTCTAAAATCATGTAGAAATTATGACTAAAGTTTTAATGTTAGATCTGGACGGGGCTTAGAGATCTTTTAGTCCCACTGGCTCCTTTCACAGATGAGGCAGTTAAGGGACAATCAGTTATAATGAATTCATTTGTTTCACTATGAAATTAAAATGAGTGATGGTACATTGTTCTAACCTGAAGCCTGGGGGCTTTTTGTGAAGTTCTCTGAAGAGGAGGGAGAACCCTCACTCCCAAAGCCTGGGGCTGGATATCATGATACATGTAATCCACATTGGGAATAACTGTGAAGTCAAATGGTTTTGGGGGAGAGCAGATGGATCCCTGCAAAGTCAGAGATGTGAGCTGCAGGAGGAAACAAATTAACATTGAAGACGGAGGATAGTGACATAGGAAGGTGGGGGTGGGGGGCTTTTGAGTGATACCATGACTAATTTCTAACTGCCAGAGCCACCTTTGTAGATAGCGAACAGCTTACATAATATTTTAAAACTTCTTGAGGGGGTTATAAAAAATATGACATGTTTTATGTAAATTCTGTTTATAGGGATAAACAACATTCAGATTTGGAGACAACCAGATCAATATTCAGTAGGAAAAAATGTCTGCCTTGAAAATCAGAACTCCTGGAACCAAGGCCTAGCTCTGGCTTTCCCTAACAGTGTGACTCTTAACCTTTCTTAGCTTCTATCTCTTCATCTATAACTTGGGGGTAATTAGATTTGCATAAATCACTTTGGGCCTTTGGGCCCCTATTTCCTTATCCTGAAAATGATATTGGATTGTGTGACCTCAAAGTTCCTGTCCAGTTCTAATTGTGTTCTTTGATCGATTGTCTACCTTTTATGAAGAAAATACGTTCTAAACCTTAATGTGTGATGGAAATGTGAAGAAGGGTTATTATTGTTATTTGTAACCTATAATAACATCATACATATGATATTTAAAATAAGTTAATACTTAACATATAATAAAATTATAATGATGATGACAGTTATATAGGAGTGCTTTGGGGGGATTTAAGTAATTGTGAGCCAGCCCGCAGAATAATTTGCCAAGTCCAATAAAAAGCTTTATTTTTCTTTATTTTTTATTAATCCTTTTATTATTTAAAATATTTATATTTCTTGGTATCCTACCCTATCTTATCCCAGTAATTCTTACCTGGTAAAGAAGAAAAATAGTTAATCACAGCTAAATGGCCTAATTTGAACATCCCTGTCCCATTTGAACCTTGAACTATGCCCATGGAATTCTGCACTTTCATAGGTGAGCTTTTACTTTGCTTGCCTGAAACCAGGCCTCCGTATAAATTCCTAATCATGTTCAAACCATCGTCACTTATAATGCCCAGGGGTGTATTGGCTTGAGCTGTCATGAACTCATAAGAGATAATTGGTATATTTACAAAGTGAATATTTACACTTTGGAAATGGAATAGGCAAAAACTACAAATCAGGGCTGTGTTTATTATTCTGCTAATTGTCTAGACTTAAGAAAGTGGTGGAGAAATGTTAACAATTCAGATTAAACAGAAAAATATGTCATGTGTACATCCCCACCCCCACCCCAGGTGGCTAAGCATCTGATGGCATATCTTGGTCTCACATGCCCCAAGATCCCTTTCCACTCAGGTTGTTTTATCCTGACAGAATGTAAACTCCTTGAGAAAAGGGACTGTCTTGATTGCTTATATTTGTAATTCTAATACTTAGCACAGTGTCTGACACATAGTAAGTACTTAATAAATACTTCATCACTCATTCAATCATTTGGCACTGTATTCAGCATTATACCATCATAGAACCTCACTTCTATAAGGAAATGAGGAATGGACCCAGGTCTTATCTTTGATCATATCATTAATATATACTATGAGAGAGTATGAGGGAAATTACCTTCCCTAGACTTGTATCCTAAGATATATTTTGTAACCATCTTTTGTGACCTTTAATAAATCTTTTCTTCTTATTGGGCCTCAGTTTCCTTATCTGTTAAATGAGAATAATAATCATTGCTCCAATTACATCATTACATTTTAAGAATCAAGTGAAACAATGCAAATAATACAATTTTCAAATTAAAATTAAATTAAAATTTTATGGGTATAAAATGTTAAGGGATATTGTAAGATAGTACCATTCCATGGATTGGGGGAGCTCCATTTTGAGCATGTTAACATATGCTTCCACTCTGATATAGCTTACATATTCTGTATTTTGTGGCACCTGATGTTCATTTAAGGTCCTTCTGGACTATAATGTCAATATATAATATTCACAGCACCAACGATGGCTATGAATATGCTAGTGTAGTTCTGAATCACAAAATGTAACTGACTCCACATAGAAGAAAGAACCAAAACATTTATTCAAACACCAGAAAGTCAAATTGCAACACCAGAAAGCCAAATCCATCATAGCAACAAAGAAGTTGCTATACATAAGCAATGTGGCTAGCACTAACATTGCCAATCCTTCCTTCTTTCAGGCCTTCAAAACAAAACAGACTCCCTTAAGGAAAAATGCTCCTCTCTCACTCAGGCTAGCTGCTCTGCCTCCACTCTGTGTGCTCCCAGCTATGATAGTGCTCTCCCCTGCCCCTTTCTGCTCCACTCTTCCTATTCCATCCTTTCAGCAAGGTCCTACCACCATGGGCTCCACATGATTACATTTGACCTACTAAGGGCTGGGAAGATCTTCAAATTCCCATTACCATTACATGAACCTAAGATTCTATTATAATATTAGTAGCTAGTGTTTATATTGAATTTTGCGAGTCACATCACAAATATCACCTTATTTAATCATCATAATAGCCTGGGTTCGGGGAGGAGGCAGGTGATATTATTATCTGTTTTACAGGTCAGGAAACTGAGGTCCAGTGACTTGTCTAGATTTACAGTTAGTAGTATCTGAAACCACACATAAACTCAGGTTTTTTTCCTCTAGTCCTAAAGTTCTATTCACTGTCTCTGTGGGGCTTGTCATGAAATATGAGGATAACCTACAAAAGAGAAGACTCTAGAATGGGAGGAGAGGAGGAGAGGCATTTTCACTATGTTTCAGAATTTGGAGGACTGTCATGTGGATATCAAATTTGACATATGTGTCACAATTCCAGAGGGCAGAAGTAAAAAAGTGAGTGGCAGTTAAAGAGAAACACATTAAGCCTTGATATAAAGAAATGCTCCTTCACAATGAGAGCTATCCAAAAGCCAGTTGGACTGTGGCTATCTCAGGAATTAGTGGATTTCCCCTCACTGGAATTCTCTAAGACCATCTCTCCCAGGAGGTCTTCTGAGTTTCCCTTTCATGATCTCTGCATCTATCTTATATGCATCTTTTATCCATGTGTTGTCTCCCTCATTAGCATGTATACTCTTTGAGGGCAGGGAGGTTGTTGATTTGTTTCACTCTTCATTCTCAGTGCTTAGCACCCTACTTGGCACATAATTATTTCTTAAGATATGATGGTTGACTGAGTAGGTGATTCAAGCAAAGTTTCTGTGACCAACTCTCAGATATACTTTAGAAAGGATTCTTTTTCCAGGTCTCCATTGGACTAGATGGCCTCTGAGGTCCTTTCCTGACCTTCAGAAGATGTTCAGCAGAAAATGGCTTCAATTGCCTACTTATATTCAATATACTTTTCTTTCCATTTCTCTGAAACCCAGGTTGCCAATTTGGCCTGCTCCATTTCCAACAATGAGGAAGGGGTGAAGTTAGTCCGGATGGCGGCAACCCAAATTGATAGTCTTTGTCCCCAGGTGAGTCTGATTCCCCTTGATTCAGAATCCTTTGGTGCTACGGTATCCCTTTCATAGTATGGCCTCATTCTGTCTTCTCTAACCCCATCTCCTACTTCTACCCAATTAAAAAAAAGAAGAAAAAGAAAACCTCTTTACTTTTCCTTCTTCAGATAATATTTTCACTGATTCTTCCAAGCCTCCCCCAACACACTTATGCCTTATTTAGTCTCTCCTTCATGCCTTTGCCCATGCTGTTCATTGACCTTTTCCTTCCTCCCTTATCTATGAAAATCTTGGCTCTTTTTAAAGGCCCAGGGTGAACGATTTGCTAGCCAGCCCAAACCATGAAGAACTCTCTAAAAGTAATGTTCTCTACACTCCAGTATCTATTAATGCCCATATCAGTCACTGACACTTACTCATTCATGAACTGGGAGTATGAAATCATAGCTCTGGAACCAAACGGTACCTTAGAGATCATGTTGTCCAATTCCCTCATTTTACACATGAAGAAAATGAGTCCCAGCAGGTCAAGTGACTTTTCTATGGCCATGAAAGGACTAAGGATCATAAAATCCAAAATCTAGAGTTAGAACAGCCCACAGAGTCCATTGAATAAAATCTTTTCATTTTATAGGTGAGGAATCTGAGGCTCTGGGTGGTTCTCTGACTTACTCAGTGTTATATAGCTAGTAAATTTCCAAGATGGCATTTGAAATCCAGTCTTCTGTCTACAGAGCCAATCTTCTTAACGGCCCGATGGTGTTAGGCTTTTCTCACCAACTGTGATAACCTGCTCTTGGACTCAGGGAAAATGACTTCCATTTCCATGGATTTTCCACAGTGCCAATCACAGCACAATGACCATTGTAGATATTCAACAGAGAATTGTTGAAGGACTAAATCATCTCAATGAGAACCTTAAATTAGAAATAAAACAATACAATTTGGACACTTAAGTTTATCGATAATTCATGTTCTTGAGGTTGCCAGTTGTCTGTTCCAAGCAATGAGGCTAAGATGTATAATAAGACCCATGTACACTCTAGGCAAGGTTTGAAAATTAAGCGTTACTCTCCCACCATGTGTTATTGTTCGCTGGAAGCCTTTGAATTTTCACTGTAATGTAAGCGACTCTTTGATGGCATCTCAAAATAAATATCTATGTGCTATTAAGTGTGTACATTACATTACCCAATGTAATATAACAATAGTATAAAATCAATCCAATGTTGAATAAATATCATCTATCTTGTGAATAGTGTGCCCAAGGCTTCTCCCCAGTTTACCTACCCCAAGTTATGGTTCTGCTAGGAGCTCATTCTAGGTGACAGTGAAAGGGAATCATTATATTTACATGAACTCTTCTCTGGAGAATCAGCTTGGTGTACTGAGTGGCGAGCTGGTCTGGAAGATAAGAATATCTAGGTTCAAGTCTTGGATTTGACATATTGGGCAAGTCACAAAGTATCTAATATCTAAATATCCCAAATAAATATCTTAACTCTCTGTGATTATAAGTTTCAGAGAGGGTAACAACCTGCATTGGAAGAAGGAGTTTCCTGATCTGCAGTCCCTATATCAGCAACATTATAGTTCCTCTTTCTTTTCTTTCATCAGTTGTTCATTCTATTGAAAATCATTCCTGGTCATTTGTAATATAATTTTCTGAAAAAATAGGTCATCAATGCTGCCCTTACACTAGCTGCCAGGCCTCAGAGCAAAGTCGCTCAAGACAATATGGATGTCTTCAAAGATCAGTGGGAGAAGCAAGTTCGAGTCCTGACAGAGGCTGTGGATGATATCACATCAGTGGATGATTTCCTGTCTGTCTCAGGTAATCTTGACAAATGAGTCATTTTGGGAAGGTGATAGATACCTTGTGTTTTTCCTTGGTTTTTGTAGAGGATCATGGCATCAGGGAAAGGATGACATGACTTGAAGTTGACTTTGATTTGAGTGAGGGAGGGCTGTGCAAGGTGACTAGCCACATTTTCTCCTCCAGAGCCTTCTGGTACTCATTTAGAGTGTCATAATGCCTATTCAGTCAATAGGCCTCTTTAAGAAGTAAGTCAGGGGATGGCACTTTTAATTAAGAAAAAAAAAGAAAAAAAATCAAGCTGGGAGGGAAAGACCCTCAGAGTTACTGCTCCTAAGAGAAATGGTTACTATATAGACTTTCACTCTAAGCCACGAGAACCCAAAATAGAGAAAATACAGTCATTAAATGGAGCTTGGGCAGGGACTGATTGGGGTGCAATCTATGAGCTTCAGAGTGTTTTTAAGGTTTTGTGAAGGAAGGGAGAGGGAGAGAGACAGAGAGACAGAGAGACAGAGACAGAGAGAGACAGAGAGAGAGAGAGACAGAGAGAGACAGAGACAGAGAGACAGAGACAGAGAAATACACAGAGACAGAAAGACAGAGAGAGACAGAGAGGGAGAGAGCAGAGACAGAGAGATAGAGACAGAGAGAGAGGCAGAAAGAGACAGAGACAGAGAGAGACAGAGAGAAGAAAGAAAGAAGAAAAAGAAAGAAAGAAAGAAAGAAAGAAAGAAAGAAAGAAAGAAAGAAAGAAAGAAAGAAAGAAAGAAAGAAAGACAGGAAGGAAGGAAGGAAGGAAGGAAGGAAGGAAGGAAGGAAGGAAGGAAGGAAGGAAGAAAAGGAAGGAAGGAAGGAAGGAAAGAAAGCTTAGAATCACAAGGAGGATCTGGACTGAAAATGAGAAAGGCTGTCTAGGTATGAATGATTTAACTACAAGAAGTCCCCTGGACCCACCAAATATTTTTTTTTCTTTTCATTTTAAGAAGTGGGATCATAGGGGTGGCTAGGTGGCACAGTGAGTAAGAGTGCCGGCCCTGGAGTCGGGAGGACCTGGGATCAGATCTGGCCTCAGAAAATGAGCACCCACACATAAAAATTACTAGCCGTGTAACCTTGAGCAAGTTACTTAACCCCAATTGCTTTAAAAAAAAAAGAAGTGGGATCATCATGCCCTCCCTAAAGGCCAGGGAAGATTTAGGCAAGACAGAAGCCAGAATTTCTTTTTGGATGTTGTAGGACAATTGGACAGATTCTAAAGGTAGGTCTAGGAATCTTATGACAGGAAGTGTTGGCCTAGTAATCAGGAAGATCTGAGTTCGAATTCTTCCTCAGAGACTAACTGTATTACCCTGGACAAGTCAATTAACCTCTCTCAAAGTCAATTTTCTCATCTTTATCATGGAGATAACACCCAATTCCAAGGATTTTTGTGAGAGCCACATGAGATAATAAATGGAAAGTTGTTTGAAAACCTTGAAGTGCTATATAAATATTACTGTTCGTCCTGCTGCTCCCTCTACTACTACTATTATTATTCCCATCTCTCTTCTTCTGTTGCTACTACTGCTCTTCCCCTTTCTTCTCCTCCTCCTGTTCCAGTACTCCTCCTTTCCCTCCTCCTTTTCTTCCTCCTCTTCCCCTTCCTCTTCTTCTCCTTTTCCTTCTACTACTACTCCCACCACCACCACCATGACGACTACTACTACTACTACTACTACTACTACTACTACTACTACTACTATTACTATGCTTTATAAGTTTTAATGGAGTAGTGGTCTTGTGTATTTCTTAACAAGTCACATCATTAATGCATTATCTTTCCCCATTAGATTTTAAGATCCTTGAGTTCAGAGGTCATCTTCCTTTACTTTTATTTGTATCTTCAGAGTTTAATACAATGCCTGAAACATAGTAAGTCCTTAATAAATGCCCTCGTCTTTTGTCCAGCATCTGTCTTGTGTTATATCTATCATCTATCTATCTATCTATCTATCTATCTATCTATCTATCTATCTATCTATCTATCTATCTATCTATGAATCTATCTATCTATCTATCTATCTATCTATGAATCTATCTATCTATCTATCTATCTATCTATCTATCTATCTATCTATGAATCTGGCTAAAGGACAGGATGAGTCTGGATAACAACACTGGATAGTTAAAAGGTAACTCTGTCTTTGGAATTCATTTTAAAGGCTATTCCCAAGACTGTTGACAACATGAGGCAATATAGTATGGTAGAAAGAGAACAATCCAGATGGCAGAGGATCTGGGTTCATGGATAGGGCTACCATTTAATATCTGTATCATATAGGGCAACCCATGCAAGTATTCTTGGTTTCACTTTGCTTATCTGTATGAGAAGATTGAACAAGGTAATCTTTAAGAAACTTCTGTATGTATAATTTGATAATCTACTGAACTACTGAATTCTATGCAAAGTATTGTCACCTAGAGTAAGATTTCTATCTAGAAATAAGCAGACAAACGTCCTTGCTGAGATGTGTTCAGGGTCAGTTGAATTCAGAAGGATAAATGGCACTGAGATGATGCTACTTGTAATGGGAATCTGTCATAAACCCTAGATTCTAAACTAGAAGGCACTTAGGAGACACTCTAGATGACCACGCGACCACTGAAGAATATCAGAGATTGACCAAAAGTTTTCCATTCACACTTGAGGAACTTAGCTTATGCCTTCTTGAATAAAGGCACTTAAAGGCCATGCTGTTTCAGTCTGTTTGTGTAAACACAGTTCCTTATGTATAGTTAGTGCTTAACAATTTTTTTTTTCTGAATTACATACTAATGATTTTGAACAGGTCTGAGTCCTCTGACTGAGGCATGTAAATATCTGAATGAATAGAGAACAGGATTCAGGACCAGGTTAGTTCGAATCTAGTCTCAGATATGTGCTTTGTAATATGAGGAATGTATGTATGTAATTTGGGGAATCCTGAGCAATCGTGATTTTTACATCTCTGAGTCTCAGTTTCCTAATCTGAAAAAGAAGCAGGCTAGACTCTATGGCCTCTAAGTTCTCTAATGGTTTTAAATCTGTGATTCTGTGAATCGTGTGACTCTCTGATCCTTAGTTTCCTCATTAATATTTGCGGTCTTCCAGGGAGTAAAGCAGAAGAAAGCTAAATTTCTCAGAGTGTTTTATAGGACCCACATAGCCTGAGGCTAAAGCTATGAGAAATGGACATGTTGTCCATACACAGTTTGAGTACAGGTGCCTTTTCAGACTATAGAACCAGAGGTTTATAGCTGGAGTGGACTTTAGAAACTAACTATTCCAATCTTCAATTTGTAGCTATGAAAAAATGGGTATCCAGGCAGGTAGGTAGTACAGATGATATGACCCTAGGCCTGGAGAGTTGAAGACATGACTTTCAATCCTGCCTCAGGAACTTATTATCTGCATATCCCCAAGTGTGTCACTTAACCTTGGTTTGCTTCAGTTTCTTCAACTGTAAAATAAATATAACTTATCTCCCTTGGTCGTTGTAAGAATCAAATTAGTTAACACATAAAACACTTTTCAAAACTTAAAATACTAAAATATATGTTAGTGATTTTTATTGATATTGTAATTGTTATTGCATCACTGAGTTACAGAAAGTGTAAATAGATTATCCGTTGACATATTGATGATTAGGTGACAGACACTAATTTTATACCCATATCCTTTGACCCCCATTCCAATTTTTTGTTTTTTTTTCTAATATATGCCTGCTATTATAAATTTATTTTCAGAATTCCAGGGCATGGGGTATTCTTTATACTCTGACTCTGAATCAGTCATTTGCTTAGGCTTTATTTCCCCCAACCCACTTTGGCAGTGTTAGTCCCTTAGCTGTATAACATTGAGAAGGGCCTATCTGCTCAGCTCTCTTCCAAATGGGGTCATCTATCACCACACAGGCCAGTTTCTGCATAGGATTGTCACATGGAAAGAAATTGATCAGGCTGAAATGTTTGTTTGCCTCATTTTCCCATGGCCTCATAACCCCATGGCCAGTACTTGGGGTGGGGACCTGGAAGTGCCAGTCTTATCATTTCTGTAAAATTAAAATAAGCCTTGGTAAATGAGACTCACATTTCCTGGCCTGAATCTACTACAGTTATACAGACACCTCCTCTGTTGGAGAAACACTGGCACATCCACAGACACCCACCCATTCATTCCCCATTGAGCCGGGCCCCAGCCCTCTTCTGGCTCAGCCTTACCACTGGCATACAGCAAGCTAGGCGGATGGTTGAATATAGAAGGACTACATCTCTACTGCCAATTGTCCATGAGGATCATTGGACTGGAACAGTGAACTAACGTGGAAATGGTTCCTTAGAGGGAAATAGGGGAATTGGTGAATTTTCCCAATCCAAGCCATTTCTAGGGAAATGCATATTAATGTTTATTCATTTAGTTTGTTTAAAAAAATCATTGAGGCTCCTTCTATGAGATTATTTTACCATGACTAGTTATTAGGGATAGTAACATAGCAGTATCCATATTTATCTTCAATTCCTTCCCATCCCTGTTTTAGCAACTGAGGCTCCTAATCCTTATATCCCACTTTCTATCGTAATAGAAGTGGAAAATGCACTGACTCTGGAGATTCCAGACTTCCTTTAGTGTGACTCAGGAAAGGTCACTTCCCAGGGTTTCAATTTCCCCCTATTTAAAAAGAAAGATTTAGATTAAATGGTCTCTGACACCCCTCCTCCCTCTAAATTTCTAATTAGGACTTTTTTTACCCACCAGGGACCTCTTCCATATTTTACTACCATTGGTCTTTGCTCTTAACTAGACATTGGAATAGATATTCTGTTAAATTCAATGCACTAAGGCAAATAAGGGTATAAAAGGTTCATTCCCTCCCCACCCCTCACACATGTTGGTATTTGTATATTAATTGAGGAAAGCCATTAAGTGTGGCATTGGGTAGAGTGCTGGGTCTAGAGTCAGGAAGGCTTAACCATGTTTACCTTCATTTTTACATTTCTAAAATGAGCTGGAGAAGGAAAAGGCAAACCCCTCCAGTATTTTTGACAGTGAAACCCCAATTATGTCATGAAGTTTGACGTGGTTAAAATTATTGAACAACAGCAAATGTTTGCAAAGCACTTTAACTCATTTGATACTCACAGCCATCTTTTGTGGTAAGCTATATTATTATCCTTATTTTGCAGATGGGTAAACTGAGGCTGAGAGAGTTTGAGTAATTTGCCCCAAGTCATACAACTAGTAGGTATCTGAGGTAGAATTTGAACTTAAGTCTTGTTGAATTTGTGTCCAGCAAATTATTCACTATTCTACTTACTTGCTGCATAAGTTTCATGGGACTAGTTTCAAATTCTGGAGCTAATATTTTTGTATAAGTACTAGCAAGTGAAATGTAGCAGTGGTCATATCCAGCCTACAAGACACACAAGAGTTCCTTAAGTCCTGGACAACAGTTCTCTGCCTTGCTTTGCTCAGGACTACAGACAGCTCTTTCTGCCTTTCTGATTCTACGAGTTATGTAGACTTTACTTTCTGGTGTTGTTCCCATTGAAAATATTTTAGAATTTAAAACTTTCACAGTGCACAGTTTTCTTTTAAAAAGAAAAAGAACCACTTCTTGAAAAGAATAAAGCTGAAATGGTCTTATCTTGAACCTTTCCTACCATACAAAGCTAGTCTTAATTTTCTCCACCTTCCACCCTCCCCCAAACTTTCCCTCCTTGCTGCAGTTCTCCCTCTGGTTTTCATTCTACATTATATGATTAACAGTAACAAGGAAATGCTTTGGCTGAAGCTGATAACACTCTACAATTCAACTTTCATGGTACAACTGCCATGACATGCCAGGACAGGAAAATGCACATGACCTGTCAGGAAATCATCCCCTGCCAGACCCATCGGAGCATCCATCCAGGTCTCACAATCCAAAGATGAAGGCCCCTTTGATGTATTGTGCTTGATAATAGTGACTGATCCCACTGTATCCTGCTAGTAGCCCATGAGAATTGTCCCATGGCTACAGGCCTCCTACTTCTAAGTCCCTCCTTATAGCTCACTCTTATTCCTACTAAAATATGTGATTGGTGAATAAGTAACATTTTCAATCATAGCTTAGCCCAAAAGACATTTTGGAGTATGATTAGTGTGTGTGTGTGTGTGTGTGTGTGTGTGTGTGTGTGTGTGCGCTTGTGTGTCTATTTCTTCTTGGAGGAAATTTGTACCCTAGGGAAAAATCCCTTTTTTACAAAGCACTAGGTCCAAATTGCCTAAAAGATGGACTGCAGTCTTTGTATTGTGCTAGGACCTGAATTTTTAATTCCTCTGCATGAAGTGCAACAGGATTGGGACCAGGTGATATTGACTATTAATATCACAGAAGCAAAAACCAATTTTCAGATGTGGACTGCACTCATAAAAAAGTGAAATAGCTATGTTAGAAACATTTAAACATTTCCCATTGGGCATAAACTATAACTTTTAATAGTGTTTTAAAATGAACATCTTGGCATTACCCAAGTGATATTTTCATTTGGGGGTTTAACTCAAAAAATTACAGGTAACAGAAATCTCAAATCTCTATTCATTCCATTCAATAGCAGTTAAACCAGGTTGCTTCAACTTTACCAATGCAATTCATTTATTATGTATATTATTTCATATCTCATATTCTATTTCCCCATTCAAACTTTGTAACCTTGGAGTTATCCCCAACTCATTTTTTTTTTGTTTTTTGGAGGGTGGAGCAGGAGAATTGGGGTTAAGTGACTTGCCCAATGTCACATGGCTAGTAACTGTTAAGTGTCTGTAGCTGAATTTGAACTCAGGTCCTCCTTACTTCAGAGTCAGTGCTGTATTCACTGTGCCACTTGGTTGCCCCATTATCCCCAATTCTTTACTCTTTTATTCCCACCATACAATTAATTGACAAAGATTTTCAGTTAAGTCCACATCATCTCATTCGTGTACCTGTCCACTTCTTGCTGGTCATGTAAGCTAGTGCCTATATCCTGCGCCAGAACTATTACATTCATTTCTCAATTGTTCTTCTTCACGTCAGTTTCTTTCTTTAATAAGAATAGCCAGAATTTATATAGCACTTTAGAGTTATATAGTAATTTTTCAGTTGACAAAATATTTACACATAGGATCTTATTTGATTCTTACAACAACATGAGGAGGTGGGTACTATTATTGCCCTATTTTACAATTACTTTCCTAATGCCATACAACTATTAAGTCACTGAGACAGGATTTGAACTCTGGTCTTCTGGATAAAGAGACAGAAAAACAGGAAGGTAGATAGATAGAATAACTAACTTGTTATTCTTATATGTTGGAAACTCTGCTAAGCACTGGGAATAGAGTGACAACAAAATAGAGAGTTCTTGTTCATATTGAACCTCCATTCTGATGGGGAAAATCTCTGTCACATAAAATAGAGAAGCAAAAGGGCAATAAAGGTACTTAATTGAGGACAAGCCCACTGAAGAGAAGGTAGAAAAATCCAGAGTCAGGAGTGGAGCTGAGAGTGAAGTGAGCGTAGATAGTTGGGCACATCATGGAATGTTAGTACAACATAAAATGAATGGTGGACCAGCACAGAGTGAATGAAGGGGAAAATTATGAATTGAGTCTGGGTAGGAAGGCCATGGAGGGTCTAAAATGCCGGCCTGAAAATCCTGCATTTACCTCAAATGAACATGCTTTAATAAGGGTCTGTATTGAATTCTTCTCCCTTTTCTCTCTCCTCTCTCTTCTCTCCTGTCTCTTTGTCTCTCTGTCTCTGTCTCTGTCTTTCTCTCATTTAAAACCATTTCCCTGGTCCTCTGACTCTGGTCATGGGAGTCATTTAACCTTGATCCAAGTCATCATAATAGATGGGTTGAGACTGGACAGATGAGGGGCTGGGAGCTCAGGAGAGGGCTCAATTGGTTTAATAGGGAGTTTCTAATCAAGCTGCAACCTAACAATGTGTGTGTGTCCTATCCACAGAAAATCACATTCTGGAGGATGTGAATAAATGTGTGATTGCACTCCAAGAAGGGGATGTCGATACTTTGGACCGGACAGCAGGAGCAATCCGTGGCCGGGCAGCCCGAGTTATCCACATCATCAATGCAGAGATGGAGAACTATGAAGCTGGAGTTTATACTGAAAAGGTGCTGGAAGCTACAAAATTACTGTCTGAGACAGGTAAGCACGAATGCAGGATTGATTTCTCCTCTTCGTCAATGACAGGGTTATATCTGGTACCTTCATAGCAGTCATTGGCAGGAGCCTGACATTTTAGATTGCTCAGGTGTGGAAGATGACTTGGAGCATGGGAATTTTCAGTTATTGAACTTTCTACTTTGGGGCTTATGGGTAATCCACATATGATGCTGCCTGGTTTCTTCCTTTACATGCTTAAGTGAGGAAACATGGAATCATGGACTGAGATCTGCTCTTGAATCCAGGGTGCTGAGTTTAATTTCTGTCTCTTATACATACTGATTATGTGACCTTGACCAAGACTATTGTCTTCTTATAGGTCGAGGCAAATGGCTAGGATATAAATTAAAGCATTGATAAGAGGGCATCACTTCACCCTGCAGTTCCCTCTACCTGAGAAATTATAGGTCCAGTCCCTTTCCCTTCTTAATGTTTTGGATCTCTGGATTTGATGTCATGATGAAAGATCTGGGTTTGAATTCTGTTTTAGATATTCAGCAGCTTTGTGACCCCGTGAGCTTCAGTGTATTCTTCAGGAAGATGAATGACATAATAATACTGTTTATTCCACACCTCACAAAATGATTATCTGTTTAAAGTTCCATGCAGAAATACCAGTGGGTATTCAATAAAGATATTGATGCAGGTGGGAATGTATGATTATGTTATGATAAAGCATGATCAACAAGGGAAACCAAAGCATTTATTAAGTGATTACTATATGTCAGTCACTGTGCTAAAAGCTTAAATTCAAAACATTCAGTAAGTACCTACTGTGTTCCAGGGCAACTAGGTGGTACAAACTGAGAGTGCCAGGCCTCGAGTCAGGAAGACTTCATATCTGGCCTCAGACACTAGCTAGCTGTATGAGCCTTGGTAAGTCACCCAGTGCCTCAGTATCCTCATCTGTCAAATGAACTGAAGAAGGAAACAGAAAACCATTCCAATATCTTAGCTGAGAATATCCCAAATAGGGTCATGAAGAGTCAGAAACAACTGAAAAAATGACTGAAGAAGAAGGTACCTAGAAGCTCTTTACAAATAGTCTGTCATTTGATTCTCACAGCCAACCTAAAAAGCAGGTGAGTTGAGGAAACTCAAGGCACAAATGTAACATTTGTTCAGTCACATAACTAGTAAGCAGCTAAGTCCAGCGTTTGAATTCACATCTTCCTGACTCAAATACTCTATGCACTAATGGATTACTGGGTTGATATGGAGTGGATAGCTAGGAAAAAATGCGTGGAATCTAACATTGCTTACAGAGTGGTCATGGTCCATGATCCATTCTCTCCTTGTGGGTTTTACATATGCATTGGCTTTGGATAGAGGATTAGTTAAGTATCTGGCATTGTGATAGTGTGATGGAATTCTTTTTTCCCTCCTACTTTGTTGGTGAAATTCAATTTTATTGAATCTTATTGAAAAGACCTAAGGCTTATCAGGTCAATGAAGGGAGAATAGAGACTTGTGTATTTTGAAAACAGCAGTTCTGGGGAGATCTAAGTCCACTAGAAGCCAGGAAGGGAATGGAGATAGTGGTAAGGAGAGATAAACTGCCACTCCTCTAATTATAATGTGTGGTATCGGTTTTGGCTGGGTGCACTTTCCCCATTTCTGTTTTTTAGTATTTCTTTTCTTTCCAGAGGAATTTTAAAGAGAGACAGTAAGGAAAACAGGTTTGGAAGGAAAAACGTTAAAAAATGAAAATACCACCTACTCCACACTTGGCTACATGCTGACTCATCTCAGGGAGGGCTTTGTTCCACTTGGTCCCAATCCACTCCTAGCATCATTAATCTCATCAGTGTACATGATAATAGAGGCAAGGCTCCAAAACATTTTATCTGAAAAGTGTTTGGGAGTTTTAGTGGCCTGTAAGCTCTGGAGGAATCAATAATGTGTCATAGTAGCCAACAAAAACACTGATATAATCTTGGCCTGTATGAAGTAAGGCATAGCTTCCAGCAATTGTAATGCACTGGAATCATTCGAAGGACATGTGCTTCAGGGAAATCTTGGTTTAGGAATTAAGCTCAAATCCTGACATAAATACTTGCTATCTGTGTGACATTGTATAGGATCCTTCCACAACTGCTTACTGTGTGACTCCATGTAGGTCCCTTACCACCTCTGGGTCTCAGTTGTTGTAAGTATAAAGTCAGAACATTAGACTAGATGGCTTCCGTAATCTCTTTTGGCTAAAAATAATCTATGAATTTATGTCCCTATGATTAAAAAGGTATTAGTATTATCATACTCTTCCATGATCAAACCATTTTTTGAACTCTTGTATGATTGCTGTGGGTCATAGTTCCGGAAGGACATTGATAGGCACACACAATCCAGTTGAATTCAAACAATTCCATTGTGAATTTAAGCCACACAAGGCCTTAGTGAAGCTAGTGAGAAGTTTTAGTCTGGGAAAGGGAATATTTAGAGAAGCAACTTTGCAGCATTTAGCAAATGTGGAAGAGGAATTTACCTTTGCTTTTCTTGGATCCAAAGAGTAGAGTTAGGAAGAATTCTTGGAAGTTCCAAAGAGGCAAATTTACACAACAACAACAACATGCTTTATAAAAATGTATTGAGTCAAGTTGGTAGGCAGCAAATTTTTCCTCACTGGATTTCTTCAAGTGAAGGCTTGTTCTTCAAGCAAATCTTGTTCAACTGGTTATTGATAGGAGTAGAAATCCATTGAGTTCCCATCCAACTCATAAAGACTATGATTCTTTGTAGTTTTGTACATCCCTGTTAGTTTTGGAATTAAGAGAAAATCTCATTTAATCCATTCATTTTACAGATGATAAAACTAAAGATCAGAAAATCAAGTGACTTGCCTAAGGACTCAGAACCTTTAAATGTTCAGAAGTTACATTTTTAAACTCCAAATCTCCTGGTGCATTCCACCATGTCACCAACATTAATCCTTCTATTTTGGATGAGAAATGGATTAATCTGCACTGATATTTTCCACAAGAACTTCTTGCAATGCCTTAACCAATGTATTTACCTTCTCTTGTTGGTACATTGCAAATTCTTCCAGATTTCCTTTAGAGTTATGTCAAAAGAGCTATTGGTACTGACTGCAACATCATTATTGCTATTGTTACTATTAATAATCTTGGTGTGTAAATAGTAACATGTTTCATCCTCAAAAGATGAGGGATATTTAAACTGACTCAGTTATCTGTGGGGGGATCTAAAGAAATCCATTAGCCTGAAAATAGCACAGTGAGGCAAAATATGGTAAGAAACACTGGACATCCTCTCTGAAAAGCAAACAAGATAGAAACAATGTGAAATGAGATAATAAGGAACATCTCCAGAGGTTAGTTTCCTCCTCGAGAGACTGCAGTGACTTGGACTTAGATATAACAATAATGAAATAAGTTCACATTTTAATTAGCAGAAATCTAGCTCTTCCTCCCTAGAGCCCTGATAGCCCAGCATTTATTAAAGCTGCACAAAGCTGACCAAATGACACTTCTTTCCCTTTCATGCTGCGATGGCCTAAGAGACTTTTGCAGACTGTAACCATTTTATTTAATGTAGAGTCTGTGAGAATTGTCTACTGCTCTGCCCCTCTCAGACTTTCAGCAAATGCAGGGCAACCTTGTTGAGCTTGAATGAGCTCCTCTGATAACTGGATTTCTTTGCTGCATTTTGCTTCTCAAGAAAAAAATAGACAAATGTTGAGAAAACAAACTTTGGCCAAAGTGTAAACAGCTTCCAGATTACATACTAAGGTCAAACAACATTCAGTCTGATAAGTTGATGTTTCAGTGAGAGTTAGTCCCAACATAAGAGAATCAATCAATTTATCTATCAAGAAATATTTACTAAGCACCAACTTTCTGTGTGTTAGGTGTTGGGGACACAAGTGCCAAGAATGAAACAATCTTTACATCTTCACTCACAATGAAACCACAGTCTAATGTGGAAGACAAGAAATACAACTATTCCATCTTCTCTCTCCCTGTCTCTCTGTATCTCTCTCTTATGTCTCTCTCTGTCTATGTCTATATAAACGTATATACACACATACACACATATTTAAGTATGTATGCATACATTCATATATATATTTAAATACACAACACATATACCTTTAGTCTAAAGAAAGGAAAATTAATTCTCATATAGTGCCTTTATGTAGTAGGTATATCCTCAATAAACATTTTTTAAATGTTTCTTTGAATGCCAGAGAGAACTTTGAACAGCTGGTGCTTATAAATGGAGAGCTTGGAAACACAGTTAGAAAACACCTACCTGTGTATATAGATTGCTGACATCACAACTGTATGGTGACATCAGACAGGCATACAATTATGGGAACTGGGGCTTGAGGTCAGGATGAAAACTCAATAGTTTTGATGAGAACACATGGAAAGCCAAGACCTAGAAGAATTCAACTACTGGAAATGATATGAAGTCAGAAATTTAGGGACTTCAGGATAAGACTGGCACTCCATTCCTGGGAATCAGATGGTAAGTTAGGTCCCCCTCCACAAGTACAAGACAAGGTTTATGAGGCTACGTATGACTTGAGTACCCTTTGACAAGAACTATTGAAACAATGACATTGTGAGTCTTTATCCAATTTTATCATGTTCCCAGATAGGACACACATGCTGGGATGGAGAAAACCATATAAAAGTGAAGAGGTTAAGTGATTGCATTAGAGGGATGTGGCTATAGGGGAGTTAGGTTGGAAGATTAGATTAGAGGTAATACTTGCAGTGTGTAGAGGATTTTACTGGATAAGTGCTAAGGCCCCTTCCAAATGTGTAAGCCTTTTTATTCCTTATACCTTTTCCCTTTTCATCACCAATCATGTTCAAAATAGTGACCCTGAGACCTTGCAAAAGCCTTGGTTGACCCAGAAAGATTTAATTGTGTTCAGCATGCTGTCTTGAGACTGGACAGAATACTAAGTCATTTTAGAAAGATTATCAGAAAGCACAGTTGAAATCTAAAAGCTTTTTCAGGTTGACCTTTGGCTAGAAAATCAGTGACCCAGAACAGCCCCTTTCTTGATAATTTTAGTTACTTCTTATTTTAGTGTTATGATGGATCTCTGATCTCACTATCTAAAAAGGTGTCGATCTCAAATCAGCCATCTCCTCTATTCTTCTAGGCTTCTGGTCCAAGTTCTCTCATTGACCATCCAAAGAAGAGCTATAGAATATACCAGGAATCTTGGGTTAGGCCTCCTAGCATGGTGGGACTAGTCGTGGAGCCCTTGGGCTCTCCATCAATTACATATTTCATGACTGCCCACCCTTCTAATAAAATATGATGCTTTGAGAAATGTACTAGAATAATAATAATAATAATAATAATAATAATGAGGGAGGATATGGATAGTGATGATGCTAATGATAGCCAACACACATATGTACACACACACACACATATATATGCACATATATATTATATACACACATACATACATACATGATAGTTACTGTTATTATACTCATTTTGCTAATGAAAACATTGAGACTGAAAGAGATTCAGTGAAGGATTGGTCACATTTCACACAGCTAGTGAGACATCACTTGAATTCTAGTCTTTATGAATGCAAATCCAGTTCTCTATGCATTAGGCCACTTTTGATAACTAATTTAATGGATTTTTAAAGTGCTAGCCTTGGAATCAGCAAGACATAGCTTCAGATCTTGACTTTGATATTTATTAGTCATATAAATACAAGCTGCTTAATGACTTTAATTTTCAGTTTCCTGAGAATTAGAAGGTTCTCCTGGATAGGACCTAGGATCTTTATAGCTTTCAAACTGGGATAGTGTCTTCTTCTAATCATAGAGTTTTCTACTGATGGCCTTTATGCCACATATTCCAATTCTTTGTAAGTAAGTAACATTAACTTCTTCTGACTCACCTGTCACTTCTATTTGGATGACCAAATCTTTAATTGGTCAGACACTGGTCTTCTGTGCATGTATACACACATTATTTTGATAAGGGATGTACAAATTCCATTATTTTTTAAAACCATA
This sequence comes from Gymnobelideus leadbeateri, assembly GCA_011680675.1. Classification (NCBI taxonomy): domain Eukaryota; kingdom Metazoa; phylum Chordata; class Mammalia; order Diprotodontia; family Petauridae; genus Gymnobelideus; species Gymnobelideus leadbeateri. The sequence goes on from WOXC01006154.1 coordinate 204,078, forward strand.
AGGTCTTAGATTTACCAAGCTGCTAGAGAGATAAACCACATACACAGACACACAGACATGCATGAACACATGCACACACACATACAACATTTAGAATGTGTGCTATAAGGAAACTAGATAATAGAGAAATATGTGGATTGCAGTCCTGAGACCTGGGAGTCTTACCTCTGCCACTTAGTAGACATGTGACTTTACACGTTATTTAATCTATCTGGGGCTCAGTTTCCTCATGTACAAAGTGGAGGAATAGAATCTGTTAATTTCTCTGAGTCCTTGAGGCTCTGATCTGACATCTGAAGAAATGGGGGCTGACCTCAGGTCTTAGAGTCAAGAAATGAAAGTTGGAAGAACTAGGCAAGGAGAGACCAGTCCTAAGAATACATATGTAAATGATCATGGTTGGCAGGTTTCCAGCAGGGAGGTTTTCAATGTTGCCAGGCATCTAGAGCCATCTACAGAGCAACATAACCTTCTGCTTTGTATATCCAATGAAATTCCAACTCAATAAAGGGAGAGCTTTGGTGAAAGGGGTCTTTTGTGTCAAAATGAATACTCTGTTAAGTTAAAATAATAATAATTTCCAGGATGATTATTATGCTAAAATTCCACTGCTTCCATATGCAGAATTTTACCTATTCATTTTTCATCAAACTAATTTACAATGATGAAAACACAATACACTAGATCTACAGCAGGCCCATTAAATACTTACATTGCATATTTGATGTGCTCTTCAATAAAGGCAGAATTATAACAAATTGCTAACAGCTTTCTAGTAAGTGCATGCTTGACCAAACCCATCTTTAAAGATCTGATTTAAAAAGTCAGGTTTTTTCAGGATGTAATGCCACAAATGCACATTTGGTGATATATTTATATATACATAGAGGAGCTCATTCTTCACTGAACGGATTATATTGAAATGTCATTTTTGTAAATTTGATAGCAGATGAAAACTCATGGATATGGAACGTGATCAGATTAGGAGAAACGGACAGTATTGAGGTCCTGCAAAAAGGTCTTATTTTTATTCATTTTTATAGCTCCTGGATCTGCCCTATACCTGCCATAACAAAAGATTATAGAATAAGGAGAGAGAGAGGGAGGAGAAAAGAAGACTTTAAAAGAAATGAGTCTTCCACATTATTGAACATCAACAGAGAATGAAGTTCACATTTCATTGGTTAACACATGGACTAAAAATATGTTATCACTGTTATTTGAATTCATCTCTAACCAAAAATCTTATAAGAGCATGCAGAGATTTATAGACAAATGACAAATGCTGTACATTTCTCCACCACCATCCACCCCCCAAAAATGAATAGAGCACAAGTTTGTTTAAGCAAGAAAATAGCAAATACAGTTCTAAAATTAAAAAAAAAAGGTATTGGTTGATGCATCCCCACTCCCCCATAGCTATTCTTAATCTTAAAATGTATTGATTAGTATCATCAAGAATTACTCTGCCCAGTCCTATTCATTATCAACTCCTCTTTCATATAATCCATACTCTAGACAAGCAGGTGTCCCCACTGTCCCCCAGCTATGTCATGACCCTATGTAATTCCTAGGCTATTCTGATACTGTCCTCCCTACCCGCAATGATCTTTCCCATTCTGCCTCACACTTCATCCAAATCTTGTGTTTATCTCCAGACTCTATTCCTGGAATGAGGTATTGAACAGACCTGAACTTGAATCCTACATCTGACAATTACTAGCTTTAAAACCATGGGCAAATCCTTTAACCTCTCTGAAATTTAGTTTTCTTCACCATAACATGAAATAATTGGACTAGTTAATATCTAAGGTTCTTTCTAAGTCTAAATCTATGATCCTATGCTCTCCAGCTTCTGTGAATAATTGTCATTCCAAGTGATTTCCCTAAATCCATTTAATTTGTCTTTCTGTAATTCAATTTCCATTGCAATACTTATTTAGACTTTGGACCATTCTACTATTAAAATAATCACCTTCCTGGAACAAATGCTAAGTCTCTGTCCCTTGAGGTACAAAGAGAACAACAACAAGAACATAGTCCCTGTTCTCATGTAATAGACATTCTCCATTATATAAGATTTGCACTGATAAATTAGTGCAATAAATTTTTCAATTAAAAATTCATGCTAGGTAGAGGAGTCAGGGATTCCCAAAATGAGTTTACTTTGAAAGATAAAGATTCTGAGGCTGAAGTAGAGAGTAAGTGAATTCCAGGCATGTAGAATTGGTTATATAACAAATCAGTACAGCTCACTTTTTCTTTCCTCATTAGTCATTCAAGATCTTTTGAGACAGCTAGGTGGCACTGTGGGTAGAACATAGGATTTGGAATGAAGAACACCTGAATCCAGATGCTTCCCCAGAAAAATCGAAGCTCTGTGACCCTGTTCAAATCACTTAACTTTTTACCCTCAGGTTCCACATATGGGAAATGACGATAACAATAGCATTAACTTCATAGTGTTATAGAGAAAATCAAGTGAAATATGGACATAAATAGCTTTGTGAATGTTAAAATGCTATATAAATGCTAGTAGATTTTATTATTCTTTTAGTTAATAGAAAATAGATGTTTATTGAGCTGAGCCTACTGAAGGAAAAGACAATTTTGCTTTAGAGAAATAGAGGGATATACTTCATGATGAGTATTGAACATGTGGACTTTGGGGAATTTTCTACCTTAGAACAAATATGCAAATCCATCTAAATGTTTTCTATGAATAGAGAATGCAAGTCTTACCAGGAGTATTAAAACACAGAAATGTGAGCCTTCTGGTAAATATTATGGAATCAGATATTTTTCCTCCTTGGTCCTACTGAGGCTATTTTTTGCAGCTATTTGGTCCTATTGAGGCTACTTTAGCCCTATTAGCCATGAGGTGCCCTTGACAACAAGCCCCATCCATCAACGGGGCTTCCTTGACAACAAGCCCTATTGACTTCAAAATTACCAGTTGAGGGGGGAGAGATGTCTCACTGCTGCTTGCTCCTTTTTTTGCCAATAGAGACAGAAAGAAAAGATGAAGAGTGTGCATGTTGCCTACTACTCTGCTTCTCTAAGAAGCAAGGGTAAAAAAAGATCCCTAAGAATATCTCTGCATTTTTATGTACTGATTTCTACTATTGGGCTATTCAGGTCATAAGTATCTTCCTGCTTGGTAGTCTCTTTAGCCTGTTCCTCAAGATCCCTCGAGGGCTGGAGCCAATATCATGCCTTCTGGATTCCCACAACTATACCACATGTAAGAATTAGTGTAAAAATCATTTTTCTTAAGGCAAGTCCATTGTGAAACAAAGGGATCCAACCTGATATTAACCATGGAACACTGTGAAAACTCTCCACACAAAAAACAATCAAACGACTTGCTGCTGCCTAATTTTCTAATACCTGTTGTTCTGGACAGCTGGAGCCAAGTAGGGATGGCAAGTTATAATTTCCTCTTCCCCTCCCCATTCAATGACCTGCAAGAGAAGCTATAATTATTTTTTTTTGGGGGAAAGGTTTTAGAATACCCTTATTTTCTCCCTCAGTATCATTTTCATCCCATAACACACCACCCAACCATAACCCTTAACTATTACCATAAATTGGTATGAAAATCACAGATGGACATAATAGAAGTCATTGCAATCTATGAAGTTTTTCATAACTTTTTAATGGATAATACATACATATACACATACATGTACACACATATGTATTTACATGCACAAACATATATGTGTGTATACATATATACCTAGAAGACACTTGGAAATCTATTTAGTCCAAGCCTGTCATTTTACAGATGAGGAAACTGAGGGAAAATGACTCTCTCATGGTCAAATAGCTACTAAGCGGCAAAGCCAGGAAATAAACCCATGGCCTCTGATTCAAGAACTAGTGTTCTTTCCATTGTAACATGCGGCCTCTCATACATTAGGCTATCAGTAGGAAACTTCCAATAGATACCTTAATGACCTGAATATGTGAGGTGCTTGTTTGCTGTCTTTTTGGAAGGGAGGTATTCTGATTTATTTTTAAATGGTCACATTTAAAGAGATGACACGCAGTAGTTTGGTTTATTAGTCATCCTCATTCACATTTGCATAATGCTTGAAGGTTTACAAAGGTCTTTCCTCATAACAACCTTGTCATTCAGGTAGGACAAGTATTATTAATCTCAGTTTTCCAGATGAAGCAATTGAGGCTCACAGTCCTAAAATAAAAATATAAATGTCTGACCCAGAGCTCAAGCCCAGATATCCAAGGATCTTTTCTTTACACTGCCTTAACTCACTGCCTCCTGAATAAAATGTCACAGTGGTAGACGATGGTTTGAGGATGGATTTATCTATCCATATTTAGTGTCTAAAGCATCTGGGTCAACTTAGAGGTGGGGGAACGAAAGTACAGGAGAAGGTCATGTCCCATCAACTTTCTAGACCTTATTTTCCAGAAATCAGTTAAGATATTCTTACACACAATAGACTGTGTGTATATTATTGGTATGGAGTTACTGGTATACAATGCCAACATTTTCATTTCTAAGTGTCATTGATAATATTATTGCCACTTTTTCAGCGATGCTTCTAGGAACAAAGGAAGAAAAGAAGGAAGGAAGGAAGGAAGAAAGGAAGGAAGGAAGGAAGGAAGAAAGGAAAGAAGGAAGGAAGGAAAGAAGGAAGGGAGGAAGGAAGAGAGGGAGGGAGGAAGGGAGGAAGGGAAGAAGGAAGGAAGAGAGGAAGGGAGGAAGGAAGAGAGGAAGGAAAGAAAAAAAGAAGGGAGGGAGGGAAGGAAGAAATTCCTTTTCCATCTGGAGAATTTGGCTTTTTAAGGCATTCTTCTCATTGGCTTTTTGGGCCCCTTTTTCCATTTGAGTTAATCTATTTTAAAGTTGTTATTTCCTTCATTATTTTTGGGGTCTCCTTTAGCAGGAAGAAAGGAAGGAAGGAAGGAAAGGAGTGAGGGAGGGAGTAAGGAGGGATTGTTAAGTGCCCACTAGATGTCATGTAATATTGTGGGCACTTTATTATTATTATTTAATTTGCTCCATATTACAGCCATGGAAGGTAGGTACTATTATAATCCTCAGTTTACATGTGAGGAAACTGAGGTAAACAGAGATTTACTGATTTGCCCATGGTTAGATATCTAGTAATTTCTGAGGCCAGATTCTAACTTAGGTCTTTCTGATTCCAAGTTCCTCATTCTAGTCACTGCACTACATTCATTCCTAACACACCTATCATGTGTGTAGACCTTCATGCATTGTGGGATTTTCTGAGGTGCTAGTTTTTCTTTTAATAATCCAGGGTCAATAAAATGATAGCACTAGTTTGCCTAGAATCTTCTCTTAGTAATGCCTCATGTCATTTACCTTTTAAGGTAATTTCCCTCCACAGTTTTCTCATTAACAGAGCCTCAGTCTTAAAAAAATCATCATCATCATCATCATCATCATCGTCGTCGTCGTCATCATCATAATCATCCACAATTACTTTTCCATTTGGAGAATTTGGCTGTTTAAGGCATTCTTCTCCTCACTGGAGTTTTGGGCCTCTTTTGCCATTTGAGTTAGTCTATTTTTTAAGGTGTCATTTTCTTCATTATTTTTTGGGTCTCCTTTAACAGGCTGTTAACTTGCTTTTCATAATCTTCTTGCATCATTCTTGTTTCTCTTCCCAATTTTCCTTCCACTTCTCTTACTCAATTTTCAAAATCCTTCTTGAGCTCCTCCATGGCCTGTGACTAGTTCATATTTTTCTTGGAGGCTTTTGATGCAGGAGTTTGCATTTTGTTGTCTTATTTTGGTTCCATATTTTGATCCTCTTTTCCCCCCAAAAGATTCTATTGTCTTATTGTGCCTCCTCTGTTTGCTCATCTTGCCAGCCAATTACTTTACTTTTGAGCTCTTTGCCCAAGTAGGACTCTGCTTCCAGAGTGGAAAAAGCTATGTGCCAATGTTCTGGGGTTTTGCATAGCTGTTGTCAGAGTTGTTATCAGAGCTATGAGGAGGGCACCCTCTTTATAGCCAACACAATCCCTGGCACACTGGCATTTCTCACCCAAAGACTCCAACCCAAGACTGTGACCCTGATCCAGCCAGGTCAAAGCAAGAGTTACTACTCTCTGAATGGTTTCTTGATCCCCCTATGATCTGCAGGCCAGGAGCTCTGCAGGTAGCCATGCAGCAGCAGCTGTAGCCATCATATCACCACCACCTCCACTACCCTGGGGGCAGGAGCTAGACCTGCACTCTTCTCTCATCCAGTTCCAACAGAGTTCACTACTGAACTTTTACTTTGTCTTTGGTGTTTATGGGTTGAGAAGTCTGGAAACCACCATACCTGCTGGTGATTCACTCTCCTGGAGTCTGCTCTAGTTGGTCTGGGCAGTGAGTCTGGGCTAGTGTGGCTCATGCAGGACTGGTCTTAGCTCCCAGCCTGGTGTGATAGATCCTTTCTGTCAGCCTTCTGGGCTGCCTTCAGTGGGAGATTTGTTTCTCTCCATTACTTGGTGGGTTCTGTAGTTCTAAAATTTGTTTAGAGTCATTTTTTACAGGCATTGGAGTTTATTGGAAAGGGAACTCAAGCAAGTTCCTACTTTTACTCTGCCATCTTGGCTCCACCACCTCCCATCATCATCATTCAATTCATTTTGACAAGCATTTTTAAGGTACCTACTATGATCCATGGATGATGGGATACAAGGACCAAAATACAAAAGCTGCTACCTTCAAGAAACCTTCTTTTCTATTGGAAGGAAATGAGTACAATGATGTCTGAACACAATATGTGAAATAATGTCAATGAATTTTGAAAGATGAAAGCACAGGAAAGAGGGGGAGGATAAGGAACACCTTCATATAAGAAACAGCCCTAGAGTTGAGTCTTGAAAAAAAAATAGGGAGTGTGAGAGGAGGGGAGTGCAGTGGTAAGGTGGGCAAGGAAATGGAATGCCATCAGCAAGAATATGCATGTGTTAGGTGACATATAGGACAACCAGACTTGAAGGACAGGCTGGAAGCATAATGTAATGGTATGGTCATGTCACAGAGAAGTGTTTTCATTCACTGAATGAAGGAGTAACATGTTCACAATTGTGCTTTACGAAAATCAGTAGGTGGCATATGAATACCAGGGAGGAAAGACTGAAGTTAAGTAGATCTATTTTAATAATCTAGGTAAGAGCAAATGGAGCCCCAGACTAGGGTGTGGGTGATTTTCATGGAAAGAAGGAGATTGGTACAAGGAATGTATTACAATAAATCAGGGTTGGCAACTGCTGGATGAGAGGAAATCTTCAGGAGGTGCCTAAAGCTCCCTGAAATCAACATAAGAGTCCTCTGAAATTTTGCTACACCCTCTAGCTACTTTCAGTACTTTTGCACTGAATTGTTTACATGACATCTCCACTCTAGTGAACTTGTCCATTCCCTATCTGCTGATTGCACTATGCTCATTCCAGCTCCTGCATAGTGTTTCTTGCCTTTTCCCCTTCTTGGAATGCCTTTCTGTCCATCTATAGAAATACTTATAACTAGAGGTGTAGGCCATGTCACACCACATTCATGAAATCTTGCTTAACTACTCAACCCCAAAAGATGGGCTGCAATCTGATGTCATGAGGCACCAAAATAAATGAACTGTCTTGTTAGGGCATTAGGAGACACATAGTTTCCAGGAATGGGAAGGCGTTAGGTCACTGAACTTTGCCTTCATTAGACCTCTACTAGAATACTGTGTTTGGTTCTAGGACCAATGGAATCAAAGGGAAATTGACAGGGTGAACAGCGTCCAGAAGAACATAACCAGGGAGGTCTGACACACTTGATTCTGTGGCATAAAATAGTTTTAAGGAACTGGGGATGTTTAGGCTAGGGAAGAGAAGATTCAGAGGAGAAATGATAGCTGTCTTGAAATACTGCAAGCTTGTCATGGAGGGATTAAACTTTTTCTTCTTTATAGCACAGACTAGACCAGTAGCCACAGGTAAAAGTGACAATGAGACAAATTTAGGTTCAATATTTGGGAAAACTTCCTGACAGAATTGTCCCAAAATGAAGTGGGCTATCTTGGAAGTAACACTTTCATGGGAGAGATTTGTTATAGTGGAGATTCCCTTCAAGTAGAGCTTGGCCTCATGAAGATGTCTACTGAGATCCCTTTCAATTCTCATGTTTCATGAGTGAGATTCTTTGAAATCTCCTCCTTTTCTTTCACTATCATATTGATTGCTTTCAATAATCTGGCCTCTTGGGGATACATTGTGTATTGTTGGTGTTAATGTTCGTGATCCAGTCCTGATAATTTCAATTTATGTAATGTTTGTGATTGTAAAAGGACTTTGCTTATAACTACCCTGGAAGGTGGTTGGTACAAAGGATATTATCCCCATGTATGGATTAAGATATTGAGGCTGAAAGAGAGAAGATATCTTGACAAAGTCACAGAGTAGATGGTATTCGACCCTGGTTCTCCTGATTCCTAGCCAAGTTCTATGTCTAACATATTACATTGTTCTATCAATCTACAATTAGATTTTAAGCAAAGACAGGTAGCCATGTCTTCATATTCTGAGTGCTTCACACTGAGTAGGCTCTCAAGAAATATGTATGTAATTATGTCATGGTCACATGTTATCATAGAATCCAGAGTTAGAAGTGTTCATAAAGAATCCCTCATTGAACTGACTTAACATCCTTTGGAAATCTTCTCTTCTGCATCCCAAACAGTGTCATTTAACTTATGCTTAAGAGCTTTATTGATAAGGAATGAGCTGTCTCACAAGGCAGTTCATTCTGTTTTGATGGACTACTATTTATGGTGGCATTTATTTCCTTGAAACCCACTCGACCTCTCACTCACTGGTACTAGTATACAGCTTTCTAAAACTAAGCTGAATGAATGAAGTTCTTTTTCCTTGTGACAGTTCTTACATATTAGATGACAACTTTTCAAATTGTCCTTGTCTGCTCTTCTCTAGGCCAAACATCCTCATTTCCTGTAGCTCTCCCTAAACATACTACTTTCTAAGTCCCTCACCATACAGATCACACACTTTGGATAAACTTCAGTTTCCCACTGACCTTCTTAAAATATTTTACTTAGAACGGAGCATGATGTTTCATATTAGAGGGTGAAACCAAGAAAGGAACAGCTCACAAATACGGGAAACTCTTTCATAATTCCAACTCTCTATGCATCTTGGTCTATTTATATATAACACATGAGTAATGTCTGACCCAAGACAAATATATAGACATCGAAGTTTGTCCAGCATGGTGCAATCTAATGAGGCCTATCCCAGGAGTCAGAGGAGATGGTGTTAAAATCCATCTCTGATCATTACTGTTTGTGTGACCTTGGACAACTCATTTGACTTCTGCATGTATCAGTTTCCTCATCTGTGAAATAAATAAATAAATAAACTCCTTAGAATTAATAGCTTCTAAGGTTTCATTTAGCTCTAAACCTGTGTTCCTATGATCTTATGATTGAATATTATTTCTCTCCCTCTGTTCTTTTTCTGCCTTTTGGCTTTTCTCCTTGTAGTTCATAAGCCATCCATTCTTTACTCAAAATTCCTCACTTAGTTAACTCATCCAGTTATGCCCTCCATAAGCAGTAATGTATTTCTAAACTTACCCCGCCCCTCCCACCATTCAACCACATTTGGCCTATACAAATTCCCATAGTACCCTATTCTCTGCTTTCTAAGTTACCTGATAAATCTATTTATTTCTATGGCAAATATACTCCAGGTTCATTATCGCAATTCACACAAAGACTAGCAGGTCAGTTCCCCAGAGGAAGGCTTGCTATATTTCCCCTAATGGCTCTTGGGATAACCTGGGGGTATTTTTCTCATGCAGTTTTTCAGAATTCAGAATTTCCATCTGCCTGTTCTTCTCCAATATCCTTCACCATTTATTAATATTTCAATATCATTTGCCCAGGTGATTTCTGCTCGATATCAATTAACCAATCAACACAAATTAGCTTTTATGAAGAAGTATTTATTGAAAGTTATAGTAAGGAGAGAACACACATAATTTCTCCCTACACATACACACACACACATAACACACACTGATATTAGGGCATATTCCCTGCTCTAAAGATTCCCTCAATACCTCCAAAAGAGGACTCAAATGTAAAGTGGTTTCAACAAAGTTTAACGACCCCCTCAGACCAAGTTCACTTCTGGGAGTCACATAGCTAATGGATTAATCATTTATTTATCTGTTCTTACTTACAGAATTCAGTATTTTCATTATATGGTTCATTCACTATTGAACTAGATCAATTAGGTCACCTCTACTGGCTAGCTTCTCATGTATCTTGGCTCCTATGCCTCCCAACATACTATTCCATGGAATCCAGTTTCAGGACTCTAATTGACTTTTTAAATCTTTCAGTGTTTGTCTGTGTTACTCATTCCCTGTTTCTGATACTCATCTATCTAAGATCAGGAAAAATACATATATAAAAACAGAAGGACTGAAATGTCATGTGGTCATGGCTACATGGTAGTTGGGTGATAAAGAGATCAAAACTCTTTTCCCATTCAGAGGTCCACAGCAAATTTCACCTCATTTACCACTATGGAAACAATCTTGATTTGTTTTAACTTTCTGTATATATACATATTTTTAGATCATCAAGTAATTACATAACTTTTTGTCATGATATTATAAGCAGACAGGAAACAGTTAAAGGAGATTTGCTCATTCTATGAAGCAAGAAAGGTCAAGACTATTCCATTGGGTACTTACAGAAGCATGTTCACCAGGCTACCATATGTGTTGATAGCCAGGCAAAACATCTCATACATGTTCTAAAGAAGAGGTCCTCATTGGACAATTCTCCCCATTACATTACTAAATTATTTTTAGATAATAATGTATTATCCTTCCTCTGACATTATCACATTTAACATTTTAACAGAGATAAAGTAGAACTATATTTTCCCAGATCAAAGGAATGGTTATCTCATATCTAACTTTAAGGAAAAGGACAGAAAGATATGTTTGGTTTGTGAGGTTTGTTTCTGTTTTTGCTGCCACTCATATCAATATGGAGGTGGGTAGCTAGTCAGTCCTCCACTTTTAGGGCTCCAGTGATGAGAAACCCATTACATGCTGAGAAAGCCCATACCACTTTTGGATACTTCAAATTGTTAAAGTGATGATTAACATGGTTAAAGGATGATGCTTGCAGATCATGACTTGAACAATTTGAAATATCCAAAAGTGGTATGGGCTTTCTCAGCATATAATGCATTCCCCATCATTGGAGCCCTACAAGTGGAGGTTGGGGGATGACATCAGTTAGGCTATAGAATAAATTATCTTTTTTCCATTTATAACTTGGACTAATTGACTTCTAATACCCCTTCCTACTCTGATACTGATAATCTTAGATAAGGAAATAGCTACCATGTATATAGTATTTAACATTTAGAAAAAATTACACATATTACTTCATTTGAACCTCACCACATCCTGTGATATATGCATTATAAATATCCTCATTTGACAGATGAGGAAATTGTAGATGAGTTTAAATGACTTGGCTAGGTAAGTGACTTGCCATGAGTAGTAATCATTTGAAGCAGGATTTGAACTCAGGTTTTTCTGAATCCAAATTCTGTGCATTGTGTAATCTAGCTGCCTAAATATAGTTCTAAAAATTCTACCTAAATAAAATCAGTATTGCTAGAATTGGAAACAAATCTATGGATTGGGAGAAAAATTTTTAATTCAGTGTCTCTGATAGAAATATATGAATCTATGGTACATTTATTCCCTTTACTCATTAGTGATGTCTTCATTCCCATTGTGGCTAATGCAATTCCTTCTTCTCATACTTCTCTTCTATTGTCAGCATTGTTTCCATTTGCAACTTAATATCACTTCCTCCATGAAGCCTTACATGATCATCTCTCCTCCTGACTTGAAATTGGTTATTATCTTCTTCATGGCTCTCATTTGTGTCTCTCTGACATCTTTTCTCACATTTTATAAGTCTATATATTTTTCTGCTTGTATTCCATACTAGCTGTATGCTATTTGAAGGCAAGACCTTTCTTATAGCTATTTGGGTCTCCTTCTGTGCCTAGCACAGGCCTGGTTCAGGGGAAGTGCTGAATCAATGTTGGTTGATTGTTCATTTCTCCATCTTCCTTCAAGACTCAGTTCAAATCCCACCTTCTGAAGGAAGCTTCTGCTACACCCCATCCTGCTGCTGTCTTCCCTCTGAGATTGTTACCAATATACTCTGAGTATAAGTTAGATGTCAGTTGTTTAGTGTTTCAGTCATGTCCAACTCTTTGTGACCCCATTTGGGGTTTTCTTAACAAAGGTACTGGAGTGGTTTGTCATTTCCTCCTCCAGCTCATTTTATAGATGAGAGAATTGAGGCAAATGGGGTTAAGTGCATTGCCCAGGCTCACACAGCAAGTGTCTGTTGTCAGTTTTGAACTCAGGAAACGAGACTTCCTGATTCCAGTCCAGATATTCTATCCACTATGCCACCTAGCTGCCCAAAATTGCATGTAGCTGGCTATTTACATCTAAGCTATGTCATTAGAAGGTCAGGGACAGAATTTTTGCCTCTCTTTGTTTTGTATCCCCAGTGATGAGTACAGTGCTTAGCACATAGTAAATATTTAATAACTATCTTCTTTAGGGGGGGAGAGAGGTGGGTATTTTCATAGATCATCGAATTGAACAAATGAGCACTGGATGTAGAGACTAATGACGTGAGTTCAAATCCTGATTCTTTGTAACGTAATCCAAGGGGCAGTGTCAAAACTTCTAGGCCTCATTTTCCTCATGCTGGCGATGAGATGATTGGACTAGAGGGTCAAAAGATCTTTACAACTCTAAATCCAGATTTCTCTCTATATCAGTCAGTTGTCATCTGTGTAGGTAGGGATGGAAAGGAATTTTCTCAAAATTAGAGGGATAATTAAAATTTCCAGGGAGAACTGAGCTCACTAAATTCCTTCAAACCTATAGACTTGTAAAGGAGATATTCCCCACACAACAATCTCTGCTGTCTGGGGCTTTACTAACCTACTCTCTTCTCTGGGATTACAAAAAATATTTTAATTACATGCTTAATGATCAAGATCAGAAACTTGTAAATTGCATGCAACCAAGTCTAAGCAGACGTTTCACTACAGCTTAATCCCATCTGGACGTCCAGACTTTGCCTATGACAAATTAAACCATATTTATCAAGCTCTACTTTGACAAACACTTAAAGCTAAAATAAGGTGTCATGTTCAATTCTTTCTTCATCCCTCAAGTTACAAAGGGAAATGGAGCCATCTTCTCTGGAGCACTCGCCTTTTTTGCCTTAGAAACCATTAGGGATTATTTTTGAAATGCTTGTTTTAAGATAGGAAAACTTTGCAATGGAATGTTTTCTTTTCTTGGCCAAATGAATAAGTACTGTGACTAGAGCAGATGGAATCTGACACAGGTTGGGTTCTGAGCTGAAAGTCTCTTCTGGCAATATTGTCCAATTTAGTGAGGTTATTTATCATGCTTCTTGCTTTCTTGAATTTGAGTGGTTCTTTCTCATCTGTCATCGAACTGCATCTGATAAAAGCTACCAGTGGAGTGATCCATTTCCCCCCTTCCAGCCCTGAATCATTCTGACAAATACTCTGAAGACATGGCACATTGAAGGAATCACAAATTCACTTGAGTGAGGAAACCTGGGTTCAAATTTTACTTCCTCTATAATCTACAAGCAGTGTGACATAATGGGAAGGGCATTACATTTAGAATAAAAGGAAATAAGCTAAAAATCTGGATTTCACATACACAGACAGAATGAGAGAGAGAGAGAGAGAGAGAGAGAGAGAGAGAGAGAGAGAGAGAGAGAGAGAGAGATGTGAATTGTTCTATCCATTCTGGAAAGCAATTTGGAACTAAGCTCAAAAAGCTGCTAAAATGTACAAATTTCTTTACCTATATCTAAGGCTATTCTCCAAATTGATCAAAGAAAGAGGAAAAAGACTCATATAAAAACATAGTAGTTCTTTTTATGGTAGCAAAGGAATATAAATGATAATCAACTGAAGAATGGCTAAATAAAATATGGTATATGAACATAACTGGGACATTATTATACTCTAAAATAATAAAGGAAACACTTTCAGAGCAACCTGAAAAATCTTCTATGAACTGATGTAAAATAAAGTTAGTACAACCAGGAGAACACATTATGTAGCAAGAAAAAAACAAAACTAAATGATTCAAGAACTCTGATCAATGCTATAATCAACCACAACTCCAGGAGACAATTTGGGAAGAGTCACAGGCCTCCTAACAGCCAAGTGATAAACTCTAGGTAGAGAATAAGACGCACATTGTTGGATGTGGTCAACATGTAGGTTCATTTTGCTTGACTATGCTTATTAAATCCAATAAGTGGATCTTTTGTATTTGGTGGGGCAGGGAGCTAGTGATAATGTTACCCCCCAAAATAAAAAAAGAAGCAAAAGATGGTTATAACAGTTTTTTTAAGTTTCACAGAGAAAACCAGAAGGAAGATAATGGGGAAACACAAGTTGAGTTTCAAAGTACTTTTTGAATTTGATATGTAGTTTTAAAAAATGTCAAAAATATTACGGAACTGAATGTAGTAAACTAGTAGTAAATAAATTTTAGAAATGTCAAAAATATATATTTCACACTACACAAATAAGAATAGAAAAGAAAATTATCCTGTAACTCTACAAACCTTTCTAGTGAAAGAAGTGATGCTCCCAATTCTACCAGACCTTGAATTTGCTATAACCTTATACCTCTTTGAAGTGATTGGTTGGTACCATGCAAGGAACACAAGGACTGCCAATGTGACCAGAGACAAGTCAATCAGTCTCCCCTAGGCCTCAATTTTCTCATCTGTAAAATGAGAAATTTGGTCTCAAGGTCTATAAGGTTGCTTCTTGCTCTAAATTTATGACCTTTTAAAATGGGCTTGCGGTGCTAGGATTCCCCTGATTCAACTACCTTGTTCAGAGTATATTTGTGAGGCAGAATCTCACAAAATAAGTATCTGATTGTGCTTCTTAGATAGAATCATTTAATAGGGATCATCAGGATATAGATTATAGGGGAATTCTTAACTCAGTAACAAACAAATCAATCGATCAAAAATGACTTGGAATAATTAAAACAGAATCCTTAGCAATAATCTTAAACACATACAGAGAATTATTATTGGGAGATCAATACTTTTCTTTGGCTCAATTCAGCCTAGCTTTTTTCCACAGAAAAGACATAACAATTTTTTTTTGAAAATGGAATAGGAAAAGGGAAGAGGGTGGGAGAGGGGGAAGAAGAAAGAGTGAGGGAGGGAAAAAGAGAGGGAGGAAGAGAGGAGAGAGAGAGAGAGAGAGAGAGAGAGAGAGAGAGAGAGAGAGAGAGAGAGAGTATTTAAAGTAAATACAGAGAAAGTTAGAGAGGATGAGGAAAAGGAGGAGGTGTAGGAATTGGAAGAGGAGGAGGCCAGGAAGGGGAGGAGAGAAGGAAGAAAAAGATGAATATTAGTGGAGCCAAGCTCTCAATCCTGTCCCCACTCTTGGGACAGGAGAACATGAATATCTCTTCTCCTCTCCTTTTCCCCAAGGGGTATGGAGTGTGAGAGAAAATCCATGAGGCTTCTCTGTTTTGAAAGGGAAGAAGGGAGAGGCAATAGGAGCAGCATCAAAAGGTGACCATTCCTATTACCAATCAGAAAGGAAGAGGAAGAAGGCTAGTGTAAGTTGAGATGCTCAAATTTTTTCATGCTACAGAAGGGAAGGTAGAAGAGGGACAGCAGCTGCATGAAATGACTGCTCTTATTGTTGACTAGGCAGAAGAAATGATTCAGTGAGGAACCCAAAACAAATAATTTGAAGTTAAACTAGCTCATATAATCCCCATCTTCCCCTTTATGGACATGGTCCAAGCCTATGGCTTAGATCTGCCTCCCTGGCTAGAATATGAGACATTGCTTTTCTATATTGAAAACTCCTTGCAAGATTTGAACAAAGCAAGTATGAAGCCAATTAAATGAATAGAAGACCTTTTTTTCTATTGGACTCCTCTTCAATGAATACTATCATTGAATCAAGGGTGTTCTACCCTATTGGAAAATGGAGACTTTTTTTCTTTTTTTTTGCTTTTTGGAGGGCAATTAGGGTTAACTGAGTTGCCCAAGGTCACAGGGCTAGTTTCTGTGTTAAGTGTTTCAGGCCAGATTTGAACTCAGACACTCCTGACTCCAGGGCTGGTGCTCTATTCACTGTGCCCCCTAGCTGCCCCAGAGACTTTTCTTTTTAATCCCTTAATTCATCAGGAATATTTAGAGGGGTTTGAGCTGGGAATAGGAGTTATGGCTCCTTCAAATGTAATTCAGCATCATTCAATTCTAATTTAATTCAAATCTACAATATTTACTAAGCACCTACTAGTGGCAGGCATTATACAAGGGATGCAATAATAAAGTGAAAGAAATAAAGCGAGTCTCCAACTTCAAAGAACATCCTAACTATTGAATGACAGAGGCACACTATATCTGCAAAGAGTCCAAAAATTAATCTATTCAAAATAAATACAAAGTAATTTCACTAGGTGAGGATTCCTAACAACTGAGTGGAGATGGGATCAAGAAGGATTTTTTGTACAAATAGAAGATGAGATAAACTTTTAATATATGTACACAATCCACAAGATAGAAGTAAGGAGTGAGCATTCCAAGAATTGAGGAAAACCAAACAAAATCACAGAGGAGGGAGATGACAGGAGGTGGACATGAAAGGTATGGGGAAAAATGTTTCAGTTAGCTGAGGAATCACATTCAGGTGACTTAGAAGCCATGACTAAAAAGAGAAGAGATCTTAGACCATGCCATTACTGAAAATAAAAGAGATGGACTTAAACCCAAAAAATAACTTACCCAGGAAAATTGAATAAAATACTTATGGTTGGAAAATGGACTTTTGAAGAAATCGAGGACTTGCAAACATACCTATTGAAAAGCCCAGAGCTAAGTACTAGCTTTTAAGTTCAAACACAGGATTTAAGAACACAGAAATTAAATGGAAGAACAATGATAGTTGATTAAACAAGGATAAATTGCTTAAATTCTAATATTATGAGAAGATACATCTGTCCCCTTTGAGCTCTCTCATAAGCAGCTGTCACAGAGGGAGTTTAACTAAATAAGACCTGGGAGTGGTTCTGTTAAATCTTGATGATCTTAAGAGAAAAATGGAAAAAGAGTGGAAGAAAAATGAGAGTGGGGAGGCAATGGAAGCTTTAGGGAAAATGTCTCACGTGATTAGAGTGCAGAAGATCAGTACAATGAGGAGAAGGGAGGAGGAACATCTAAAGCCTCAACTTCACTCCCAACTGAGCTAGTTAAAGCAAGGAAGAAAACACAAACAATTGGTCATGGAAATTTGTTTCATTCAAAAAGGAAATAGGAGGGAAAAGGAAGAAATGGACAGAGGGAATTAGAGAGAGGGTTCATTTAGGGACAGACTAGTCCTAAGTAAGACAAACTTTAAGTTTGTACAAAACCATATATAGCTCTTTAGAGGTAGAAAAAAAAAAAGAATCAGAGGAGGTACCCACAAACTAGACAATGGATGAATAAGTTATTGTATGCAAATGTGGTAGAATATTACTGTGTTGAAAAAAACGATGAAGTCGATGGTATTAGAGCCTGGAAAGACTTGTATGAGGAAAGAGAACAGAACCAAGAGAACAATTTACACAATGACACAATATAGTAAAGACAAACAATACTGAACAAATTAGGAATTCTTGTAAGTGTAATGACCAAGCATGATTCCAGAGGACCAAAAATTAAACATGCTACCCACATCTTGATAGAATGAAAAAGAACTCAGAATTCAAAATGAAGTTTTATTGGAGTTTAGGGTTCGGGGACCATAGTAGAAACCTGTTTTGATTGACTATAGATATTTCTAACAGGGTTTGGTTTTCTTTAGTTCCCAAGTGGTAAAGAAACTATGTTGGAATGGTGAGATGGCAGATTTTTGCTTACTGGAAAAATAGAAATTAAAAAAGGAAAATGATAGGATTGATCAATGTAATTTCTAATACTCTTTACAACTTAGAATACTTTGATCATTTCTATGAATATGAACAAGTCATGCAATCTCTGAGTCTCTGCTGTCTCATCAAATAAAATAAACACTAATAGCTATAAATGGAAAATCTAACTGAGGTTAAAAATTTAATTTCATAAACCCAATAAAGTTCCAATGTGGCTAAATAGCATTTTTGGGACAAAAATAATCTGAGGAATTTATAGTATCACATGGATACTATATCTAATAATGTGAGGCAAGAGTTTTCATGGCATTCAGAAAAAAAATATTTGGGATCTTAGTGGCAAAATAGTGGTCCTTTGGACCTCTTTAGTCTGGACACTCTGTGGTATTGGATTTGGCTCAGATTCCTAGCATGTCAAGATTGTTTTGATCTCTGAAATATATTCACTTCCCTCCCAGTATTGTGTCTTTGGAAATGTGACATACATGCTGCTTAGCATAAAGTTGACCATTGATCTCTGAGGCACTCCACTACAGACTGCCTTCTAACTGGTTACAGGCCTATTAATGAAATATCTTTGTGGCCCTACACTTAATCCAGTTTAGAATCTAGCTATTTAATCATGCAGCCTCCCCCTCTTTATCTTTTCCAAGAGATTAGAGGTCTGACTGCTGGAAATGGGAATAATGATCTCATGCCACCTAAGTTAGAGGAAGTTTAAAGACAAGGATTCTTCACACTACAGGAGACCAAAAACACCCGTAGGAAATTGAAGAAAAGTAAATTGTATGGACACGTTTGAGGATTTCAGATCCTTTCTGTTCTCTTAATACTGGATCAGCAGAAGATGTCCCTTCACTTGATCATTGAGGTCATCATTAAGGCTTGATCTCCCCACATTGGAAAAAAATTTGACACACCTTTCATTACACCCCTCCTGCCTCCCCCGGTCCAGAACAGAACAGAATAGAATAGAACAGAAACAGAACAGAAGAGTTCAGCCTACGTTATGGAAGACTCTCACTACCTGTCTGTGGCATGGCCCATACTTGCTTTTATGGGAAGGGTGGCAGTACCTAGACAGAGGTGAGATCTTGGGGAATAGTATGTAATTCACTCTGATCAGCATGCAGATTCACTGGTACTATCCTTTGCTCCAACCTACCTTCTAGGCCTGACCTTATGACTTTTCAGAGTATTACCTTGGTTAACACCTGAAAACTAGATAGCTTGTTGAAATTTGTAGGTGGCAGATCCAGGGAAATGAGTAATGTTGAAGTCCTAATTCAGTACCTTGGATAGTGTCTTACACAAAGTCAATCGCCACACTATTTGTTGAATTGGATGTTGCAAGAGGGATTGCTGCTCGGTCCTGTACTATGTGGGCTCTGAGGTTCCTTCCAAATTGGAGATCCTATGATCTGCTGATCCCTATTCTGACACTGCCTTGTTTTCTTCCTCTTTTCTTCTTTCTACTCTATCTGTGCCTGAGGCTTTCCCAGCAGCACCTTTGGGCTTGAATGTGGCCTAGATACTGACTCCAACTTTGGCTCAGGCAAGATAACTCTTAGAGTTGTCATAGTATCTGCTGGGCTATTGATCAGCTGCAAGGAGACTCATGCTTCTGAACACAGTCATAGACCTTCTAAGTGGTCACCCATGCACACTGCTGTAGCTATGCCCATAAAGGAGCCACATCTCCCATCTGATAGCATCTGTGCAATACTTTTTATAAATAGCAATTTGGAGACTTACTTTGCAATGGCTATTCAGATAGATAGATATAGAGATAGATATTTGTTTATGTATGTGTACATATATGTATATCTGTCTATATCAATATCTGTCTAAAATTTTACTTTCCATGGTTACATGTAAAAGCAATTTTCAACATTTGTTTTTAAAACTATGAGTTCCAAATTCTCTTGTTTTGTCCTTCCCCTCCCTCTCCTCATTGAGAAGGTAAGCAATTAAATATATGTTATACATGTTTAGTAAAAAAAAAACATTTTCATAATAGTCATGTTGTGAAAGAAACTGAAGAAAAAATAAAGTGAAAATAATTATGCTTCAGTCTGCATTCAGGCACCATCACTTCTTTCCCTGGGGACAGATAGAATTTTTTATCATAAGTCCTTCAGAATTGTCTTGAACCATTGTATCTCTGAGAATAGCTAAGTCATTCACACCTGATCATATTACAATATTGCTGTTTCTTTGTACATAGTACATTTCACTTTGCATCAGCTCATGCAAGGCTTTCCAGGTTTTTCTGAGAATATTTTGCTCATCATTTCTTATAGTAAAATAGCATTATATCCTAATAATATATCACAATTTGTTCAGTCATTCCATAATTTATGGGCATCTCCTCAATTTCTAATTCATTGTTACCAGAAAAGAGCTTCTATAAATTTTTTTTGTACTTATAGATCCATTTCCTTTTTAAAAATCTCTTTTGGGATAAAGAATGTGTAGTGGTATTGCTAGGTTAAAGGATATGCATGTTTTTTTTTAAAGCAATTGGGGTTAAGTAACTTGCTCAAGGTTACACGGCTAGTCATTATTTATGTGTGGGTGCTCATTTTCTGCGGCCAGTTTCGATCCCGGGTCATCCCAACTCCAAGGCCAGCACTCTTACTCACTGCGGCACCTAGCCACCCCAAGGATATGCATGTTTTTATAGCAGTTCCATATTGCTCTTCAGAAAGGTTGAATCAGCTCACAACTCCACCAACAGAGCATTAATGTCTGTTTTTTCCCCCACATCCCATCCAACATTTGTCACTTTCTTTTTCTGTTCCATTAACCAATCTAGTAGGTATGAAATAGTACCTCAAAATTGTTTTAATTTGCATTTTTCCAATCAAAAGTGAGTTAAAGCATTTTCTCATATGGTTATAAATAGCTTTGATTACTTCAT
This sequence comes from Gymnobelideus leadbeateri, assembly GCA_011680675.1. Taxonomy (NCBI): domain Eukaryota; kingdom Metazoa; phylum Chordata; class Mammalia; order Diprotodontia; family Petauridae; genus Gymnobelideus; species Gymnobelideus leadbeateri. Next base: position 225,077 of record WOXC01006154.1, read on the forward strand.
CTGAAAACTGTTCATATCTCTTGATCACTGATAAATCAGGGGATTTTTTTTTTTTTGTAAATTTGACAGTTCTCCATATGTTTGAGAAGTTAGGTCTTTATCAGCAAAATTTGCTTCAATATTTTGTTTTTACTTACTATTGCTAACCATATTTCCCTCCATCCTATCACCTCTCTGTTTATTCTATTCTCTCTCTTGTCTCACCCCATCTGTCCTCAAAATATTTTGGTTCTGACTGCCACCTCCCCAATATGTCCTCCCTTCTATGACCCTCCCCTTCTCTTGTCCCCTTCCCCTCCTACTTTTCTGTAGGGTAAGATAAATTTTGTACCCAATTGAGTGTGTGTTGTTTCCTCTTTGAGTCAATTCTGATGAGAATAAGGTTCACTTATTCTCCCTCACATCTCCCCTTTTTCCCTCCACTGTAAAAAATTTTATGTGCCTCTTACAGATATACATATGCATACATACATATGCTCACATATATGTATATGCATATATGTGTATATAAGCATGTGTATAACTATATGTATATATGTGTATACACACATATACACGTAGACAGCTACATTACCCACACCCCTAAATATAAGTATACATATATATTCCATATATTCCTTCTATCCCCCCCCTAATAATGAGAAAGTCCTTATGAGTTACAAGTATAATTTTCACATGTAGCAATTTAAACAGTTTGATCTTTTTAAAGTGCATTATGATTTCACTTTCCTGTTTACCTTTTTCTGCTTCTCTTGAGCCTCATATCTGAAAGTAAAATTTTCTATTCATTTCTGGTCTTTTCAAGAATGCTTGAAAATCTATCATTTCATTGAATTTCCATTATTCCTGGGAAGGATTTTTACTCAGTTTTGCTGGGTAGGTGATTGTTACTTGTAAACCTGGCCCCTTTGGACTCTAGAATGTCATATTCTAAGCCCTCTGATCCTTTATTGCAGGGGCTGCTATATCTTGTATTATTCTGACTTTGGCTCCGCAATACTTAAATTGTCTTTGGCTGCTTACAATATTGTCTCCTTGAGCTGTGAGCTCTCAAATTTGGTTATAATATCCCTTTGAGCTTTTATTTTGGGATCTCTTTTAGGAGGTGATCAGTGGATTCTTTTAATTTCTATTTTACCCTCTGGTTCTAGAATATCAGGAGAGTTTTCCTTGGTATATATTTTTTGAAATGTGATGTCTAGATTCTTTTTATTTTTTTGATCATTATTTTCAAGTAGCTGAATAATTTTCAAATTATCTCTCCTGAATATGTCAGTTGTTTTTCTAATTAAGTTTTTCATATTGTCTTCTAGTTTTTTTTCCATTCTTTTGATTCTGTTTTATTTTTTCTTGATTTGTCATAAAGTTATTAGCTTCCATTTGCAAATTTTATTTTTAAGGAATTATTTTCTTCAGTGAACATTTGTACCTTCTCTCCATTTAACCAACTCTACTTTTTAAGGAGTGTTTTTTTTTTTCCTCAGTGAATTTATCCTCCTCTTTTTCCACTTTTCAAATTCTGCTTTTTAGGACATTCTTCTCCTAGGTGGAATTTTGTGCATCTTCTACTGTTTGAGGTGTTATTTTCTTCAGTATTTTTGTGTGTGAGTGTGTGTGTCCTTTACCAAGATATTGACTCATATTTTTATGATTTTTTTGCATCACTCTTATTTCTCTTTCTATTTTTTTTTTATCTGACTATTTTATTTGATTTTCAAAAAATTTTTGGAGTTCTGCCATGGCCTGAAAACAATACATATTTTGTCTTGGATGATTTTGATATAGGAGCTTTGACTTGGTTATCTTCTTCTTAGTGTGTATTTTCATCTTCCTTGTCACCATAGTAACTTTCTATAGTCAGAATTTTTTCTGTTGTGTACTCATTTTCCCAGCCTATTATTTGACTTTTTAACTCTTTGTTAAAGTAGCGCCCTGCTTCCAGTTTGGAGAACACACTGCCCCAAGTTTCAGGGGATTTATACAGCTCTTTTCAGAGCTACTTCTAAAGACCAGTAAGTTTTCAGTTCTTCCAAGGGGGTATGAGCTAAGGAGAATTTTGTTTACTTTTCTCCTGACCTGTGATTTGGTCTGTGAATGATTCATAAGCACTGTTTTCTGCCTTAGAACTGTGTAGAGGAACCCTGTTTCACTGTGGCCATGAGCTCTGCTGTGCTGGTGCTCCTCCTCATCCTGGAATTGACTCAGATGACTGTGGCCCAGATTCAAGTATGGGTCAAGCAATAGACCTCAGTGCTCTCTCATAATCTCCCTCTTACCAGTTGTCCTACCCTCTTAATTTTCATGGACTGAGAGCTCCAGAAGCAACTGCTATAGTTGTTGATGCAGTGTTTCCCAGGCCTGCTTCTGGTGTGCTGGGCCCAGGATTGTTCTGGTGCAGCATGAGTTGGACTCCACTTTCTACTCTCACCCAAGTGTGACAGACCTTTCTTGTGACTTTCCAATTTGTTCTGGGCTGGGAGATTGCTTTACTTTGTCTTTTGTGGGTTCTGCCACTCTGGGCTTTGTTTAGAGCCATTCTTTAAAGGTACTTAGAGGGGTTTCAGGGAGAGCTCAGATGAGACCCTGACTTTACTCTGTAATTTTGTCTCTGCCTTCCCTTCACTGGCTATTATAAAACTCATTGCTTCATGCCTGAACCCTAATAAGGTTTTGGCACAGCAAAGCCTTCAGTTTGAGTTAGGGTAAATGAACTAATACTGAATTGCTTTGCCAAGGAACTCCACCTCTATCTTCTACTAGCCTCCCCCATGTTATGAGTAGGTATCTATTTCCAGGCCAATAAATCAAGTTCTGGTCCTTAGGTGACATGTCTCATTCTTTATGTTCATGGGATAATGAAGCTCTGAAGTGGGGGCCTGCTCTGTGGGGGTGCAAGAGGGACATGAGATTTTTCTGAGCTAGCCAGGGCCAGTGCAGAGAAGGTCTTAAACTTCATGGTCTCTAAGAAATTAAAGATTTTTATCATTCTATAATTCTATCATGTGTAATGGTAAGCAATTCAAGACCTCTAATTTCTGAACTGTATTGTTCTGACATTTTTATATTGGTTTGAAATAATATGCTCCTGAATATATTATAATATGCTTCTATAATATTATTGATGTTAGACATCTTTGAGAGAAGGAAAAACAGGAATTGATTTACATTGAAAAAATTCTATACAATCACTATGTTATTACCTGTCTATATCAATGGCTCTGTATGTGTGTGAATACATATACATATGCACATGCACATGCATATACAAATATATATATGCATGTGGAGAGGTTAGCATATGCTTATATCTCTATTTATATATTATAAATATTTGTGTGCATATGTATGTATGTGTATAATTTTTAAAATTTTATTTCAATTCAAATAAAAAATCATTTTTTGGTAAATGTATCATAATTTCTTGTTTAAAATACTATGCACAAGGTCTAAGCTTGAATTCAGGAAGGCCTATTTTCAAATCCTGCCTCTTACTCTTACTATATGGGTAAGTCTGAACACATGATCTGCCTCATGGATTATTATCTTGGTGTATCGAGGCAGTTTCCCTACTTAGTGTTCTCCAATCAATCCAAATCAGAGATACTTTATGCGTTTGTACATTATAATTAGGGCATTAAGATCCATAACAATAAGAATAACTAAAATTAAGAACTCTAACATAACTGAGAAACAGATTTAAAATTAAAGGACACCCAAAGAAGAATGTTTAATGGCCATGGGAGAAGGCAGACTGTAGCAAATGATGGAGTTGGACCTTATGAAAGAAACGTGATATAAAGGATTTCATCTGGTAAACTGTTTGACTGGGAAAAAACAAGTCTATTCTGTATTCAGAGTAAGAGATAACTGATAGATAGCCTGTAGGCTTCACCAGCAGTGAGACAATGTAAAAAGAACATGAAGAATTGCCTAAGAATTCTGGAAGGGTGTTCTTTTGGAAGGACATGAATGAGTTACAGGGGACAGGCAGGGATCAATGAATTGTGATCTGCATGGTGGAAGGAATAGTAGCCTTGATAGCAAATATGGTTATTAGAGGAAGGGATTAAGTGAGGGAAGAGTATAAGCATTTCTTAAGTGTCTTCTAAATTCCGGGAAGTCAGCTAATCCTTTTAAAATTATTATCTCATTTGATGCTCACAGCAACCCTGAGGATAAAGTTATCTTCCTTCCTTCCTTCCTTCCTTCCTTCCTTCCTTCCTTCCTTCCTTCCTTCCTTCCTTCCTTCCTCTCTCTGTCTCGTTTCTCTGTCTCTGTCTCTCTGTCTCTGTCTGTCTGTCTCCTTCTGTCTTTTCCTGTCTGTCTCTCCCTTCCTTCCTTCTTTTCTCTTTCTTTCTTTCTTTCTTTCTTTCTTTCTTTCTTTCTTTCTTTCTTTCTTTCTTTCTTTCTTTCTTTCTTTTTTCTTTCTTTCTTTCTTTCTTTCTTTCTTTCTTTCTTTCTTTCTTTCTTTCTTTCTTTCTTTCTTTCTTTCTTCCTTCCTTCCTTCCTTCCTTCCTTCCTTCCTTCCTTCCTTCCTTCCTTCCTTCCTTCCTTCCTTAACAGATATATGCAATTGAAATAATATCCTTACAGTCATCCAACTAGTAAATTTCTGAGACTGGATTGGAATTCAGGTTTTCCTGACTCCAGGTCAAGTTCTCTATCTACTGCTCTATTTAGCTGCACTTATAGCAGCAGCACATGGAATAACTAGGTGCTGCAGTACAGCACCAGACCTAGAGTCAAGAAGACCTGAGATCAAATCTGGCCTCAGAGAATTACTCAGAGAATTATATGACTGTGGGCAAGTCAACCCTGTTTGCTCCAATTTTCTTATCTGTAAAAAGAACTGGAGAGGAAATGGCAGACTGCTATAGTATCTTTGCCAAGAAAACTCCCAAAAGGGGTCACAAAGATTTAGATGTGACTGAAATTTCTAAACAGCAACACATCAGCATATGGTTCATTTCCCTAATATCTCCTGAGCATATTGTTAAATGGGACTATTTTGGTAAATATTGGTTCTTATAAATGTGCTTCTAGAATATGTATCCAGTAAGAGTACTATTTGTTTAGACCCCAATTCAGGAAACTCATTACTGGGATTGAAAGATTTTCTGCTTTGCTCATAGGCTTGTCCTTATTTCTAATCAGAGAGGATATTTGGGGTCTTGGCTGCCAAAGCCTTCCCCATCTTTCCTAAACTATCTCCTACTGCTGTGTAGCCCCTTCCCCCAGATGATTTATGAGGGAGTATGATATTATAGGAAGTCCTTTCAAAAATAATCAAGTAGGTAAGATTTATAACATTTTATACCTGGAAAGGATATGAGATAGAATTTTATTTAAATCTCTGATTTTACAAATAAACAACAGCAAAAACTGAGGCACAAAGTGAATGTCTTAAGCATGCTAATACAAGGTAATAGCTATAGAAGCCATGGCAGCGAATCCATTCACTTGACCCCCATCCCTGTGTTCTTTGTCTTATACTTTGTGACTCCTTGCTGGAAGGGGTTACACATTAACCATTCAGGTTATTAATAAAATCTGCATGAATTTACCAGATGAATGACAGAATGGGATGCAGAGAGAAGGGGAGGCAGACCCTGTATGTTTCAATGGGAGGAGAGAGGAAAGGTAGATTTAGGAGCCAGGACCACTGCCAGGGAACTTCTCTAAATCCAGTGGACAACATAAAGGCTTGGAGTGTCTGGGGAGGAGGACTGAAAAATAAGAAAGTAACCTCACTTATTTTAACAAGTCTCAGCTAAGATATTCACACTACCTTCCTCCTTGTTATTTACCTTTATCCCTTTTCTATTTTGCTATAATTTCCCTCTTTCCCCCATTCTCTTCCTCCTCCTTCTTCTCTTTGCCCCCTTCTTCCCCTTTCCTCTCCTTCAACCTCTGCCCCTCCTGCTTTTTCCTCTCTCTTTTTAATGCTTTCCACACTTTCTAATTCCATTTCCTATCTCTTCATCTCTCTGCCCTCCCTCTTTTTTTCTTCTCTGATTTTTCTTTACTTCTCTCTCCCTCCCTTATACCTCTTTTTTCCCTCCCACCTACTGGCTTGTTCTTCCCTCTCCTTTTCATCTGGCTCCTTTGCTTGTGTTTCAGACATCTCCAGGGGCATATGGAAGCTGGATCTGGAACTAAAATTAGCCTCGGAGTATTTCTTGAACACAGTTCTTGAAGTAATTTCATGCATCACTTTGATTCTTTGCTTCTCTAGTTACCATGGCGAACGCTGCTAAATCCCCGTCTCAGCTTACATGATTCTTCCTCTGCCCTTTTTGGTTCAGGTCAATGCAGTTCTCTGCAGTTCAAGGACTTTGAGTTTTAGAATAGCTTCTGTTCAGATTAACTCCTTATTCCAAGTAAATAGTGATGGGGAAATCTTTTGTGTGAGCAGTCTTTTCTAAGTAAAAGACTTCATAGATTTGCTTAATGATAATTCTACCTAGAAACTTGTGAATAATTCTGAAGTTCTTTAACAAATCTTTTTATTAATTTATTAATAGTGAAGTGAACTCATTGTGCCAGAGTCTAACATCTCTATCCTACGAGAGAACTCACTCACGAAGCTTTGATAGAGCAGATTGCTGGAATTTACCAGAGAATGAAGATCACAAAATGGGTCCAATTCATATATTAATTTCTTAGGATCAGCCTTGTTCTATATAAATTCTAGAAGAGAAGAAAACATACTGCAAGGTGTAATTACAATGGGAGAAGTGCAAATGAAGCTATGCCTTCAGAAGGAGAAAATTTTTCCTGCTGAGAAATTATGTCAGACTTCATAGGTGAAGTACTGGTCCATCAGAGCTCCTAGTAGGGCAATTTTTTTTTTGTCTCCAGCTCTCCCTTGGGTTCCATAATCAATCTGAGGTTTGCTTGGTTGTAATTCTACCTCATATATAAGAAGTAGACATCAAGATATGTAAAGGAATGGGTTATCCCCAATAAAGCATCACTCAGGGAACTTCCTGGGCCAGAAGTCAGAGGAACTTTTATTTATATAAAAGTTCTTTTTTATAAATGTATTTATTTTAGTTTTCAGCATTCATTTCCATGAGATATTAAATTCAAAATTTTCTCCACATCTCTCCCCTAGCTCCCACTACAAGGTAGCAAGCATACTGAATACCCATTCCCCCACTCTGTTCTCTCTTATATTCTTACCTATCCCCCCTTAGTTTCTTGTAGGGCAAGATGGATTTCTATAACCCATTGCATATATATCTTATTGCCCAATTGCATGTAAAGAGGAATTTTTAACGTTTGTTTCTAAAACTTTTATTTCCAGATTATTTCCTTTCTTCCTTCCTCATCTACCCCCCACTGGGAAGACAAGCAATTCAATATAGGTTGGTTGTACATGTGTAGTTACACAAGACATTTCCATTGTAATTATACTAAGAAAGACTAACCACATTTCCTTCCATCCTATCCAGTTCCCCATTTATTCAATTTTCTCCTTTGACATTGTCTCCTTTCAAAAGTGTATGCTTCTAACTACCTTCTCCCAATCTACCCTCTCTTCTATCACCCCTTCCCCTCTTATTCCCTCCCCCCTACTTTCCTATAGGGTAAGATACCTAATTGAGTGTGTATGTTATTCCATCCTTAAGCCAAATTTAGTGAGAGTAAGACTGACTCATTCCCTTTCACCTTTCTGCTCTTCCCCTCCATCGTGACAGTTTTCTCCTGTCTCTTTTATGTGAGATAATTTATTTTTCTATCTCTCCCTTTCTCCTCCCAACATATTCCTCTCTCACCTCTTAATTTTATTTTTAGATATCCCTTCATATTCAAGTCATCTTATACCCTCTATGTATACATGTATACAATACAATCTCCCATATATACATATATGTATATATACATATATATTTCCTTCAACTATCCTTATACTGAGAAAAGTCTCATGAGTTACAATTATTGTTTTTCCATGTCAGAATATAAATTAGTTCAACTTTAATAAGTTCCTTATAATTTCTTTTTTCCTGTTTACCTTCTCATGCTTCTCTTGCTTCTTGTATTTGAAAGTCAAATTTTCTGTTCAGCTTTGATTTTTTAATCAAGAATGCTTGAAAGTACTCTATTTCATTGAATGTCTATATTTCCCCCTGAAGTATAATACTCAGTTTTGCAGTGTAAATGATACCTGGTTTTAATCCTAGCTCCTTTGACTTCTGGAATATAATATTCCAAGTCCTTCAATCCTTTAATTTAGACGTTGCTAGATCTTGTGTTATCCTGATTATGTTTCCACAATACTCAAGTTGTTTCCTCCTGACTGCTTATTATATTTTCTCCTTGACCTGAAACTCTGGAATTGGGCTACAATATTCCTAGGAGTTTTCTTTTGGGGATCTTTTCCAAGAGGTGATTGATGAATTCTTTCAAATTCTGTTTTGCCCTCTGGTTCTAGAATATCACAGCCATTTTCCTTGAGAATTATATCTCCTGGATCTTTTTTTTTTCAGGTCAGTAGTTTTTCCAATTAGATATTCCACATTGCCTTCTATTTTTCATTCATTTATATCTGTTTTATAGTATCTTGATTTCCCATAATGTCATTAACTCCATTTGCTCCAATCTAAATTTGAAGGAATTATTTTCTTCAGTGAGTTTTTGAAATTCCTTTTCCATCTGACCAAAAAGCTTTTTAAGACATTCTTCACCTCATTTACTTTTTGGATATCATTTGCCATTTTTGTTTTTTGGATTTTTTTGCTTTTTAGAGGGGGGAGGGCAAGCCAGTTATGGTTAAGTGACTTGCCCAAGGTCACACAGCTACTTTTTTCTTAAGTGTCTGAGGCAGGATTTAAACACAGGCATCCTGACTCCAGGGCTGGTGCTCTATTCACTGGGCCACCTAGATGCCCCAAGTTAGTCTTTTTTTAAAGGTTCTATTTTCTTCAGTCAGACTGTTGACTCATTTTTCATGATTTACTTTCATCAGTCTTATTTCTATTCCTAAACTCACTTCTACTTTTCGTACTTTATTTTCAAAATCCTTCTTGAGCTCCTCCATGGCCTGCAACCAGTTACTATTTTTCTTGGAGGCTTTTGATGCAGGATTTTTGACTTTGTTGTCTTCTTCTGGTTCTATATTTTGATCCTCTTTGTCATCCAAAATGGAATCTATAGTCTGTTTGTGCTTCCTCTGTGTGCTCCTCTTGACAGACAATTACTTGACTTTTGAGCTCTTTGCCACAGTAGAACTCTGCTTCCAGAGTGGAGAGTAATGTGTCCCAGATTTCTTTTTTTTTTTCAGCTGTTGTCAGTACTTTTTTTCCAGGCACCTGCCTCAGAAATGTGAGAAGGACTTTCTCTCCACAGCCTCAAGAAGCTCTGCCATACCAGTGCTCTTCCTCCCAGGACCACCACCCAAGACTGCAACCCAGATCAAAGCAATATATATATATATATATATATATATATAGATAGATAGATAGATAGATAGATAGATAGATAGATATAGATATATATAGATATATCTAGATATATCTATATATATCTATATATATACACACACACACACACACACACACACACACACACATATATTAGTAATTTTAGTTTTCCTTTTCTGTGGGGATCATTTCAGTACAGGGCAGCTCACCATCAGTTAGCAATACTGCAGAAGGGCATTGCTGAGGTTTCCCAAAATGATTTCTCATATTCCTTCTAGTTCCAACTATACCATAGGCCATCTACTTCAAACATTGTTTTCTCTCTCTTTTTTATTTCCGTGTTATTTTTTTTTTTTACTCTGACACTGTTTTATTAGCTACTACAAAGAGGATTTGAAAAATAATATTGATGATAGAGAGACAGTTCAACTCCAGGATGGTTGTACTCATGGTTTTGAAGTGATGGAAAGGTTATAGCTTCCAAGAGGGACTGGGCTTATGCTTTTTGGTTTTAGAAAGTTGAACAATTATACTGAGATTATAAGGTTCTGTGACTTTACCAGTCTCAGTATACCTTCTACCACCAGAGATAGAAGCCACTCTCTGCCTTGGGAAATGATCTACTTGAGGGTCTGTAGCTAAGAATCTCATCATTCTTGACCTAACTTTGTGATAAGTCTCTCCCAGTTCAACAGTGTAGGTTACACAGTGGCTAGAGCACTGGGCCTGGAGTCAGGTAGACCTGAGTTCAAATCTGGCCTCAGATACTCACTAGTTTTGTAACCCTGGACAAGTCACTTAAATCTTTTTGCCTAAGTTCTTCATCTCTAAAATGTGCTAGAGGGGGAAATGGCAAACCACTCTAGTATCTTTTCCAAGAAAAACCCAAGGGGGGTCATGAGGAGTTGAACATGAGTGAAAAATGACTGAATAGAAGTCCTTAGAAAAATATTGTGTATTATATTTCTGGGTCCTTAATGCAAACCAATATGATGGATTCCCCGGACTGAAATTCAGTAGGACCTGGATTCCAATTCTGCTGTAGATAATTGCTAGTTGTGTGATCCTGGGAGAGTCTTTTAACCTTGGTGCCTCATTTTTCTCATCTTCAAGAAGTAGAGAAAATATTGGGATTCAATGGCCTCTATGGCCTTTTCTAGATTTAAAATCTATAAGCCTATAATAATATGGTGAGAGTTCTCAAAACATAGGCCCACTTTTATGACCTTCAAGATCCTTGGGTCATTTATACTCCACAATAAAGGAATATGGTGGGATTTTCATAGAGATGCCTTCTTGGAGGAAGTGATAAATGAATGGTTTATTTTGTTAAGTTTGTTTGTTTTGTTTTGTTTTTCTCTATTGAGGCTACAACTGCAATTCCTTATTCTTTGAACCCTAGGCACAACAACCACCTTACTACCACCACTCCAATAGAAGCAAATGTAAAACTTGGGAACCCTGAAAGACCTCTCCTAGAAAATTAAAGCTCAACTTTGGAGTAGGAAATAGGACACTTTCATATTTATTGTTCACCTCCCAGTCAAAGGCTTTATGAATCCAGCAATGCATCAACTCCGTGTATCTGGGAGGGTTCCATATAACACTCTGTTTGATTGAAATCAGCCTAAATTTATTTGTTTTTCCTATTGTTCATCTCCTCTTTACACATAGGATCAAGGATTCATGGGCCCTAAAAAGAGATCATTGGACTTGGTAACTGGTTAGCTGAGTTTAAACATAGTCACTTAAATATCTATAGACACTTAAATATATATACATGGGGTCAAGTTATTTGACCTGGTGATGTCTTAATTTTTAAGATATGAATGATTAGAAATACCCAATCAATCTAATAAATCCTTTTACCATTGTTTTATTTTTAGTAAGGGGGTCCTTTTGTATGCATTTAAACTTAAGTATAATACATTATTGCAATAATAATAATTATTATTATTATAATATTGAAAATTACCATTATCATCTTCTCCTTCCTTTTTCTTTGTCTCTTCTTCAAGAGACTGGACATCAGATTTTGTTGGTAGAGGGAATACCCCAAAGAGTGAAATCCCCCTATCATTATTGGTAAAACTCTATAACATATAGTTTTGCTGAGTTGGCAGTCCTTTCACTGAGGGATGAGGTAGCTTGTAAAGGGTCACATAGTATGCATTTGGGGCAGAACTTAATCCCAGCTCTTCCTGGTTCCAAGGCCAGCTTTACAACCATTAAACCACATTATCTTTGATGTAATTGAAGATTATTATTATTATTATTAACTATACCTGGCTAAAAATAAGCAATATGGAAATGGCTCAACCAATGAACAATGTAAAATCCATGCTATTTACATTTTGGATGCATTTCAGAAATACAGACAGAAGTTGTTATTTTTATAATTCCATATCAGAGAGGGTGTTAATATATAATGTGTGAATCATGAATGCTGGGCTGAGCTTTGTCCTAATTAGCAGGGCTATAGCAGTTGTCTATGGGAAGCACTTTTTAAGACTACAACAATGCAATCTTGCTGTTCGTGTGTTCAGTTTTTGTGGAGTGAGATAATACCTTGGATAGAAAAATGAATGTTTCTCTAAAGTATCAATGTTCACTTATTTTCACATTTGCATAGAAGGTTTTATTTGTCCTAGTGTTGTCTTTTTTGTTGTTATTCAGTCCTTTCATTCGTGTCCTATACTTCATGACCCCATTTGGAGTTTTCTTGGCAAAGATACTAGAGTAGTTTGACATTTCCTTCTCCATGTCATTTTACAAATGAGGAACTGAGGCAAACAGGGTTCAGTGGCTTGCCCAGTGTCATACAGCTAATAAGTATATGAAAACAGATTTAAACTCATGATTATGAGGCTTCTTGACTCCAGGCATTTTCCTCCATTCACTGTTACACTTAGCTGCTCATTATGTGTCCTAAGAATCCACACAAATTCCCCTCTAGTTTCTCATTGGAGTGGTCATGACCTTGGGTTCTTTCAAAGAGTACCAAAAGAATTCAAAGTATTGCTGATCCTATCAAATTGGAGAAGTTTTCAGTAAGAGTGCTTGTGATGGATTGTATGGTGTGTAAAGACCACATGAGCTCAACTCTTGGGGATACATCCTAGGAATATCGGCATCAGCAATCCATGAAGGTCATCAATAAGGCACAGAGGGCTCACACTTGGTGTCATTGAAGAGAATATCCACATCCACTGAAAACCCAGATCTTTGAAATACTGGAGATATGTATTATTATTTGAAGTGAAAGGGGGATGTACAACATGGCAAACAAAGGAATATGAGTCTGAAGAATAAGGACAAGAGTCTGAACCTCTTGGACTAGCTCATATTGAGGACTGGATATCCAGACTTCTTGATAGTAACCTATGTCGAGGAGTAGGAAATAGAAGAGGAGGGTAAAAGACACTATTACATCATCAAAGAATATCAGTTATGCCATATTGTCCAATGCTTGCCTGAATTAGAGTCCCACCCAAATTCTTCCCATCTGTCTTCTTTCTGCCCTCTGCATCAGAATCAGGGCTATTTTTTCATTTTGGAAAATAGAAAACAGAGACCCAGAAACAAGAGGAGACTTATCTCAGGTCACAAAGGAAGTTTGTGACAGAGCTAAGCCAAGAATCCAAGTCTGCTTATTTTAAAGCCCATTGTCCTTTCTAATCTATTGCCTGTCTCTATGTCCTTACATCTGTTCCCTATCTCTACATGTTTCTATCTGATAAGTAGTACTCATGTGATCCTTGCAAAAATCATTTAATCTCTCTGACCCTATAAAATACGGTTGGATTCAATGTAATCTGAGGTTCCTTTTTGCTCTGGATATACTTAGGACATTGTATCTCTCTTCTGGCTTGTTCACAATATGCCAAGTTTTATAGGAATCATAGATATGGGCTATTAGGGACATTGGGTGAAATATGTGTACATATTTTACATTTTCTCTTATTGTTGTTGGGTCCAACTCTTGATGAACCCATTTGGAGTTTTCTTAGCAAAGACACTAGAGTGGCTGACCATTTCCTTCTCCAGTTCATTTTACAGATGAGAAAACTGAGGCAAATAGAGGTAAGTGGTGGCCAGGATCATAAGGGGGGAATAATATCTGAGACTAGATTTGACCTCAGGTCTTCCTGATTCCAGACCCAGAACTTTATCCAGTGCAATACCTAGCACAACAACAACAAATATTATTTCACTATTATACCGACATACTCTTGTGGGTGAGGCCAGGTCACATTTTTCTTTTTGTTTACTGTTATACATGATGTCTGAAAACAGCCTCCAAATAGTCATGGACTAAATAAATAAATCTATCTAGTCAATTAATGATGATGATGATTATAAGGCCTATGATCATAGGTTTGCAATCTCTTCTCTCCTACATTACCGACATAGTCTCCTAATTAGTCTCTCTGCTTTTAGTATCTCTCCAAACCATTCTGCAAACTGGTGACACATTGACATTCCTGAAGGACAGGAATGACCATGTCACTCCTCTATTCAAAGAAAAAAAAAGCTTCAGTCGCTTCCTGTTGCCTCTAACATAAAATTCAAACTCTTGTTTGATATTTAAAGCCTGTCACACTTTGCCTTCAACTTGACTTTCAAGACTGATTTCACTGTTTTCCCCCCATCATGCTCTTGACATTCTAGTCAAATTGACTCACTTGCTGTTCTTGAAGATATTCCATCTTCTGCCTAGTGGCCTTTGTACAATCATGGCCCGATGTCTGGAATTCTCTATCTTATTGATGTACCAGTGCCCTTCTAAGCCGAACTCAGAAGCCCCCTTATCCTACAGCCCTTCCCTGGTCACCTGTAGTCATTGACCTTCTAGTTATCAAACTACTTTACAATACTCCTGAAAATCTGATGTATTTAATCTATACATATTTTAGATGTGCTTATTCTTGACTATGTTATTTCCTCCCATAGAAAGAATGTTCCTGAAAGGATAGAATCCTTTCAATTTGATGTCTCTTCATTTGTTCTCAACACCTGTCACAATGATTGACGATTTGTAGGTGCACACTAAGTTCTTGTTGGATTTAAATGACAACCTGGATGCAAATCTCCATTCTGATAGTCACAAGATATATGACTCTGGATAAGTCACTTAACTTTCATATGCCTCAACCTTCTCCCACCAATTATTAGTCAATCAACAGAAAGTTTTTAAATCATTTGCTCTCTTCCAAGCCCTGGGGACAAAAAGACAAAAAAAAATAGCTCCTCCCCTCAAGGAGCTTCACTCTACTGAGGGAGACAGCATGGACATATATTATATGCACAGGTTATAGAAAATAAACATAAGGGAATATAGAAGAAGGAGAGAGCTTACTAGCAGCTAAGCTAAGGCTTCCTATAGGAGGTGGAACATGAGCTGACAATAAACATTAGTAGAATAATTTCCCACATGGGAAAAACCCAAAGATACTCTCTGTGTTTGTATATTCTGATAAATCTCTTGTAAAGCAATATGTGTTCCTCCAATCAACTCTCCTGCTTCCAGTGATCATCTGATCTGCCAGAATCTCCCTGAGTTTTCTCAAGCAGTGAGAGGAGCAAGTTTGCCAAGGGAAACATGATGTCTTCCAGATTTGGTTCAGAATGTGGATAGATTTAGAGCAATCGAGAGACAGAGAATCACAGTCTTTGCAGAAGATGGTTAACTATCTTATGTGTCCAAAACTGGGTGGGGTGGAGTGGGGGGGGGGAGGACAATTAGTGGAAAATGAAGGCTTAGTGCATTGGAGGGATGAAGGAAAATTTTCAGAGGGAACCTAGATCTCAAGGGGACCACAGAGCCCATAAAGTCCAACCCCCTTATCTGATACATAATGTCCTAAACATCAAAGGCAGGATTAGAACCCAAGTTCAATATACACCATCTCTGCAATCTTGTCATATACTATAGTATAATAACTGGGGAGCTAGGTGGCACAGTGGATAGAATGCCAATCCTGGAGTCACAGAGACTCATCTTCCTGAGTTCAAATCTGGCCTCAGACACTCACTGGCTGTGTGACCCTGGTCAAGTCACTTGACCCTGTTTGCCTCAGATTTACCATCAGTAAAATGAGCTAGGAAAGGAAATGACAAACAACTTCAGTATCTTTGCCAAAAAAACCCCTAAAGGGGTCACAAAGAGGAGAATGTGAACGAACAACAACATAATAGTAACTAGCATTCACATGGTGCTTTAAGGTTTCTAAAACATTTACTATATTATATCATTTGATGCTCAGAATAACCCTGCAAAGTAGGTACTGTTATGATCTTCATTTAAAAACAAGGAAACTGTTTCTGAAAAAAAAGGGGAAGTAACTTGCCAAGGTTCATATAAAAAATGTCTAAGGCTAGATTTGAGCTCAGACCTCTCTGACTCCAGCGTCAACAATCAATCTACTCAGCCTCGATGCTCAGACACCTAACTGCCTCAGTACTATGATATTATGATTCTGCAGTGACTACATCAGGAATGGAAAGACAGCTGGCAAATATGGCAGAGCACTGGTGTAACCAAGGGAGGTGCAGATACTCATTATCATCACTTTAAAGTCTAGAGTAAGCTTTATGTGCCTTATTTGATGTCAGCACAATAACAACGTCACCTTGTAGCTGTGACCAGAGGCGCACATCTACTAAGCTGGAAACACCCAATGGCCGATGGTGCTGCCTGAAGCACACCTGCTGACAGCAATCAGCCTGACAGGGAGGGAAGAGGCAGAAAAAGAGAGATGGAACAACTCTAGATGCACCAGCCTGGGGCTATGCAGAACCTAGGCAGACGTTCTCATGGGCATACTGTGCCACAACCCAGTACAATCACAGAAAATCATCATGAATCCTGTGTCAAGAAAAGGAGTCATCATAACAACTATTAGCTCTTCCTGGCTAGCCCTTATAAACACTAACTTCTCATCCTCATGACAATCATGTGAGATAGGCAGGGAAAAATGTTATTGGCTATCCCTATCTCATAGATGCAAAGTGTTCTGAAAGTCTTAAAGAGGTGTACAAATGTTAGCTACTTTATCATTGTTATCCTTACTCTTACTATTGATATAATGTAAAAGGCTCACAATATCATAGATTTAGAGTTGGAAAGAGACCTAAGAGCTTTAGTCCTTATCCTTTATTTCATAGATGAGTAAAAGAAACCTTGAAGAAATGGGAAGTGACTTTTTTAGTAAAAATAATAATAATATAAATAATATAAATTATTATTAACATAAATAACACAAATTATTAATATAAATTATTATTACTATAAATAATACAAACTATTAATATAAATAACACAAATTATTATTAATATAAATGCTAATAACTCACCAATATATTGCACTTTAGATAACAGATAGAAAGTCAGACTTCGTTCTGGAAAAACCTAGCCTCAAGTCATTTCTCCAGCACATTGGGTGAATGACCCTGGAAAATTTTATAAGCAATTAATACTCAATACCAATGGTGCTAAACACTGTTAGAAATGGGGGCCACTAAACCATCCATCACAATTCCTACAGGCTACATATTAACTTAGAAAACTCTCTCTCTCCTCTCTCTCTCTCTTTGTATATACATATATATATATACACATATATTTGGTATGTATATGTATATACTATATGTGTGTGCACACATACACATATACAAATACACATATATACATGTAAACACATACATATACATATATGTATGTATTGCTGTACTGCTTTATATACACGTGTATATATGTATGTATATACACACATCCATATATACATGCAGGTATATGAGCATATACCTGCATATATATGCACAATGTATATATAGAATACTTATATGTATACATATATTTAAATAAATACATTCTTATTTATTTTTATTTATATATTTATATAAATACACATTCATATGCATATATTTAACACATCAACACATTAAAATCAGAAACTACATTTTAATCTGATTTAAGTGATGTTCAGAATTATTGTAGGCCACGTGTTCAACACCACTGCTCTAGAAAGTTCTCCAGAACTTCTCAAGTTAAAAGGAAGGTGTAAAGCTGCATAAGTATAGGGAGTTTCTCCACCTGGGAGTTCACCATATAAGAGGGATCAGAGGTTCAATCCCTAATGTTTTATTGGCGTTCAAGGTTTATATAATGGTCTATATGCAATATATGACATGTGCTGTATAATAATTCCCATTTTATAGGTGAGAACCCTGAGGTCCAGAGATGTTAAATTATTTTAGTAAGTCCAGGCAACTAATGAGTGTCAGAAGTAGGATTTGAATGTGGTATTTTTTTTTCCTCCAAGTCCAGATATTTCATTACTCTACCACACTGCCTTATTACCATGGAGTATTGGCAAGAAGGATACATAAGGCCACAAAATCCAGTTTCCAATGATGTTCATCCCAAATTATTGAAGTCAAAAGGTGTCTTGTCATTCAAATGAAGTAACCTCCAGGCCTCAGAAGGTGGTCATGAAATGCCTCATTTTTCTGATTATGTGTAGACTTTGTTCTCTAGTGTGGATAGTCAGCTTGCTCTGATTCACACCAGCAAAAGTCTCTCTTCAATATCTTCCTGCAATGGAAATGCAGATTTGAAGATCTTCCCTGCCCCTAGGCCCTTTGATTGGCTTACAGACTTTGATTGGCTTAAGTGACTCTGAGAACCTTCTTTAATTTGAAAGTATATACTGCCCCCTAATAGGCTGAATGTGGGCACATGGAACCTGTAGTAGGAGGCTTGGTTTTCAGGAATGACCACACCTTGATGCTGTGTGATTGGGCAGTGGGTCAAGAGGGTGGTTACATTCTCTGAGCCAGGAGAAGACTATATAATCCCTGATATGAGGTTTTGCTTTGGGGTTCACTTTGAGAAGTGTTGTGTGATTTGACCAGATGAGACTTTGGGCAGCCGTTGAGAGCCCCCGGCTTTGAAAACCCAGATGTTGATGCTTCCCTCTCTGGTAACTGTGATTTGGTATTGATGTAATGGTTGGACAGTTTGGAAGCCTGTCTGCTTGATCTTTTTGTTTCTCTGTTTTGAAACTACTGTCTGTATACTCTGAAGTTTGGGGTGCTGACCTTTTTCCCCTGAACTAGGTAAATGATATATGTTTGTTTGATTAAAGTAAGCTTGTTAACCCATTTTGAGTTGCTTTCCTTTACAAAAGCAGATCTAAGAACCTGTGTTGGCAGTCACCCTGGGGATATTGGGGTGTTTTCTGCTACACTTCCCTGGCACTTCCCCCTAAGAAGAGCCAAAGCAAGAGAATATATGTAGTGTAGATCATTGCTTGGATATACTTTATTCCACTCAAGGGCAAGGAAGTGCTTTGCTTAGACTCTTATCAGTTAGAATCAAGAATCATAGCCCCTTTGCCCATTAAAAGAGCACAACTCTCCTCCTCTGTCCTCGTTTGTGGATTTTTGTGGGAAGAAATGGATTCAGAAATGAGTCATTTCTCTATAAGACTTTGCCCTAGTGAGTGGAGCAGACCCATCATAGTTTTCTCCCCAAAGCAAAAAATCCATGTTAAAATGTCCAGAGTAGGGGTAGGTGAGAGGATAAACATGAATCATCCCACAGAACTCAGAAATGGAAATGGATGAATGATCCTTCAATTTGATTGTCCTTGTAAACAAATGGATTCCTCCAGGGTTCCATTTGCACTAGGAACTGATTTTTCTAAAGGAACACCTAAGGTATTGAAATGTTTAGGTGTTTCTGAGTGGGAAATATAATAGACAGACAGACAGATAGATAGATATAGACATAGATACAGATGTATAGATACACATATATATATATATATACATATATACACATACATACATGCATGCATGCATACATACACACATATTTTAAGGAAGGGGTAGAATTGGTGGTGAAGTTTTCCAGATCCTTCTTTGCACTCAAGTACCAGATTTCATAAGCAAAATCTCTGGGGAAAAACAAAGTAATAATTTAATCAACAAGAATTTTCAGATGTTTTCCAGTGTTACCCATTGTGCTAAGTTTTAGGAATATAAAGAAAAAGAGAGAGTCATTCCTATTCTCAAGGAGCTTACATTCTAATGGAGGAAACCATGTACCTAAATAGATATATCCAAAGCATATACAAATGAGATACAAAGTAACCTTATGTTGGTGGCAAAGAAACTAGTGGCTGTACCTGAGGGTACAGTCAGAGGCAGAGGAAGAACAAGAAAGACCTCCTGCAGAAGTGGTGTTCCAATTCCAGCAAAATAGATATGTGCTTGTAGAAACTCATCTAAATGCAGGGCAGGCCTCTTCCCCCAACAAAAGTGTAGAGGAGGTAAAATTTTTACTGTTTTTCTTAACCCTATTTTCCCCTTCTTCCTAAGTTGATTTCCTCTAGCCACATATCCCAATAACCAATTCCTACAATTTCTGCCTCTTGACCTCATCAAAACTTGCAAACAGCAAAGTAGTCTATACATGCATTCATACTGAAGTGTGAATGATTGCTTGTGATCATTTATCTGGTTTGTTCAGTAATATGAAATCATTCCTTCGGGAAGGACATCAAGGAATGAATAGTTGAATTTAAGGATGGACAGAAAAAAGTCTTTTTTTGTTTGGTTTTGGCAAGGATATCCTGATGTGAAATCACTGAACATATCAGACCATCTTTACTTCGTTTTTTTTTTTTTTTTAACATGTGCTTTAAAACTAATTCTGAGGAATGAGTCAGAAATGCAAACTTGAAGACCTGTCAGATTAGACCCTTCACCTACCTCTTTGGGTGGTAGAATCAAGATGTTCTAAGGCTGTTCTTTCTGTGATGGATATTGACACTCATACAGGAAGGAAAATCAATAATCTCATTGCCTTCTGTTGTTTGTTTTCATCCAGTTATGCCACGTTTTGCGGAACAAGTAGAGGTGGCCATTGAAGCTCTGAGTGCCAATGTACCTCAGCCTTTTGAAGAGAATGAATTCATTGATGCCTCCCGACTGGTGTATGATGGAGTCCGAGACATCAGGAAAGCCGTCCTCATGATTCGGGTATGTAAGCAGATGGGAGAACAGAGATAGAACTGAACAAAAAATTATTAGCTCCATTTAGGAATGAAAGAGTTAATCCATTTTTAACCCTTTGGAGTGTGTGCATGTGTGTGTTTGTGTTGTGTTGTGTGTGTGTGTGTGTGTGTGTGTGTGTGTGTGTGTGTGCTGGAAATGAAGGCCAATTGACCAGTTTCCCAGATTTTTGGCCAACGATGTTCCTTACCTGCTTTCCAATGAATGGGGGAAGCAGAGGTGCCACAAGTTACCCTAGAGCTTATTGCGAAAATGATACTTTGAATTCCTGATTATTCATTTCAGACCCTACTTTCAATGGTGATCTCTGCCCTGGATCACATCCATTATTCTCTGCAGCTCCTCTTCTTGTCCCTTAGGACTTTCCAGAGAGGGGACTCTTCACAACTTTCACCTGCATTGCTACTTTTCCAAAAGAACATAGGATTAGGATTCTGAGTATGGTAAGGGTTTTCTGAATGGTGCCTCCTATCCTCCCTGCCTCCAACAAATATCTCTTTTGGACCTAGCTTGTAAGGCTCTAGGTAATCACTGCTTTCTCTTTAGGCACCTTGGGCTCTAAGTGCACAAATCCTTCACACCTGGAAGGACAGTTTAACCTTTTGTAATGTTAATGGATTATAAGATCTTCCCCACCCATTAATAGGCCTCACAGTGGAGCACATTAAGGGAAGCTGGCTTAGGCGAGGCTTGTCTGAAGGCTTCCCACTTTTTGCTAATTTCTAATTAAGCACTGAGTCACCAGGGTTGTGATGCCTTTACTCTGAGTTGGTATTTTGTTTGGGGGTTCACTTATGAGAAAGATTTTGTGATTCCCTTTGTCAAGATTCTGAGTGGCCATATGTTCAGAGCTCCCAACTGCTTAGATATAAAGGCTCTCTCAGTCCAGCGATGTATGTAAAGGGTATAGCAATATTACTTTGATTCAGGCAGTCAGAGCCCTATCTTGGTCTTTATTCCTCTGCTTATATTTTCTCTATTTTCTTTGTATTTTCTCTGAAGTTCAGGGTGTTAACTTTTTCCCTGAACTAGTGAATGTAATTAAAAAAAAAAAAAGATTATTGACCCCTTGAACAGCTGGCTTTTCTAGTAAAGCAGATCAAAGAACCTGTGCTAGCAGCCATCTTGGGTATGCCAGTGTGGTTGCTACTATGCCTTCCAAAGGCCTTTTGAATATTTTGTAGTGATTACTTAGTGTGGTGGGCATAGGTTTAGAGCTGAAGGGACCTTAGAGGTATTAGAATACAGTCATCTCATTTTACAGATGGGGAAACTAGGGTAAAGAGATTAAGTGACTTGCCCAGGGTCCCACAAATTTTAACTTTCTGAGGTAGCAGTTGAATCCTGGTCTAAATAATTCCAAGTTCATTTCTCTGTCTATCTCACCACACTTCCTCTGGGTCCCTATCTAGAGAGAGAGAGAGAGAGAGAGAGAGCATTCCACAGTAGAAATATCATGAGTTATGGTACAATGGAAAGGAGAATAGTTCAGAGTTAAGGAAGCTGGTTTCAAATCATGCCTCTGATATTTATACTTGTGTGACCTGGAAGCAATCAGCCATACTGTGCCTCAGTTTCCTCATCTGTAGATGAGGAGCTTGAACCAGATAACTTCTAAGAGCCTTCCTTATTTCAAAGTCAATGGTTTTGTGAGCAGTTGGTGGAGAACTAAGTTCAAATCCCATTTCTGACATATTAACTGAATAACCACAACTAAATACATCCCTGGGACCTCAGTTTCCTCTATATATAAATACTAGCACTTACCTCACGGATTTGCTGCAATATTCAAATGAGATACAGTAATGTGGGAAAAGAACCTTAGAAACCATAAAAAAAAAAAAACTACAGGATTGCCCACTGTTATTATCACTTTTCTACATGTCTTTAGCACATAGCTCAAAGCAAGTTGTGTTTTTTTCTTTTATTCCTTCCTTCTTTCCCTTCTTCCTTCCTTCCTTCCTTCCTTCCTTCCTTCCTTCCTTCCTTCCTTCCTTCCTTCCTTCCTTCCTTCCTTCCTTCATTTATGCCATATGAAATCCTATGATATAGGCAGAAAAAGATATTAGTGGCCCCATTTGATAGATGAGAAAACTGAGTCAGTTATGTATCAAAGCCTTTATAAGCTGTTTAGGGGCATACAAATACTTAATGACAGAATCAAACCTAGAACTCAGGTTTTATGATTCTTTGCCAGGTGCTCCTTTAGAATGTACCACACTGCTTTGGTGAGATAAAACGCACACTTTTAGGCAGGGATGTAACACACTGTGTATTAAGGACGCCCCTCCACTCACCTCTTGGAATGGGACTTTGATTTCAGTGTCTGTGTGTGTGTGTGTGTAGGGAGGAGGCAAAGGGAGGCAGAGTCGATGCATGATTGCTAATCAATGACCATTATTCACCACTAGGACAACAGAGTCACACAGAAGTAAGAACATGGAAGGGAGATAGGGAAATCAGGGGTTTTGAGGCCCTTGTGAAATTTGGCTTGGCATTTCAGTCAGCACCAGTTGCCTAGGCAATCACAGAGGGCTGATTATGACCTTTCCAGTGACAGAATTAGGGCTAGCTGTGGGAGAAACAGTTGCCAGGAAAATATGGCTCCAATTCCCATATTTTCACACTTCCTTTCTTTTGCTCAAACCCTATCCCATCTCCTGATTACTACCCCTTCCTTCCATTCCAGATACTTAGTGCCTTCATTGGAAGTAGTTGGTCCAAAGGTAATGTCAGACTTGGAGTTACTAAGCTGCACTCACATCCTGTCTTATGACCTTGGAAGTCACTTAACTCTGGCCCTTAGTTCCTCATCTCTCAAAAGAGCAGATTGGAGTAGCAGCAGCAGCAGCAGTAGTAAGTGTAGCCTTAATAGTAGTAATAAAAGCAGTAATAGTAGCACTAATGGTGGCAATGGTGGTAGTAGTAGTGGTAGTAGAAGGAGCAATAGTAGTAGTACTGATTGTGCTCCTAGTATTAAGAGGAGGAGGGGGATGAAGAGGAGAAGTAATAGCCCACATTTATGTAGCACCTGCTATGTGCCAGGCCCTGTTCAAAACACTTCACAAATACTATTTCATTTGATTTTCACAACAACCCTGGGAAGTGGGTGCTATTATTCTCATTTTGCAGATGAGTAAACTGAGGCCAAGAAAAGTTAAGTGCCTTGCCCATAGTCACATATCTAATAAGTATCTGAAGTGCGATTTGAACTCAGGTCTTCCTGACTCTCAGTTTGGCACCCTATCCACTGGGACTCCTAATGCGATTTCTTTTGGCTCTGAATCTATGTTCTTGTGACCTGGGTAGAAATCCTGGCTCTTTCATGTAATACCTGGGCACCTTTAGATATATCAATCAAGCAATGAACAAGTATTTATTAATCACCTACTGTGAATAAGACAGAGTGGTTGGCACTAGAGCTATGAACAAAATGGATGAAACAATCTCTACTCATGAAGAACTTATACCATATTTGCCTGATCCTCATTCTTCTCTCCAAATGGAGGGACAAAATTATATGATCTCTAAGGGTCTATTTGGCCTCAGTTTCTTTATCTTTAAAATGGGGATAATTAACATGTAATACCTACATTACAGGGCTGTTGTTGGTAAGATGCTTTATGAACTGTTATTATCTCCACAGCCTTGTAAGCTATTAATTCTGTTCCCTGACCAGTCTCTCATGTTTTTCTCCCAGCACACTATATTATACTATGGTGTGGATTTCTTCCCGGTATGAGTTGGAATAAGTATCTGCTGAAGTGTCTTTTATCTCTAGATTATGTGATGATTTTCACCATATAACAGAATGGAAAATTGAGATCTAGAAAGACTTGCTCATTTCTTCAAATGACTTTCGTTATTGTTTTATTGAGTTCTGGAATGTATTGCTTGGATAGTTTGATTTGTATTGCATTCAAATTCTAAATTAACTGTAGGAGAATTATCATTTTTACTATATTGGCAAAAAGAAAAATGGCCTCTGAGACTTTATGTTACTGATGAGGGAGTGGTGGGGAACAACTTGCCCCATTCTGCACTGGGGTAATAGCAGAGTAGGGTTAGGGTTGGGATTCATGATTCCTGTGCTCTCCCCACTCACCTGTCTCCCAAATCTGATGCAATAGCTTAGTTCCTATCCTGTCTGCATCTTACAGCCCATGAAAGAAAGAAAGGATTCTTCGAGCTGATGGTCTATTTAATTGCTTTCCTAATCCTGAAGAGGGCCATTGAGAACTGGGTGTAGCTCTGAATAGAGAATGACCTCCTGAAACCCTCAGAGGTCTCTGCTCATTTGCAGTCAGCAGTCATTCAAGGGGTTAAGCAAATCTCTGGACAGCTCTTCAGATGAAAATTGGAATTTGTAGGAATAAATATAGTGCTTTCATGGAAAATGCCTGAAATCATTGTATTCTGTGCTGTTTTACAGCATTTGAGTCTGTATTGTGAAATAGTCCAAAGTATATCTAGGGAACTAAACTGCATTCTGTTAGAGGCATCATCATCTTCACCAACATCATCCCAGGCCAGATGACAATGCATTGGTCTTGGTCAGTGTATATGTTTGCGCCCATATGTGAGTATGTGTGTGTGTGTGTGTGTGCATGCTAATTGGAAAATAGATATGAATTGGGATGGGGCAATATTTCCTTATAAAAAGTATACTAAGCTAAGTTACCCATCTGTCCCTAGGGAATTAAGTCATTCAGAGGATAAGTGCTCAGGGCATGGAGTCAGGAAGACCTGAGTTCAAACAGAGTCTCAGACACTGATTAGTAGCTTGACTATGTGCACATTAACCTCTGTCTGTCTCAATTTCCTCAACTGTACCAAAGAGAAAATAATAGAATCTACTTCCCAGGTCATTGTGAGGATCAACTACAATAATGTTTGTAAAGTGCTTATCACTATGCCTGGCACATAGTAGGCCACATATAAATGTTTTCTCCATCTCTCTCCTCTCCTTTCACCTCCTTTCCCTTCTCCTCCCCTCCTCTTCTCTCTAAGAAAAGTCCACTTTGATTACTCTCTCAGAATTAGAGGGGAGGTTTCCTGAAGTCATTTTGTGTTGGATTCATGAAAAAGGGGTTCATTGTGAAAGTGACATTAACATGTTAGCAAGGTTTCCTAAGTCATGTTTAACTGACTCATGAAAAGTGATGTCAAGTGTTTTATAAGCACCTGCTTACTTTGAAGGGATAATTATGAAGCATTATTGCCTGTTCATTAAAACAGACTCCTTCAGGGACCTTTACACAGCAACATCAAGAGGGGGCCACTAAATGTACTGGGAAAAATTAAAATATTTAATCATTCAAAATCATGAATAATTCAGTCTTTGCTAATTCAAATTGGGACTTACTTACTTAATCCCAAGAGAGGCTTTATTCTAACAGACTCCTATGTGTCTTCAGACAGTAAACCACATGTTGAAAGAATGAATAAGTGAACAAATGAATGAACTTGAATGATTATTATATTATCTTTAAGTTTTAATTTAAAAATAGTATTACAAATATTTGGGATTATAAAATTAGAAAAAGAAGGACCTTTAAAGCCATCTAATCTAATCTTATGTTATAGATATTAAGTGACTTGCCTAACATCACACAAGTATTTTGTCATAAGTAAGATTTTGAACCTTCATCCACTGACTCCAATTCGAATCCCCCCTCCCTTCTGCCTCTGCCCTCCCCTTCTCTCCCCTAGCCCACCTCCTATCATTCACATTGTTCATTTTTGCCATCATGCATTAATTTAGGAAGAAAGCTAATGTACCACCAATGTTATCTTTTCAGAGCATGAGTTCACCTGGCTTCTTATAAGATGAAGCTTGAATCTCACCATAGGAGAAGGCTTTCATTATTTCCTATGGTTGTTAGTGCTTTCCCCAAGTGAATGAATTTCCTTCAGTTTTATCTCCTGTATTAGTGCAGGTTGGCATTGTTTTTGTTCAGTCATGTTGGACTCTCTACATGAATCACACTCTACTTGGGATTTTCTTGGCAAAGATACGGGAATGGTTTGCCATTTCCTTCTCCAGTGCATTAAGGAAAATAGAGACTAAATGACTTGTTATGAATCACCCAACTTAGTGAGTGTCTGAAGTCAGATTTGAACTCAGGTCTTCCTGACTACAAGCCCAGAAATCTATCCATTGAGCCACCAAGCCATCTTTCTTGAGGATAGGGATTTTTTTTTTCTTGGTATTTCTTTGTAGTCACTGAATTTAGCACAGGGTTTGACACTTATTTGGAGAATGATAAATATTTATTGCCTGGATAACTGATCTTAATGCTCCCAAGGTTTTCTATTCCCGACATTTTACTTTACTTGCTGCATTCAAAAAAACGATAACCATTTGTGAAGGAATTCCAAAAAGTCCCTTGCCATCTCTCACTATCCTCTTCCTTCAAGTCTGATAACCTTGATGACAGATGACAACTCCTCCAAGCAGTCTTCCCTGATCATTCAACTGAAAGTGTTTATGCCTTCCTCAAGAACACTGGAGTTCTCTTTTTGGCCCAATCAAGACTGGATTTCCTTTGTAAAAAAGGAAAAACAAGTGTTTTCTAAGCTGTGATTCATTTCTCTATGGGAATTCACATTGAAGAAATCCCCTTCCTTGATGTAGAACAAATACGGCTCTGCAAAAGGTAGAATGGCTCAGTCCTGTGGGAGCTATGGAATGTTAAATCACTTGTCCAATTTCACAAAACCAGTATAGGGCAGGAATGGGACTTAACCCAGGCACTAATGATTCCCAGGCAAGCTATCTATCCATTACACTTTGGCTTCCACTGAAGACCATCAAGCCATCAAATTAGAACTGGAAGATGATTTAAATGTACCCCAGATGAGTTCTTTTCATTTTATAAATTGGAAAACTGAGGCCCATACACACATATATGTAAACACACACACATATATACATATATATATATATATGAGAGATGTGCATATGTGTATATCTGTATATATGGGAATATTGTATATGTTTATCTATATCTATCTAATCACATATTTAGTCCCTCTCCTTAATTTAAATTTAAAATTTAGGTAGATAGATGTTGGGGAGAGTGGTCTGTTAAGCCACGGCAAATAAAATTCATTCTAAAATTGTGTTTCAGCAACTATCTAACAAGTTTATGTTCAAATAATTCCTTGCTCTCCTTTCTCAGTATGAATATTATATCTATTTTTTTAAATAAATTAAAAAGGCAAAATCTGCTACATATTCAGTATGAGTTTGGGGAATCATAGCAAGTACCTAGTCTCTCCTCCTCCCAAAAGCTGACTGTTCCCTTATTCCCCTTCTTCCTCCCAACAAAGAACTGATTGTACTGTTGACAAGGAAGCATGCCAGTGTTTCACATAGTTATTAGGGTGGACAGGACCTTGAAAGGTCAAGTCCTCCATCACCCTGCCTATAGATGCTCAATAAAGGTTTGACAAAGATAGAGAGGTAATATAATGTGTGGAAAGGGCAGTAGACTTGGAGATGGAAATATGGATCCAACTTCCAGCTTTGACATTAACTAACCATGTGACTCTAGGTGAATCAACTCCACTCTGTGCTTTAGTTTCCTCAGCTATAAAGTGGTAATAATGCTTAACACTGTACACTTCATAGAGTTCTTGTAAGGAAGATAAAAGTCAAGACAGTTAGTACTTATTGAATGTGCTAGGCATTATACTAAGTACCAGAGATACAAAAAAGCAAAAGACAGTCCCTGTTCTTTAGTTTACAGACTAAAGGTAGAAAAAAGCATGTAAATAGCTATATACAAACAAGTTACTTTATAGGTTAAATTGGAGATACTCTGTAGAGGAAAAATACTAGTATTCAGGTGAATGTATCCTATGTAGATGGTGGGATTTTAGCTGGTATTTAAAGTAAGCTAGGGAAACCATGAGGCAACAATGAATAGGAAAAGAATTCTTGGCATTGGGGACAGCCAAGGAAAATGTCCAGTCATGTATAAACTCTTAAGTATACCTTCAAGAATGCAATCTAGGAAGCCTATGGAGCCCTTCTCAGAATTATGTTTTTAAATGCATAAAATAAAATACATGAGAAAAAGGGAATAATCACATTTGAAAGTTATTTTTTTAGACAAGTCTGTTGTTTGGTTATTTTTTTTTTCAGTCCTGTTCAACTCTTCATGACACTTTTTGAGGTTTTCATGACAAAGATAATGAAGTGATTTGTCATTTCCTTATCCAATTCATTTTGTAGATGAGGAAACTGAGTCAAACAAGGTTAAGTGAATTGCCCAGGGTCACAAAGCTAGTAAGTATCTGAGACTAAATTTGAACTCTGATCTTCTTGATTCCAGGCCTGGCACTCTATCTCTGTACCACCTAGCTGTCCAAACAAGTCCATAGGCCCCAGGTTAAGAAGCCCTAATGAGGCTGGGGGTGGGATTTATATAGTGGGATAGATCTTGTATATATTTACTGAGCCTGGCCTGTATGTGATGTCAAAGAAATCATGTGGTGGCAGTAAATGAAGACAATATTTCACAGAAAAGGTAGATAAAAGCTGGAAGGTGTGGTCCAGATTTGGTGCCCTCCAGGTTGTGTCTGTGTTTTTCCCTTTAATATATTCGTTAGAGGTGACCAACATGGACGAGTGCCTGTCCTGTGCCACGTTGTGTTGCTCTGGAGCTCAACTATAGCATGCACAAGAACTGAAGGAGAGGGTGATGGTGAAACTTTGTACTAGACCTAGCCTTGAATGCCCCTGGAGAAAGATGTCTAGTTGTGGGTAAATGTAATATTACCACAGCCGTGTTTACTTTGTGATGTAGGATTCTGGGAAATAAAAAAGCCTTAAGGAACCCTACGGAAAGGCTTTTTCATGGTGTAACTTGATATATAGTCATAGATAACCAGAGCCATTTGGGCAAGAGGACTTGCCTGGTGACCTAGACACCATTATGTTGATGTCCATGCCCCTCATCAGAAATAGTGACTCTTTCGCTGTAGAAGCAAGCACCCCAGCATCCCCAGGGTGGCTGCCAACATAGGTCCTTAGACATGCTTTTCTAAAGGAAATCAACTCAAAACGGGTTAATCTTGTTTTAATCAATCAAACATATCAGTTACCTAATTCATGGGAAAAAGATCAGCACCCCGAACTTCAGAGTATAGAGACAGAAACATTTCAAGCAGACAAGCCTCCAATTGTCCAACCATTACATCCATACCAAATCACTGTTACCAGAGATGGAAGCATCAACATCTGGCTTTTTCAAAGCAGGGGGGCTCTCAACGGCTGCCCAGAGTTCATCTGGTCAAGTCACACAATACTTCTCAAAGTGAGCCCCACAACAAAGCCTCACATCAGGGATTATATAGCCTTCTCCAGGCTCAGAGAATGTAACAACCCTCTTGACCCACTGCCCAATCACAAAGCACCAAGGTGTGGGCATTCCTGAAAAACAAGCCTCCCACCATAGGCTCCAGGTGCACTTAACCTAGGGGCAAGAAAGATCTTAAAAATTTACATTCCTATAACATGTACTCCCCCAAAATGTGAAATACATTAAATCTATTTATGTCAAGCTGCCTAATCTGGCCTGAAATGACCCTTAGTGATCATCTAGTCTATCCCTTTCCCCATTTTATAGTTGAAGAAACTAAGACCTAGAAAGATGAATTAAAGGTTACATGTTTGATAAATAGCAGAAAAGGGACTCCAATGCTTTCTAGTACCCCACACTCCTGTAACAGCAAGCACCCTAGCATACCCAGGATGACTGCTATCACAGGTTCTTTGATATGCTTTTCTAGGAAAAGGAAAGAAATTCAATTCAACAGACCATCAGACAGGGCTTCTAGCTGCCTAACCATTACATCCACACAGTGTCAGTTACCAGAGAGAGAAGCGTCAGCATCTGGGTTTTCAAAGCTGGGGAGTTCAATGATTGCCCAGATTCTCATCTGGCCAAATCAAAAACTCTTCCTATAAGTAAGGCCTGAAGCAAAACCTCACCTGAGGGTAAATATATATATGATATCCTTCTCCAGAATCAGAGAACATCACAACCTACGTGACCCACTGCCTAATTACAAAAGGTGGGCCTTCCTAAAAAACAGGTTCGCCTAAGCAAATTTCTCTTCTTGGGTTCCAGTAAATTTTAGTAAGGGACAGGAAAGATCTTCAAATTCACTTACCATTATAACTGCCTCTATCATTTGACTGCAAATGACTACAAATGAATCTCTACTCAGTCATTCAAAGGATTCTATGATATTAATATGGATGTGACTCACCTCTGCCTGTCATGTCATGGCAGTGGTCTTCCTAACTTTCTGTTAGATACCAGTAGAACACGTGGTCTGGTCACGGTCTTGTTTCCACCATGTAGCCAACCTAACCTCATTGTCAATTGTAGATTTCCTTGCTATCATCCTTTGCCTAGCTTCTTCTTTGTTACATTGTGGCAACATGGAACCACAAAGGATAGATCACTGGACCTACAGTCATAGAGACCTGAATTCTAATCCCACCTCAAACACTTATTAGTTAACCATAGTGACTTTGGGCATGACATTGATCACTGTCTGCCTCAGTTTTCTCATCTGTAAAACGGGGATGACAATGACACTTATCTTCTAGAGTTGTTGTGAAGATTAAATGGGATAAGGAACATGCAAACCTTTAAGAGATATGTGAATGCTAACTGCTGTTAGATATATCAGCCTGCTGACACCCACCAGGCTACTTTCCATTGCCCTCTGAATGATACTAATTTTTTATTCTTCAGAGACCAATGTCCTATGACTCAGAGTTTAGAACCAGAAGAGCCATTAGAAGTCATCTAGTTCAACCCCCCCTTTAGTTTAGAGATGAGGAACTGAGGGGTGGAGCAGGGAAGAGACTTAATCAAAGTCACACAGGCATCAGAAAGCAAGAGTGAGTCACAATTCAAACTGAGACACTGTGATCTCCTTCAATGGAACCATGCTACCTCTATTATAGTGTTAATCTTGCTAAATAGATTAAATAGGGAGAATGGTCTAATCAAAATTACAGGAAGATATTTAACACACCTAAGAGAATAGACCATTTTCAAATACTTTAGATTGACCATTTCTACACACATAGAATTAATATGCTAATTACAAATCATCCTAACCTAGTTAATGAAACATGTTCCCTAGGTTCCTTTCCACTGCCTGCTTTAAGATCTTTTTTTCAGCTCTAACATAATATGACCCTATAATCCTAATCATATCCAAGTCTTTTTCTGAGCCTGTTCAACTTTTCCGTGCTTTTTCTAACTTGTGAGTAAGAATGCCCAGTGAAGAAAAAGCACTCATCTTTTCATATGTGGCTAACTCAAAAAAGCAACAGTATGAGTAAGCTACAATTTAACATGCAATTAGTTAACTGCATATGCATACAGCTATTTGTGAGGACTGTTTGGGTGGACTTGCTATGTGTGTGGGTGTCTATGTTTAAAACATAAAGAACTGAGCAATCTTAGAGTTGGAAGAGGCCTTGGAGGCCATTTAGTTTAACTTCTCCCAGAAAAAAAAAAAAAAGATCCCTTCTACCTCAAAATGGACAAGTCATTATATCCTTTAAGCCTTTCACTGAGGGCAAACTAAGCCCCTCAGGAGGTGGACCATTCTATTTTTGAATAGCACGATTGAGAAATTTTCCCCCTAAATTACTGCATTCTTTTTACATTTTCATAGAAGTTAGGAAGAGATAATTTCACCAAAAGATTTGTCATTTTTAGTGCACTGAAAAGCAAGCAGTGGATGTTAAAAAGGCAAAAAGAGGTGGGCCTTATATCTTTCTCCTTTGGCATGAGTGACTCCATTTTGAAATTAGCCTTCTTGTCAGTATAAAATGAGCAATTATGTCCACCCACTGTGTGCTATGATTCCCTCCTTCCCCAATCCCCTTCTATCCATTGAGTAAAACTAAGTTACCAGGTTTTCCTCCTTCCAAGGCCAACTGGAGATTAATAAGCCTCTGCAACATCTCCAAGACCTATACTTATGGCCTTCCATTTTTTAAATGTATGTGCATGAATGTGTGTATGTATGTGTGTGCATGCATGCTTGCGTGTGTGTGTGTGTGTGTGTGTGTGTGGTATATATGTAGGAAAATGTTTTGCAGCTCACAGAAAAAAAAAAAAAACATCAGCAACTCCACCTCCTTTGCCTTACGCTAACAACAATAGCAGGAACAACAACAACAATGCCAATGATGGAAACAGCAACAACAAAATCTATCCGATCTGGATAGCGAATTTTCAAACTGATTCTTTTACCATGACGATCTCAAATCTGACCACCTTGGACATGGATTAAATATCTCTCAAGTCCTTCTGATATCTAAATTGATAAGGTATCTAGGTGTTAGAGTAGAGAGAGAATTATTCCTGGAACCAAAATAATATACATTCAAATCCTACCTCAGGCTCTTACTAGCTGTATGATTCTGGGTATCTCCTTTAGTTTCTCTCAGCCTTAGTTTTCTTATCTGTAAAATGGGGACAGTAAGAACACTTACCTTCCAGGGCTGTTGTGAGGATTGAGTAGGGTAACATAAGAGCTTCATAACCTCACAACACTATATAAATACTAGCTGTCATCATAAAGTTTAGTATGATTTAAGTTATGAAATATTTTGCAGTCATTTTGTCATTGCATCTTCACAGACTACCTTGAAAGTCAAGCAATACCATTACACTCCACTTTACACATGAGGAAACTGAGTCTCACAGATAGAAAGCAGTTGGTCCAGAGTTAAACGATGAGCTGTAAGGAACCAAAACATGAATTGAACCCAAGTTTTCTGGCTCCAAGTGCAGGGCTCATCCCACTCTGCAGGGTGCAGAGTTATCAACATTCCCGATTCTTCTGTTGTTAAGCGAATTGTTTTTCTCTCTCAAGACGTAAAGATAAAAAGGGCTTCTAATCTCGTCATTGCATCTGTCAGCAGAATTTCCCAACTAGCTGTAATTGTTCTTGGGAACATCAGAAAACAGTGGGGAATGATCAGAGATGATTGTCTGGGTCCACAATGGAAACACAATCTCTTTTTGAACCAGATTTCTCCCACACACTCCCGCCCTCTTTCCTTTCACTTTCATTTTATAAAATAAAAGGACAAAATCCCCCTTTTCTCCTTTTTTTAATATCCCTTTATCAGGAAAATATATAGAGTTTTAGACTTTCGAAAGAATATTAACAATTTTGATAAAGAAGAAAAAAAATGTATCATCTTGGAAAATACTCACAGTACTGAAGGAGAAGACCACCTTTCATACTGTATGATGAATGATAGGTACTCCAGCTTCAAAGGGCCCTGAAGGTCATTTAAAATACTTTTATATATGAGGGGAAGGGTTCTGGAGAAGGATGTGCCTGATGTCGCATAAATGGCAGAATTGGAATCTGACATCAAGATGTCTTTCTATACCATGGTAACTAGGTTTTGCAATGAAGAGAATGCTGATCTTGGAGTCAGGAGTCTTGAGTTCAAATTCTGCCTCACTAGATATGTAACCCTAGGCAAGTCACCTCTATGCCTCAGTTTCCTTATCTGCAAAATGTGGAAGTTGAACTTGATCGCCTCTTAATTTGCTTCTAGCTCCAAATTTATGACAATAATCTATATGTCATTTCATGTATCATGCTTCCTTCCAAGAATATCATGGTCTCATTAATAGAGCTGTGACACAGAATTATGGTACCTTGGTCCAAATCAATAGAGATGCAGGAGAGGCAGAAAGGGTCATTGCCACCATCAAAGCTCCTTGTCATTTCATTTTAATGCAGAGTTTTCAGGCCCTTATTTGTGCAGGCAATCCATCACTGTCAGGAATAGCCACAGCAGCATGACTATCATGTACCTTGGGACTAATGAGTGATGTCAATATGACCCTGGAGAGGTGACAGCCCAGACTATCAAAGAGGGATATTCATTTCCTTCTTTCAGGAATGCCAACTCCTGTAGGGAATTCACTTCCTCCTCACCCTGCTTCCATGTTTCTCATGGTTCTCTCTCAGCACTTGTTCCCATTGTGCAACATGTCCCCAAGCACTCCCTCCAGTCCCACCTCCATTCTTGGCCACTTAAGACAAAGTCCTGGCAGCGACATGCCAGCTAAGACTTGGCTTATTAGCAACGAAACCTGATTCATTGCCATAGGGGCAGAACACAAGTGATGGAGGAGCACTCTGTGTCTGGGGGAGCTAGGAACTGAGAATGATACACTGGCTATGCTGCAGATTTTTTCCCCCACTGAGAGAAGCAACCATGTGTGCCAAAAGGGACTCTTTGAACACCCACCAGCTTTCCATATTCATGACCACAGAGCAGTGGGCCTCTAAAAGGTTCATCATCCTTTTTTCCCTGTCCTCCTGACTTGCATCCTAGCCTAGGCCCTCATTACCAAGTCTACCCCTGGACTACTAGACCAGTTTCCTAATAATAGAATGCTGAATGGCATTTTCTAAGAATTTTTTTAAACAAATACCTCATTTGATCCTCACAGCAACTCTGGGATTTAGATGCTATTATTATCCCTACTTGTAGTTAGGTGGAATGTTGGATAGATTGCTGCACCTGGAATCAGGAAACCTTGAGCTCAAATCTGGTCTCAGACGCTTACTAGCTGTGTGACCCTAGACAAGTCATTTAACTCTTTTGGCTTTGTTATCCTTAACTATAAAATAAGGAAAATAACAGCACTTTTCTTGAATAGTTGTGAAAATTAAAGGAGATACTATTTAAAAGGGGTTGGTATAGTGCCTAGCACATAGTAAGTGTCATATAAATATTTATACCCTCCCTTCTACTTTTGTAACTGAGGAAACTGAGGCAAATGGCTAATTAATTTGTCCAGCATGACATAGGAGTAAGCAGTTGAGGTGAGACTTAATAATAATAATTAATTATTGCTAACATTTATGTAGAGCTTCCTCTGTCTCAGGTACTGTGCCAAGTGCCTTACATTTATTTTCTAACTGAATTCTCACAAAACTGTTGGAGGTAGGTGCCATTTGGGCTCTCATTTTTCAGATGAGGAAATTCAGGCAAAAAGAGATTAAGTGACTTGTCCCAGGACACACAGCAAGTGCATAACCGAGGCCTGATTTGAAGTCAGATTTCCCTGACTCTAGACCCAGCACTTTTTCTGCTAGGCCACTCACTGCCTTTGATGCCCTTCCGTGCTTCTCTGTTGAAATTGACCCTTTTCTTTTAAGCCCACTTCAAATGCTTCTTCCTCCATGGAACCTTCTCTTATTATCCAAGAAGATATGACAGTGAACACATTAATAATTGCTAGCATTTACATAGCACTTTGCAGTTTTTAAAGTGACTAATGTGCATTATCTCTCTGAAGTACCCCATCAAACTTATGAGACTCAATATGCAGATATTATTCCCCCCATTTTGTGGGTGATGCCACAGAGTCTCAGAGAGTGTAAGTGACTTGAATAGCAAGGGCCAGAGTCAGGTTTCAAGATTCCCTGACTCTAGCTTCAGCATTCTATCTGCTGACACTATGCTTGTTCCACTTCAGAGAACATTTAGTTGGCTTCTCTCTTATATGCTCCTTCACTTTGGTTCAAAACCATTCCACTTTTCAGTGACAAGAAGACATATTGGAAAGGTCTCTGAACTCAGAGTCAAGGATGATAGGATTTAGAGCACCTTACGAGCCATCCAGCACACCCCACCCCCTTCCTTTTACAAATAAAGTAATCAGTGTTTCTGGATGTTAAGGATTTTCTCCAAGGTCACACAATTAGTAAATGGTATGGTTGATTTTGGAAATCAGTTCATCTCTTTCCACTATTACACACTGCTGCCCTCCACTAAGTAACTTGGATCCACTAAGTAGTTTGGATCTGTCTCTATCTGAATATCCCTGGGAGGTCAGCCTCTTGGTACCTGTTTTGTCGTCAGTGGAAAGGGGTCATATTACCTATCTCTCAGGCTTATTGTGGAAACCGCACTTTGTAAGACCCAAAGCTTCAACATATGTCAGGAATTACTCCTATTGTATAAAATAGCTAAGTATGTATTTATCATATGACTGTCAGCTTGTTACCTCCATCTGGTAGGAGGCCTGTTTCATTTGATCACTGCATTTTCTTTAGTAAGTAGGGCTGTGTTCTATATTTGTTGTTGTTCAGTTTTTTCAGTCATATCTGACTCTTCATGATTCCTTGGACCCATGGGGTTTTCCTAGCAAAGATACTGTAGTGGTTTGTCATTTCCTTCTATGTGATAAACAGAAGTGACTTGCCTAAGGTCACACAACTGGGAAGTTTCTGACTCTAGATTTATACTCAGGTTTTCCTGACTCTATACCCAACACTTTGTCCATTGTGCCACCTAGCTGCCAATGCTCTACATAGTAGGTGATTAATAAATGTGTGTTTAATTTATTTGAATTTCATCTAATCTGGAACTGACCCTCCTATTATGAAAGCATTGAGGCGACCTTCAAGTATGTACAGAATCTCTTTTCAGAAGAGGACCCTGGACAGAGCCGTGGTAGATAAGGAACCTTTGGTGCTTTTGAAAATCTTTAGAGGTTATGTAAAAGTTTACTGTTATGTTGAAACTTAGTGAAATGAATGAATGAGTGATTTAGGGTCTAACCAATTACAATAGTATGGAATAGTAGAAATTGCAATGGTTTTGAACCACAGAACCTGGATTCATAATCCCAACTCTTAATATGACCTTGAGTAATCTCTGCTTCTCCTCCTTAGTTCTTGGTCTCCTCATCTGTAAAACAAGGAAGTTGGATTAGATTTATTTTGAGGTTCCCTACAACTCTAAATCTGGTTATTTTGTAGCTTGCTTAAAATAAATATTTTTATGTCCAGAAAAAATAATTACTATTTTAAATCTCAGATAGTGAAGCAAAGGAAATAATATTCTAACATATGATGGATTTATCCTAGATGACTGTATGAGCCAATGACTCAGCTGTTTTTTTTTTAGTCAAATTGGTCTTAATAATTTGATTTCATGGTA
Organism: Gymnobelideus leadbeateri; assembly: GCA_011680675.1. Taxonomy (NCBI): domain Eukaryota; kingdom Metazoa; phylum Chordata; class Mammalia; order Diprotodontia; family Petauridae; genus Gymnobelideus; species Gymnobelideus leadbeateri. Next base: position 262,616 of record WOXC01006154.1, read on the forward strand.
GCTCCATGAACAATGTGGTTCATGGTCTGTATAGGAATACTGATCTTTGATTTGAGCATTATGGGATTTGGCTGCTCCAGGAGCTGAGTATTTGGTTGCATTACTTGAAAAATGGAGATCTTAACACAGAAAGCCAAGAACTAAACTGATTATTTGGAAGAATTATCCTCTTCATAAATGTCGATCTGGAAAGGACCTTTTTGTACCCCTAATGTTGTTGTTTTTCAGTTATTTTCAGTCATATCTGACTCTCCATTACCCCATTTGGTGTTTTCTTGGCAAGGATACTAGAGTGGTTTGTCATTTCCTTTTACAACTCATTTTGCTTATGAGGAACTGAGAGAAACAGGGTCAAGTAACTGGTCCAGGGGTCCTACAGTTAAGTGTCTGAGGTCAGATTTGAACTCAGGAAGTTGAATCTTCCTGACTCTAGACTTAGCACTCTATTCACTGAATCACCTAGTTGCCCCTCTGACCTTAAGAGTAGGGCAAATGATCCATTGTCATCTATGTCACCACCTTGCTAGCCTTGTTGCTTTCTTCTTCCCTTCCCCTCCAACCTTGAATCGTAGAATCTTAGAAATGGAAAAGACTCCAAAGCTCATCTTCTTTCCAATTCACACATTCCATTTATAACTGCCTCAACAAGTAGTCATCTGAAACCAAGTCAAAATCACCACTCCATCCTCTAAATATCCATTCTTTTCTTCCACTCTATTTTCAAAACAAGCTTTCAAAACCTACATTCACCCTAAGGTATAAATGACTGGCAATTTTCAGTATCACCCAGAGTAATTGGCATATTATTTGGGATTGTTGGATTCTGAGGAAATGGATTTGAATCCTATCTATAGTACTTGGTACTCATGTGACCTTGGGTCAGGCACTTTACTTCTCAGCCTCAGTTTCTTCATCTGCAAAATTAAAAGGTTGAATTATATGACATATATGGTCCCTTTTAGGTCTCAGTAAATGACCTTAAAGCCAGCATGGTACTTTGGATAGATATCTGACCTCTAAAGCAGGAGTGCCTATTCCTGCCCAGGAGATACATCGATTATTTAGTCACCAACAAGTCATTTAAGCTCTCAGTTATGTAAAAGACATTCTAAAAATATAAATAGCAGAATGCTTTGACCTGCTCTGAGAGAAGGAGTTTTCTTACCTGGAAATTCTTTACACCAATGAAATCTCAGGTCTCTTTCCTATCTCTGTGACCTTTGAAGGACTGAGCCCCAATTGTGGAATTTCAAGGATGTAGTATGTAAACAAAAAAGTGGGGTCAAAGGACATTGTAAAACGTAAGACCAGCTCATTCTGAAGCTCCTTTATAGCAAGATAATCCCTTAAACAGCAATGTCTTCAACACAACCGGAGATTTATCTTTTCTTTGAGCTTGAACTTTGTCTGTTAAATAACATGGTACATGTTGGACTATCCAGATTATGTAGCCGACATTGGATCGTGCCCTGCTATTTAAAAAGGATTGGTGCAGTAGATAGAATATTGTACATAGAGTCAAAAATAACTAGTTTAGAATGCTATATCTGTCCCTTATTAACATGTGACCATGGATAAGTCTCTTTGTATCTGAGTCTAAGTTTTTTCTATATCTGGAAAGATAGTCATTAGGGAGCACCTTCCTCAAAGAGTAGTTGAAGGACCAAATGGGATAGCGTATATCAAACACCATATAAATTTCAGTTATAATTATGATCATAAGTATAGATTCAGGCAATTGAGGCTACAAGATTACCCTCCTTAAAGTAATAAGTGATGGGATGTGAATCCGGATCTTCTAATATCAGAGACTTGTTTCATTCCACTATAGAAGGGCTATCATATGGAAGAGGGTTTAGGCAACTTCTGCCTGTTCTCCTAGAGGAAAAAAACAAGCAAACAAACAAACTAGGACAATTGAGTAGAAATTACAGAGAGGCTCACTGGAAAGTTTCTGAATGAATAATTAAATGCATCATTTCAATGTGGGATGGGTTGTCTCGGGCCCTCAGAAAATGATGGTTCCACTATCCCTAGAGGTCTGGAGGCAAAAACTAGGTCATGGCTTGTTAGACATGTTGTGAATCACCCCCTCCCTCCCAGTTTGTCTTATTTTTTTCTTTCTTGTTTTTTGGGTCTGACCATCATCCAACCATCACTATTTCCTTTCCCCTTTTTATTTCAGTTTGGATAACTATAATTTGGGCAAAGTATTTAAAAAAGTCAAGCTTACAATAAGCAATGATCAATGACTTTTTTTTAAAGGAAGAGGACATGGGACAATTGAATTTTGAAATGATTCTATTCAGCTAGTGTTTGCCTCTGCAGCCAGACCAGTGTGCAGAGAGACAGAAGGTCCCTTCCATGGGAAGGTATTAAATCCAATAAAAACCCATGATGTGGGTGGTTGCTGGCATCCTTAATGAGCCTGTCTCACCCTTTTCCTTTCTGTCTGCAGACTCCAGAAGAATTAGAAGATGATTCAGACTTTGAGCAGGAAGACTATGACGTGCGTAGCCGGACCAGTGTGCAGACTGAGGATGACCAGCTCATTGCTGGACAAAGTGCACGGGTAAGTAAAAAACCAAGACCTTGGCCCACCCTTGAAGGGCTTTTATGGAATGTTCCACATTCTCAACATCAAGACATTCTGATCCAGGGATCTCTGGTGGGAAGATCAGGGACAGGGTACCGATAATGCCACAATGTTTGGGTTTGTTTCAACCATTTTTTTTTTCAAATGGGAGAAAGAACACTTTCAAACCCAGAGAATTAATAAAAGTAAAATAGAATTGCCAACAATATAGCATGCTCTTATATTCCTTAAATTTTAGTGGGCTAAACCATCTCAATCTCTAGTTATGCTAAGTAACCCAGGAGCAGGAGCAAGCTTAGCACTCTACCCCCCCCCCCCCCACATTGCTGTCATCCTTTGGTATATTCATTGCACTTGTATTCAATGGAAGAGTAGTTTGATTGAATATAAAGTAACCCAAATGTGATTGAGTTGTAGACATGCTAGGGCTTTCCAGTGATATTTGTATTAAAAGGGGGTAGTGTTCAAGTGATGAATGTCTATTTGGTTTACTCTTAAAAAAGGATGATGCCTGCATTGGGGGCTTAATAATTAATTGCTAATTGATAAATTATAGTGATGGATGGGAGACCAGAAGGTTGGAAACAATTGGATAGTAGAAGAGAATGAAAGTGACTGAATCTAGCTTGCCTTGGGCAAGACTCAATATCTCTGCACCTTTTGTTTCATCATTTGATGTGAAGGGTTATGTTGGAAAACCTCTGAGGTCCAATTTAGCTTGACATTTATGCTCCTATATATTCATGACTTTGAAAGTATATAGTCAAGGTAGGATGGATTGAAATTTAGATAGGTGGAGTGACTCAGAGAAGATGAGAGACAGAAAATTCTAAAAACTACCTGTTCATATCCTTTTACCATTTCGCAATTAGGGAATGACTTGCATTTTTAAAAATAAAATTGACTCAGTTCTTTATATATGAGAAATGAGGCCTTTATCAGAGATACTTGTTGCAAATTCTCCCTCCCCACCCAGCTTTCTGTTTTCCTTATAACTTTGGTTGTGTTGGCTTTGTTTATGCAAAAAAAGTCTTACTTCTGTATCATCAAAATTATTTATTTATTTATTTTACATTTTGTAATGCTCTCTATATCTTCTTTGGTCCAAAAATCTTCCCTTATCCATATATCTTACAGGTAAACTATTTCATGCTCCATTGATTTGCTTATAGTATCACCCTTTAGGTATAAATCATGTACCCATTTTGACCTTATTTTGGCTAGTTTCTGTCATATTGTTTTCCATTTCACAATGCTTTTTGTGAAATTTTAAGGCTTTTTTTGTTCCAAAAGATTGGATCTTTGGGTTTACCATATAATAGATTACTATTGACAATTATTAAAATGTATTTTGTAGCTAATGTATTCCATTGATCCATCACTCAAATTCTTATCCTGTACCAATCTCCCTACTTCTATGCCTTTTCAATGGATGTCCCTTATACTGTTCCTTCTCAATTCTATCTCTGTAAATAATGCTGTTCCACAGCTCTACTTCCTGAGTCTACTTCCTTGACTTCCTTCATGTCTCCCTTTATGAGAAGTCCAAGATCATTGAGGGCAAGAACTGGTTTTCCCTTTTTATTGTACCCTAACATTTAATTGAGGGTCTTAATAAATGCTTGCTGTGTTCTCTTGATTACATGCTGCTATAGAAAATGACTCACATATTGTCAATATGTCAAACTCATTCCCTTCCTACTGGACCACCAATTCCTGTCATCTAGCTTTTCCATACTTAATGAAAATTACATGTCCTCATCATCACTTATCATCTGTTTATTCCTAGTTGGATCATTTTCACTTCTCAAGCCTAAACAAACTGTTCTTTACTCTTATAGCCTGTGTCTCTGTTCCTGTTGCAAGCTTTCCTGTATTCTGAACAAGCTTCCTTATCCCTAAACTGTTCTTTCAACTCTATATCTGCCTTGTCTGGAGATCCTAGATTTCTACAATGTTCTCATTGGTGGCCTTTCTTTCTTTCACTCTTCCTAATTTACTGAGTCAGGATAAGTGATTTCTTTATGCCCAATAACCTTTCTCCCTTCTGTTTTAAATCTAAGCAGTACCTTAATTCTATCTCTATCCTTCTATAGACATTTAGGTCATTCTTCTTCCTCATTCATTTTGAGGCTATATGGTACCTTGAAAGAGCATAACATTTGGAGTCAGAAAATCTATGTTTAAATATTGCTTCTGCTGCTTAATATCCATGTGACCATAGTGAAAATAACTGAACCTGTCAGGATCTCTACATTTGTAAAAAGAAAAAGTTGGATTAGATAATTCTAAGGTCCCTTCCAAATCTCAAGGTATACTTCTATTATTCTATGACTTATTCCATGGCCCATAGTCTTCAATTTTGTTCAAATCAAATGAAATAATATTCATATCAAAAACAAAGTTATATGCAAATTGTTTTGCAAACATTATAGCACTATAAAAATGCTGGCTATAATTTATGATAACAATAACTTCTCTCCTCACTATACTGTCTGGCCCTAGACATTGGACCATGCTTTACCTTCAGATCCCATCCAGAAATCCACCTTACCATTTTTATCATCTGCCTACTGGCATACTCATTCTGAATTGAAATTTTAGAGGACACATATCCAAATGACAAATGAAATCACAAACAGCCTTCAGAAATCGCCTGTAGCTAGATAGGATCCCAGAATAAGAGTTGGTAAATACTAGAAATGTCATCTATCCCTAATTTTACATATAAGGGAATTTTTCCCCAGAGAAGTGAAGAGATTTACCTAAGGTCATATATAGTAATCATAGCTCAGATTTGCATAGCGTTTTAAAGCTTATAAAGCATTTTGCCCATATTCTCTTAGTCCTCACTATAGTCTTATTATGTTGTCATCATAATCTATATGTCTGCATTTTACAGATTTGGAAACTGAAGCTCAGTGAGGTGAAAGTAACTCTCCCGGGTCACACAGAAATGGGATTTGAATATAGAACCTCTGACTCCAAGTTCAAGGAGGGCTCTTTTCAGTACACCTTGCTGTCTCTCCATGACAGAAACTTAAAAATTAGAAAGTTGATTAAAATGAGGACTTTCTGGGGGCTGTAGCCGAATAACAGGAAAACAACCAATCCACTGAGTCAGTCTAGTGGAAACCTTCATTTAAACCAATTGTTTGTTGTCTTAACAAAGGAGCAATTTGGTTAATTCTTTCAGAGGACTGAATCAATTCACAAAAAAGAAAAAAATAGGGGTTTGCCAAAAGAACTGCAAAAGATCACACAATACTGAACAAACAAGTGGTTGGATTGACTCCTTTGAGTTGTTGTTTGGATTGCACTGACCGGACAATTCTGTGTAGACCAGACTTAGTTTCATAGGCTTGATTATTCAAGGAGAACCAGTGAAATGGGTTTTTTCAAACATTTAGGGACTATCATTAGGGCATTAGCATCACATAGAAGAAATAGGACTAGATTGGGAGTCAAGAAAATTTTAATCTTATCTCTGTTACTACCTGCATAATACTGAGCACCCCAATTAACCTTTCTGAACTTTAATTATTTAATCTATTAAATGAAAGTGAAGTGGGTTGGATTAAGTTATATCTTCTAGTTCAAAATTCTATAATGTTGCTAAGGGACTTTGCTTAATTCCACTGTAAAAACAAATAAATGATGTCCCTGATTTGATTGTATGTGATACGTATTACCCATATCACACAGCAACTCAATTCAATTTAATTTATTTGAGTCCAATGAAATGCAATGCAATTGCAACAAACATTTATTAAATGTTAAGTATATGTCCTGCACTATGCCTGAAACTGAGGACATGACAAAAAATATAAAAAGCAAAAGAGCATCAAAAAAAAAACAAACAGAAATGAAAGTCAGTCCTTGGCCTCCACTATCAATCATGAAGTTTGGCGGACCAATCCAGATACTGGTAGTGTTCCTTAGTCATTTGTGATTTTCTATTCCTTGAATGGTTTTTAGCTGAATATAATGCCACTGTAAAGGATAGAGGGAGCAGAATTTGGAATTTGCTGAGTTGCTTGGAATAGCTTTGAGGTCCTTCATGTGGTCTGTGTAATTAAGTTGCAACAGAAGGGATTTGTTGTTGAGTCAGCCTAATTTTAGCCATGCAATTATATCACGTCAAACCAGAGATGGGGATTGGTACTTTTAAGTTGGAAATAAGACGATGCCTTTAATTGCTTAGAGGGACATATAAGCTCAGAGATGGACCCTTTGATTGACTTGGACAAAATCATGAAGTTGGTACAATGTACCTCTGGCACCCACTTTTGTATCAACCTTCTCTCAATTTTTTTTGCTTTTACTCCCAAAGCATCATTTCTGTTTCCCATTTTTATCTGACCCCACTCTTAGATGCTAATTGATAGTATTAATATATTGTTCTTCCCAGGGTCAAAAAAGTACAATTAAAAGGGAAACTCTTCAAAATCATACATGAGGCAGGTGCTCAAGTCATAGGATCAAAGGCTGAGAGCTTGAAAGGAGATGAAATATAATGTTGCCCACTTTGGCTTATGAGGTGGCACAGTGAATAGAGCACTGGGCTTGGAGTTAGCAGATTCAGCTTCCTGAATTCAAATCTGGCCTCAGACACTTACTAGCTGGGTAACCTTGGACAAGCTATCTATCCCTGTTTCCTCATCTGTAAAGTGAACTAGAGAAGGAAATGACAAATCACTCCACTATCTTTGCCAAGAAAATACCAATCGAACTCACAAAAAGATGTGACTCAACAATAGCAAAAATATTCCAATCCTGACATTTTACAAAGAAAGAAACTGAGATAGAGGTGAAGTGACTTGTTTGAGGTCACATAGGTGGTAAAAGGCCAAGTTCTGATTCAAAGACAGATCTTCTGACTTCCAATCCATCATTCTTTCCACTGGACCAGGCTGACTAGAAAATTACAGCACTGGCCCTGAAGTCAAGAGGACCTGATTTCAAATATTACCTCAGACACTTGACACACTTACTAGCTGTGTGACTTTGTCACTTAACCCCAGTTGCACTCCAAATATAAAAAAAAAGAAAATCTTCAAGAAATGAGTGAATTATTAATAATAGAAATTTAGGTTGGGGAGAGCCAGCTTTCACAAGGGCTAGACATTATCTCCCCCGCTCAAAATTAAAAAAAAATAAGATTACATATTTTTGTAAGCCTGGGATTTGAAAACATTTACATCAATGATTGATTTATATTAAGCAGCTTCTATTTATATTAAACAGGCTCTAAATGTCAGAACAAAACCCACCACAATAAGCCCTAAATCTACCCATGCTTCTCAGAAAATTTTGTACCTATAACAGTCTCTACTAGCCTGCCAAAGAGCACCTGAGTTTGTTCTGTTCCCCTGAAGTCCTAGATCTTGGAAAGGATTGCCCACACTTTCTTCCCCCCTCTTACATTTCTTTCTCGTTTTCTTTTCTACTTTCTTTCTCTTTCTTTTCTTCCTTCCTTCCTTTCTTCTTCTTCTTCTTCTTCTTCTTCTTCTTCTTCTTCTTCTTCTTCTTCTTCTTCTTCTTCTTCTTCTTCTTCTTCTTCTTCTTCTTCTTCTCTCTCCCTTCCTTTTCTTTCTTCTCTCCTCTGTTTCTTTTCTTTTTCTTTCTTTCCTTCTTTTGTCCTTCCTCCCTTTCTATGACCTTTTCTCCTTCCATTCCTTTCTCCCTCTCTCCATTACTTACCTTCATTATTTCTTTCCCCTTTTCCTTTCTCCCTTTCTCCTTCCTCCTCTTCCTTTCTTCCTGCCTTCCATGATTTATCCCTCTCTTATTCCATCCTTCCCTCCTTCCATTATATTCTCTCTCATTTTTCTTCCCTCCTTTACTTTCCTTTCTTCCTTCCTTTTATCTTCCTTCCCTCCTTTTTCCTTCTTTCCTTCTTTTTTTTCTTACTTCCAAAAGTTTTTCTGACTTGGTGACCCTGTCCAACAGAAGCTGAAATTGCATGGACTAATCAAGGAAACAATGCCTTATTGATCAGTATAAAAACTTTGAGCTACTTGATTTCCAGCCTGGGACACTTCATTTATCCTTAGGCAATCTGGTGATTCTCTTGCTCCCAGGGACTCAACATTTATGCTACACTTAAAGTGGAATCTGATTGACTTAGATCTCTGAAACTCATAATTCTTGAACTCAAGTGAGCCACAAGCCTCCCCTGTCTCTCCCAGATCTCAGCAAAGTCCTACCTTCTGAAAAAAGCCTTCCCCAGTCCTCCTTACTGTCAGTGCCTTTACTCAAGTACTACCCTCCAGTTGATCCTATTTTGATCTTGTTGGTACAGATTGGTTTCTAAATATTGTTCCCCACTAAGTTCCAAATTCCTTGAGGGCATGGCATATTTTATTTCCTATCTTTTTTTGTGCTTGACCCTTATCACAGTATCTGACACATAGCAGGTGCTTAATGCTATTCAGGTGGTTGACTGACCTCAGCATTCCCAGTAGCACTGATTTCAGGCATGCCCCACCATGCCCACATTTTCACCTGATTTCTGGCAGCAGACAGTTTGACTATCAAACTCAGAATGATGATCTTCTCTTCTGATGACCTAGCTGCTGCCAGCATTCGATCAGGATTTATTTGTAGTGCCTCTGAACAAGACAGTTCTCTTATAAGCTTGTCTCTTATTCATTCTGCTGAAGAACTCTCTTCCAGCAATATTTGTTGACAGCTTACCTTTACCCTTGTCACTGGTCCCGGGACATTTTTCTCACTCATTGTGTCCCAAGAACGTTTGGGGCCTTCACTGAAACTAGTTGAAGTCACTGCCTAAAAAGGAGAGAGAGGAGTTCAAAAGATGGTATGAAGAGGAATTAATAATCAGGTTGGTTTTGGGTATATCTGTGTGTGCAAACAGTGTGATCCTAAAGTGTCACAAAATCTAATATTATCACATAATTTTGAAGTTGGAATCAATGGTATTATAGTAAACATTTAATGAACAACTCTGGAAAAAAGTATGCATGACATATTTTAAAGTTTAATTTTCATTATTAATATTTTCCATCATTTTCTAGACAATCAACACAATAAGAAATCAAGTTTTGATTTGCAGCAATTTCTGGTTGCCAAAGTATAAATACTCATGAGGAAGTTTAACAGCTCTTACGAGTCAGTCGGAGCTGGCTTACAGCATACACCTTGCTCAAAGGGCCCTTAGCAAACCTTCTGGTTCAACCCACAGCAGAAAAAGGATCCTCCCCCTATGACTTCTCTGACAACTAATCGTCTAACATTTGCTTAAAAGCTTCAAAGAATCCCAACCTCCTAAGACAACCCATCCCACTATGGGATACTTCTAATTGTTAGAATTCTTTCCCCTTGCCATTAAGGCTAAATGGGCATGTTTGCAGCTCCCAGCTTTTGTATCTCTGGCCTTTTGAGCCAAAAGAACAAGTCTAATCCATTTTCTCATAATAGCCTTCCCAATACTTTAATAAAGAAGGCAGAGATTCCAGGGGAGATTTAGCTCAAAACCCTATAAAGATATTCATTGACAATAAACATTGGCCTTGTAAAGAAAAAAGCAAACTTTTTTGGGGGGTCTAGGCTATGTTTCCATGATGTCTAAAGAAATATTCAACTAACAAAATGATTCTCTTTCTTATTAGAATATAAGGAATTGGACTATTTTTCCTTTACTGACCTGAATGATGAAATAAAACTGATATTTTATAGCACTTTAAAGTTTACAATCCTTTTCACATATATGATCTCATTCAAGCCTAATACCAACCTTGTGTCCTGTGCTAAGTGTATTTTTATGTCTGATTTCTAAATAAAAAACTGAGAATCATAGTGGATTCAGGACTTGCCCATGATCACTCAACTGGTGAATCTCACGCGCAATTTGAACCTAGAGTTTCCTGAATCCAGTTTCAACATTCTGTCCCAGTATGGATGCTCCCTCCTACTTATAATCATGTAGAAATTAGCATTTCCTTGTCCGGGGTCAACACACTTTTACTGTCCTGATGGCCCTGGTGCTCTTCTATCGTGCTGACTCAGATATACATGTTAGTGGCCTTTTTACTTATTTACTTCTTTATTCATCTATCTGTTTAACTATCTATCTATAAATTAATTTAGCTATTTATTTAACCATTCATTTATTTCATTATTCATTCATTAATTTAGTTATTTACCCATTCATTCATTCATTCACTTGTTCATTTATTTATTTAAGAAAGGCAGAAGTGACATTTGATCTCTTTCCTTATTTTATTAGGCATGGCCCATCGACCTGAAAATCATTCTTGATATGAGGAGTATTCAGAACCAAAGACTTTAACCAGTAGTTGGGCACTATAGCCCTCATTTACATATATTCTATTGATAACCAATCAGGATGCAGCCCAAAGCCAAGGAGTGTTTTGATTTGTCAGCAATTCAGAGAATGCACTTAATTTCTCCTAGGCCCCTGAACTTGAACTCCTGGAGAGAATCAGATAAATTCTTTTTTTAAGGGACCCTCAGAAAGAAAAAAGCAAGAATTACATTTGGAAGACATGAAGATGGGTCATTTATAAATCTCTTTTTTAATTGAGAAACATAGATGAGGTCTTTTTGTGGTAAAGCACATGTATTGTTGAGAGGAAAAAAAATATTCTCCATTCTTCCCATCTGCCTTCCATGTGTACTATAGAATCTGAGAGCTAGATGGAGCCCCTGGAGCTAACCTAGTCCAGAATCCTTATTTTAGAAATTAGGAAGCTAATTAAAGACAAGAGGAATAAATAAAGTGATTTATTAGAGGTCACTAGTGAATCAGAAGAACTGGGCTGAGAACCCAGCATTCTTGACTCCCAGTACTTTTCAAGGTACCACTTTAAAAAAAAAAGAGAGGCCTAGATATCAGACATAAGGCAGGATATTAACTGGTGAGAATATGAAGATTATTTCTCCATCTGATTATGGTTATCCCATTTTACAAAAAATAAAAAAATACAGGGGTGGCTAGGTGAGTTGGCACAGTGAATAAAGCACCGTCCCTGGAGTCAGGAGAACCTGAATTCAAATGCGGCTCCAGACACAACACTTACTAGCCTTGTGACCTTGGGCATGTCACTTAACCCCAATTGCCCAGTCTTCCCCCCTCCAAAAAGAAAAAAAAAATCTGAGTTTGACAGTGTCCATTCAAGCAAAGCTGTAGTTAATCATGGGAAACAAGTAGTGGGTAAAGTATAGAAATCAATAAATATAATGTATTTTAAAACATCAGACAAGGAAGGAAGCAGCAACCCTTGGTTTTAGGCCTTTCTTCCATGACAGAATTTGAGAGTTTTAAATTATCACCTCAGCAGTCATCCAATCCAACCTATACCTGAAAAGGAATCCCTAATATAACATACCTGATGAATGGTTGTCTAACCTCTGCTGAGTAGACTTACAATGATGGAGAAGACTATTCCACTCAAAAATAAGTAGCTTTGTTACTAAAATATTTCTTTTTTTGTAATTCTTTTTTAATACCCCTTATATGAAGCATAAATGTTCATCTTCTCAACTTCTATCCATTGCTATTGATTCTACATTCTGGAGTTAAAAAGAATGAGTTATATCCTTCTTCCACATGACAACTCGTCAAATAATTGAAGGTAGTTATCACCCTCACACCTTCTCCGGAACAATTTTTCTCTTGGTTAAATAAACTTAGCTCCTTCAATTAATATTCTTATGACCTGGACACAAGACTTCAGAATATTACTTTCTCCCTCCCATTCTCTCCTTTTTGTCAATGCCCTTCCTAAATGTGAGATTGGATCTCAGCACCAACCATAGAAATTCAACTGTATTCTTACCACAACAGAATATGATAGGGCTATGACCTTCTTTCTAGAATCTGGTTCTTCTTTGCTCAGGGCTGTAATTGATTCCCACATTCTTTTAATCTGCCTAATTCACAACGCTAATAAGAGATTGTTATATCACTATAGAAAGACTGTCTTCCTGGGAGTACCAAAGAACATAAAACTTGTGGATGTAAGATGTTATTGCTGCTAGACCCCGAGGAACACAAAATCTCCATTTGCCAATGATATATTTGAACTTTTTGAATTGGTGGGGACACTCTCAGACAGCCCCATGTGATGAGAAGAAATGCTGACTAGCTCCATTTTCTTCTGGTCATGAAAAAAAATCACATTCCCATGTCATTTCAGTCCAGGGAATAAACATTTTGTGTTTCACTTGGTTCAATTGTTGCCTGAATTATTATATATTAATTTTTTTAGACAGAGTGACTTTAAGGTGTTAACATTTCAAACTGCTGAGTTACATTGATAAGGCCTAATTAAAACTCATGTCTTGCATTTTAATTTGATTAACTTGCAAATTTCCCAGTTTGTGATCTACTGTTTATAGATAACCTTTTAAAAAAATTTTCAGTTTGGGGAAAGGTCGATTATGAATTTTTAAAAGGCAAGAGCATTTCAACTATATTCAGGAGAAAAAAACCTACTCACTGGAAATGATATTAATGATAGAAAGTATAATAATACTTGTATCTAAGCCTCACATCATTAAATATATTATATTGATTGAGGACCCCCAGAGTCAAATGGGTTTTCTGTTTCAAAAATCAGTTTCTAAAGGGACTCATTCATCCTTCAGAGTGATTTCTTGAAGAATGTTGAACAGTGTTGATAATGCCCCTTGTGCTTTTTTGAGCCATCAGAGAAAAGTATGGTCATATATATAAAAAGTGCCAGGTGAGTCAAGACCCCTGTGGTCCTGGCTATTTCTGACTATTTCTGAACTACAAGCTAATGTTGTGAAGTTAGCAATCTGGCAAGTACCTTTCTTGAGCCCAGAACTATGGATTATAATAGAAAGGATAATTTTTGCCTGGAAGGGGATGATTGTCTGATTCAAGAGATACAACTCATTGTTAGGAAAACTATAAAATGTCTAGTTCAATCCAATGAGCAATTAAGTACAGTTAGGATACACATCCCTTCTTCCCTTCACTGCCCATGATGCTTTGGTGATACAAAATGTCAAAGGAAAAACAAAACAAACAACAGAAGTCTTCAAGTGGTTTACATTTTACTGGCAGGATTCAGCATCTAAATCTAATCTGATCAGCATTTAGGCAATGTGATTTTAGGAGAAGGGAGAGAGCAATAACAACTAAGGGGACCAAGCAAAGCTTTCTGGAAGAGATGGCACATTCTTTTGAGTTTTGAAAGAGGAGAGGGATTCTGGAGTAAACTCTGTAATTAAATATTACATGAGATGATACAGATTATAAGCATTGTGTAGACTCAAGAAGGACTCCAATGGAGTGAGTTTGCTAGCTAACACTTCGATTGTCCTCATGAGGACTTTGCAATTGAGGTATACTCTGAATAATCCCAATGAGAACAGTTATAGCAAAGCCCATGCAGAGAAAGGGGTCTTAGTGAATGTTCTAGACTATAATGTTGCAACATGAGATAATGGGAATACCCTTAGATTTGTATCTGGGCACTGGCTTTGATATTTCCTGCCTGTATGATCTATGAACCTCAGTTTCCTTATGTATAAGTCAAGGAACTTTTGTTAGATGGCCTCTACACCTCCTACTTCTAAATCTATTCTTTTATGATCTATGACCCTGTGACCTGCTAGGATTAAATAAAACATTACTTTCTTCTCACCACATGCCAGAGAGAAGAAGCCAGTCTTTAAGCTCCATATCCAATGCTTTCTTCTCAACCATGTTGCATGCACATCTCTGCCCTCCTGAACTCTTTCCATCCGCGATTCCCCATCAAATACAGACTCTCATTTCCCCACCCTTACTCCAGCACCTGTATATTGACTGCTATCATCACTGGTCTGTGTTGATGGCAAACTCCCTAAAGTCCCTAGTTCTTCTAAGTAATCAAATTCTCTCCCTTTTCTGATCACTCTTCCCCAATGGAGCTTTCTTGGTACTTCTCACTTCCTTCCTCATTTCCTTATATTTGTGGCATCCCCCTATGCCTGGTCTGGAATGTATGCCTCCCCACTGCCTCTTGGGTGCTTTGGTTTTCTTCAAAGCATAGTTCAGGTATTTTCATGACACGTTTCCTTATCCCCCAGATGCTAAAGCCTTCTCTCCCAAAATACTAAAAATATATACTTATTTATTCATATGTATACATGTTATCTCCCTCATTAGGCTCATGAAATCATAAATATGGTGCTTGGAAGGGTTCTCAGAGGCAATTTAACCAAATGCCCCCATTTCACAGATGAGAGAACTGAGTCCCAGGGGGAGAATTGAATTGTCTAGGGTCATAGATTGAGCTAAAAAAGAACCATTTGAGGTAATCTAGTCTAACCCCATCATTTTATAGATGACAAAACTGAGACCAAGGAAGTTTGAGTGACTTACACAAGGTCATACAGATAGTAATCACTGGAGTCAGAATCTGAGCCCAAGACTCTTAAAGTGGTCTACTATACCATTCTTCATCTTCCTATGAAGCTCAAACCACTTAAATGATATATGATTCCCACATTTGACTCCCTTACTCAATTACATCCCTATAGTGGCTCCCTATTATTTCTAGGACAAATATAATAAATAGATATAAACTTTGTTTAGTATCCAAAGCCTTCACCACCTGGCTCTAACCTAGTCTTTTCTTTTTCTAGCCTCATTGCTCTCTCCAGCCTCCCTCAGTGATTCAGCTAAAATGTCCTTCCCTCTGTGCCTCACATATGACACTCTAATTCCTGTCACTGAACCTTTGCAATGGAAGTCCCTTATGTCTCATCATCCTCTAAAGAGGCCCTTTCTTCCATTAAGACAAAGCTTTAATGCCACTACTTACAGGAAGCCTTTCCTTATCCAACCCTGCTGGTGTCCTCCCTTGTCCCCCCCTCCCAACTGACACATGCTTTTTTGTATTTATTATCTTTATATATTTTTCTAAAATATTTCTATATGTATTTATATTTGAAAAAGCTAGGGACCCACCTAGAAAGAAGGGGTCCAGAATATCTGAGTTCAAATCTGGTTTTAGACACTGCTGTGTGACGCTGGGCAAGTCACTTCACCCTGTTTACCTCAGTTTCCACATCCATAAAGTGAACTGGAAAAGGAAATGGCAAACCACTCCAGTATCTTTTTCCAAGAAAATCCCAAATGAGATTACAGAGTTAGACATGACTGACAATGATGAAACCATAATAAGTCCTTAGATGGATTAGATGGGAGCTAGGCAACAGCACCCTGACTCCCCACCAAAACCATATAGAGGCCACTAAATCTCCCTGTATTGGGCACTCTGGAGAAGAGCCCTTGTTTGACAAGCAGCAATGAGGTCATTTCACTTAGGCATTTAGACCTTATTTTTTATCTCACTGTTCTGATACCAGTTTATATTCTCCTTTTCAGTGATCGAATGCCCCTTCTTTGTATGCTCTATTTCCCCAATCATACTCTAAGTCTGAAAGACCTGATTCCTTTCATCTGGTGTAAGTTTGCCAAGACCAAGTATAATTGTCTAGAATAGACTCCTTTTGGCAGATATAGTCAAAGAAGTGAGAAGTCTTGTTACTGAGAATACGGATGGCCCCTTTGAGCCCCTTCGATTACACACATTTGTTGTCCAGAACTCTTATCCGGTGGAAGGTCTGGTTGGCCATCATTTCATGATGTTGCCAGCAATTGTTTGGCTTGAAGGTAGTCTAGTGGTTGCAGTGTTTTGATCATTGTAAAAAATCAGTGCTTTTCAGAGAAACTAATTCACTTCCATTTCTGAGTTCCCCTGTTTCCTTTCAGACTCAGCTTAAATCCCATTTTCTGCACTTTGTCCTCTCTCTGATTATCTCTAATTTCCCTTGTATATATTTTGTTTGTACATAGCTATTTGCATGTTGTCTCTCCCATCAGTCTGTGAGGTCCTTGAAAGAAGGCACAAAATTACTCGTTTCTCTGTTTTTGCATGGTTTTTTTTTTCCCCATATCACTCAGCACAGTGCCTAGAACATAGTAGGTGCCTAATAAATGCTTGTAGACTAGATGACTGACTTATCTAATGATACTAAAACCAAATTCCATCTGTCTGGGAAAAGGGGACTTTTTCTCAGTTGTCCCAAATTCCTGATGACTTTCTTTCCTATACTACTTTCTAGCCATTCTCTAGACAGAGAGATAGATATAAATTAGATATACATATATGACATGTATGTATATACATACATTGTCTATGTTATGTAGACATTATATAAACAGGGATATTAATTTATACGTGTATATGCACACACGTTTACATACACATTTTATTATATGTATGTATGCCCATATATGTTTGTATACACACACATATTATGATGGCAGCTAAGTGGTGTAGAAGATAGAGAGCTGGGCCTCGAACCAGAAAGAGCTGAGTTTGTATCCTGCCTCAAGAATAGCTGTGTGACCCTGGGCAAGTCACTTAACTTCTCTTAGCCATATATTTTCATTGATAAAGTGGGGATAATAATAGCAGGGTTGTTATGAGGACTAAATAAAATAATAATTTTAAAGTGCTTAGCACAGTGT
This sequence comes from Gymnobelideus leadbeateri, assembly GCA_011680675.1. Lineage (NCBI taxonomy): Eukaryota > Metazoa > Chordata > Mammalia > Diprotodontia > Petauridae > Gymnobelideus > Gymnobelideus leadbeateri. Next base: position 279,754 of record WOXC01006154.1, read on the forward strand.
CTGGTACATATAAAGTGATACATAAATATAAGCTATTTTTATTATTATTTTTTAGATTATATTGATAGACATGGCATATATGTAGGTATTTATAGCTACCTGATGCAGATGGCTAGTTATTTACATATTTCTATCCATTAGAACGTACAAAAATGCCTTTGCCTTTCTTTGTATGCCCAGTGCTGAGTACAAAGTCTGGCACATAGTAAGTTTGAATGTTTGATGACTAAGTCACTGAATAAATACAAAGAAAAAGCTAGCTATTTCTGCACATGGGGAAAGTGTCCTTACTTAGTCCCCAGAAGTTTATAAGTTTAGCAGACATGTTTGGTGGGGATGGAAGAGGCTAGGGAAAGGATGAAGAGGTGGGAAGGAAACCTACCCTAGGATACTGTTTGGTTTAAATGGACATATGGGAGAAATGCCCTTGGAACAAGGCTACTACTGTGGGTAACAAGGTAAACTAGAGAGGAAACACATTCTAATTTTTCTAATCTTGGCTGAAGGTTGATTGCCCTACCCTAGTTATGGCTCTGAGAGAATGTAACCATTTTTCACACTCTCTTTTACTATTTACAGAAAATAGAGGCAGTCTGGGGCCCACTTTTTTCTTATTCACATTTTCTATTTCTCTGAATCCCATACAGGCCATCATGGCTCAGCTACCCCAAGAGGAAAAGGCAAAAATAGCCGAACAGGTGGAAATTTTCCATCAGGAGAAGAGCAAGCTGGATGCTGAGGTCGCTAAATGGGATGACAGTGGCAATGACATCATTGTCCTGGCCAAGCAGATGTGTATGATCATGATGGAAATGACAGACTTTACAAGGTAAGGCCCTATGCCATTCTAATCAAAGACAGTGATTGGGGAGTATCTGAGATAGCATGTCTATCCCCCGGAGTTGGCTGACTGAGTTGCCAATTACCATCATGCCAGTCAGCCAACTATAGCAGAACAACCTATTTGATTAGATACAAATACATTTGCCAAATAATTATTTAACCCCTATTGGGTACAGAACATTAAAATTCATTTGAGTCTGGCCCGAGATTTGTTGTCAGCTCAACTAGCAAGTTCAATTTCTGGAAAGATGGAAATAGCAGAGACTCCTCCCTCTCAGCTCCCCCTCAGCCTTTTTGGAGGGGTTTCCATCATAATTTATGGATTTCCATTATTACAGAAAGTGGACCCTCTCCTTTAGGGTTCCTTTAGTTGTTGCTTTCTTCCATTAGACTATAAGCTCTTTGAGTGAAGGAATTATCTTTTCTTTTCTTTTTTTTTTAACAAATGCTTTATTAACTTCTGGTTTACACCATTCATTTCAGCCAGATTTTGAGTTACAATTTTTCCCCATTTTTCCCTACCCACCACCCCAGAATAGCAGTCCCACAAGATATCCCTCATCCAATTTGCTCTCTCCCATATCTTCTCCCATACCCCCTTCGACTTTGCCATTAGGGCAAGGTGAGTCTCTGAGCCCCAATGCCTGCACATCTTATCTCCCAATTACATGCAAAATAGTATTAATCATAGTATTTGCATACCTTTGAAACATTAAATTTTAAAACTTATTATCTTTTCTTCTGCTAGTATCTATATTCCCAACACCTATCACATTGCCTGGAATGTAGTAATAACTTAATAAATGCGTTTTGATTTGTATAATGTCGTGAACTGAATGTTGGTCCTCAAAGTCAAGAAAACCTGGCCTCAAATCCTGCGTCTTAGATTTTGTTTTTTAAATTTTGTGACCATGAGCAAGTTAACCAACCTCTCTCAGTCTCAGTATCCCAACTTGTGCAATGGGGTTAAAGATACCTATAGTATGTGCGTATTTTGCTGTGAGACCCAGATGAGTATACACTGCTTTGCAAGCCTCAAATAGGTCTACAATTGTAGGTTATAAAGATCTTGCATTCAGAGGGAGAAGGGATTTTAGGAGCCATCTATACTAACTCCTTAATTTTACACTTGAGGAAACAAAGACCTAAGGAGATTAAATCCCACATCCCACAAATAATGAGCACCAGAGGCAAAGTTCGAACCCAGGTCCTCCACCTTCTCTAGAAGGGAACATACCTTTTTTTTTTTTTTTTAAGCAATTGGGGTTAAGTAACTTGCTCAAGGTTACATGGCTAGTCATTATTTATGTGTGGGTGCTCATTTTCTGAGGCCGGATTTGATCTTGGGTCATCCCAACTCCGAGGCCGGCGCTCTTACTCACTGCGCCACCTAGCCGCCCCTTTAGGGAAACTGGGGTTAAGTAACTTGCCCAAGGTCACATGGCTAGGTTTTTATTTGTGTGGGTTAAGTGTCTGAGGCCGGATCCGAACTCAGGTCCTTCTGACTCCAGGGCCGCTACTCACTGCTCCACCTAGCCGCCCCTGGACCATACCTTTTTTTCATTTTTTCCTTTTGTTTTGAAACCTGTGTCCTGCTTTCCTGAATAGGGATCTGCTCTGACCTTTTACTTTCACATAAAGATGAGTTGAAGTTAAACAAGTCAATGACATCTTTACCTGGAGGATACATATTATGGTAATAAAAATTGGTATTACCCAATCCCATCCAAGGCAGTCCCTTCTAAATCCAAACCAATCCAATAAGTATTGGTTAAATGCATAGTATTGGCTGGGTCCAGTGCTATTTGCTAGGAACACAAGCACCAAAATGAACCAGCCTGCAGAGAATGTTTATACTACTGGTATACTTAGCACAGAGTCTGGCACACAGTTGATTCTTAAGAAAGTCTTGTGTGTTCTTGGCCAATGAGTAGATACTGATGATAAAGTTGAAAGATTTAGGCAATGCTAAGGTCTTAATATGCAGGGGAATCTCTGGGCTCTCAATTGACTCTGCAATGTGTGAACAAAAAAAGGATAGATGTAGATATAAGTTATAAAAGAGATGTAAGGTGCAGCTTCACTTGCGTCTGGTGGAGGGTAAAGGTTGAGTTGTGTACTAATAATCCTATCTATTCATTGTGGTTTATTTTGAACTTCAGCTTGCTGGATACTCATGGGACCTTCACATGCCATTGTGTTTATTAGTGGGATTGATGAGAGAGTCCATTGAATATTCTTTTGACAGCTTCAGGTCATGAAAAATAATAGTTTAGCTTCAATCTGAACACTTTTTGAAAATTGAACTTTTTAAAAACAAATCTGAGCTATCAGATCAGCCTCCATTATCCCATTGCAAGGTTTAGGATGACTTAATTTGCTTCCTTTTAGCATTTTAATGGCTGTTGGGCATTATGTAATCCATTAATGACATGCCTGATAGAAAATAATTACATTATTTTGGGCAAATAATTGATCTAGTCATGTTGCTAGTTGGGAATGGGAGTGTTTCATAGGCTTCTGAAGATGAAATAATATTATAATCAATTGAGACACATACATTTACAAAGTCTCCTCTTTTGAGCTAAATCAGACAGAAATTGCTTTAATCAAAACCTTCTTGTAAGAATTTCAGAAGCCCTGCTTGACACCCTTCAGTCACCACATGACCAGCCAGTATCATTCAGCTCCTTCCAGGCATAGACTGTTCTTCATATCTACCTTTGTATCTTTGTGGTTCAGTCATGTGATTCTTTGTGACCCAATTTGGGATTTTCTAAACAAGGATACTAGAGTAGTTTACCATTTCCTTCTCCAATTCATTCAATAGATGAGGAAACTGAGGGAAACAGGGTTAAGTGACTTGCCCAGAGTCACACAACTAGTCAGTGTCTGAGGCCAGATTTCAGCTCAGAAGGATATGTCTTCTTTTCTCCAGGCCAGGTACTATGTCACCTGCACCACCTGGATGCCCTTTATATCTTTAGCTATTAGTACAATATCTTGGGGATTGCAGAAACTTAATGCATGCATGGAATGAAATCGGTTTTCATTGTGATGGTGCATTATGTATTTGGAATACGTGTCATCCCATAAAGACAATGCAGAGAAACAAAATTATGACACCATGGAAAGAATCTTGGACTTGGACCACATAAAACTTGGATTTTGATCCTGCTCATTTCATTTCCACCCTTGTGACCTTGGACAAATCCCTACACTTCTCTAGGTGCGAAATCTATGATGCTGTGATGCTCACCTCCACAGCAGACAAGTTCTACCTTTGTTATTGTTGTTGTTGTTTTATTTTGTTTTCCATGTAGCTCATGTGTACTTTCTTCAGTCTCCTTTCTGATCCTTTGAGTTCTTAAGGCTCATTCCCTATTACAATAATTTTCTGAATTAATGTTTTGTGTAGCTTTTTGCATTTAGTTAACTTTCTCTGTATCATATCTTTGAAGGTAGGAGCTATCTAATACTTACCTTTACATTTCTGATGTTTATCACAGTGCCTGGTACATAGTAGTTGCTTAATAAGTGTTTGTTAAATCTCGCTGGGTTTGAAAAACAAAACCCTTACACAATTAATGATTACTGTATGTTTTTGTGTAAATATTTTGGGTTCTTTGGAAGGAGATTGCCCTTTCCTCCAGAGACAGAGAGTGATAGAAAAGGAAGAATGATTAATAATAATAATGCTTATATAGCCCTTTAAAGATTGTAAAATAATTTATATACAAAAATAAGGCATGGACCTGTGATTCTCATTGGCATAGAACCCTTCCAAAGAGGATAATCTCTTTGCCAGTGTGAGTTATTCCTTCTTGCAGCATTTTAGGCTAGAGTTGCCTACAAGAATGTTGTCAAACCACAACAGATTGTGATAGGTCCAAAATACTACCAAGTATGCCCCCAACAAGATTAAAAAGTAGTTGCAATCTGATTTTAATGTGTTGATGTATTAATAACAAAAAAGAAATATAGAAATGTATGGTGCTGCCTGCATGTATCCTTATGTACAGTGAAGTGGCTTCTGTTTCTATTTCAATTTGATCTCACTGTCCTAGAACACCAAGAGGTTAAGTAACTTGATGAGGATGCTGCCTCTTGCTTTACAAATATTTTCCCACTGATTCCTCACAACAGCTCTTAGAGATAGATGCTATTATTATACCTATTTTATAGATGCAGAAATCAAGGCTTGTTCAGTTTGATTTAATTCAATAAATGTTAATTTAATGCCTATTATATGCTAGGCACTGTGCTAAGCAGTGGGGATATGAAAAGAGGATAAGCCCTGCCTTCAAGGTGCTTACAATCTAATGAGGGGGAGAAAGCAAGCACATACAGACAAAGCAAGCTATATATGGGATAAATAGGATATAATTAACAGAGGGAAGTCACTGGAATGAAGAATCATTGAACTTCCTGTAGGAGATGGTATTTCAGGTGGGACTTAACAGAACCCAAGGAGTTTGGTAGTTGGAATAGAGAAGGGAGAGCATTCCATGCTTGGGGAGGAGCCAGAGAGAATGCCCGTACCCAAGAGATGATGTGACTTGTTTTTGGGAAAGCCAAGGAGACCAGTGTCACCAGATCAAGGAATATAGGTGATGAATCAGGTAGGTATAAGAAGACTTCATAGGTTGGAGGGGAGAAAGTTAATGAAAGGCTTTGAATGCCAAACAAAGCATTTTATATTTTTTTTTCTGGAGACAATAGGGAGCCATGATCCAAGATGAGTTTTAGGAAAATCACTTTAGTGGCTGAATGGAGGATGGCTTTGAATAGGGAGACAATTAAGGCAGGCAAACCCACAAGCAGATATTTCAATAATCAAAGCATGAGAGGATGAGGGCTTAAACAAGAGAGGTGACAGTGTCAGAGGAAAGAAGGGCATGTATTTGACAGATGTTGCAAAGGTGAAATGGGCTGCTCAGTGTACAGCACTAAGCATGATTTGGAGACATGAATAAGAAATGACCAGGCTATGTTGGTAGTTCAAGGAAGAACAATGAACTCCACTTATTGATTCTTAGCACATGATTTTTTTTTTAAAGCAATTGGGGTTAAGTAACTTGCTCAAGGTTACATGGCTAGTCATTTTTTATGTGTGGGTGCTCATTTTCTGAGGCCTGATTTGATCTCGGGTCATCCCAACTCCGAGGCCGGCGCTCTTACTCACTGCGCCACCTAGCCTCCCCTTTAGGGCAATTGGGGTTAAGTAACTTGCCCAAGGTCACATGGCTAGGTTTTTGTTTGTGTGGATTAAGTGTCTGAGGCCGGATCCAAACTCAGGTCCTTCTGACTCCAGGGCCAGCGCTCTATTCACTGCGCCACCTAGCCTCCCCTAGCACATGATTTTTTTAGAGCAAATGAGACAAAGGAATAGTACTTGAGTATTCTTATCATTACCTTCGTCTGTTCTATGCTGGAAGTAACACAGAGTAGATAATTTGATAAAGATTTGTTATCTAGGAGACTAAAGTCTTAGGGTAAGACCTTTGATCTAGGCCTCAGGTATCTGCTAATGCAGCCATAGTCACAAACAGATACAATTGAGAGCAAACTTCAAAGCCAAAGCTTCAATCCTCCAAAGACATCACATTAAGAGCTGACCACTGAAAGATACCTGAGTGCTGAATCAAATATTTTAGCTCTTAATAACTAAAACCTTGGGGTATAGCCTATTGATCTAAGAACTCAAGTAACATCCTTATAAGTGTAATCCATAATAAAGAACTCAAGAGTTAACTTAACAAAAAAGTCTTATCTCAAAGAGCTCTTATTTAGGATTTTATATTCGATTCCTGAACCAGGTCTCTTTGGCTCTCCACAGAAAGGTCTTGGCAAGAAATTGGACATAAAGGGGTGTGACATGCTGGAGAGCCTGGGAATGTGGTATTGCCTTCTATTGCAATCAGCTCCAAGGTTATACATATAGATCCACTGTTTCCTGCTTTACAGGAATCATCTCATTTCATTCTCACAAGAGTCTTGTGAGGATAATGCTTTTATTTTCCTTGGTTTCCAGATGGAGAAACTGAAGCTGAGGGTTCAATGACTTGCTGAGGTTCACATAGCTAGCACATGCTGGGGGCAATATTCAAACTCAGCTTTTCCTGACCCCAAGTTCAGTCCTCTTCACCATGGTTGAATACAGGTTTCACTTGGAAGAAGAGTAATTTTTGTTCCAAGACAATAAAAATGGATTGTCTCAGTGATAGTATGATGGAAAAACTTTCCTTTCTCCAATCAAAAAGGCGAGTCCTGTTTTAAAATTGGATATGCTGCCTTCTTGACTTCTTTGTGGGTAGCCCTGTATCTACTCAGCTTAAGGCCCAAGCAGGGGGGATAAACACATCTCCTGCTCTTCAGTCAGGAGCCACCCCCAGTTCCATGGCCATGCAATCCCCAACCAGGGCTGCCTCTGACACAAAAGAAAGAGGACTAGTTGATTAGAACACATAATTAGAATTGGATTCCATATTCCCAACCAAGTGATTACAGTCCATTTGTGTGCTATATAGTATTCTCTCCTCTGATTATCTTATTTTTTCTCTCTCCAACTAATTCATTAATTTTGTTCAGTAATTTACAAGATATGTACTCCATTATTATTGAAAATCAAAGTGATTCAGCTACACTGTTTGTGTAATAACTTCTTCATGAAGGCCACCATGGACCTTAACCTGCAGCCCAAACTCAAAATTTTGCTTCCATTGCAAACACACTACAGGCAAAATCAAAGGTGAATTCCTTCTTTGCATTTTGGTTGCCAAAAATAAACCACTCGTGCTGGTCATGCCTTGCATTATAAAAAGGATTAAAGAAAAAAAAACAGTCCAAGGAAGCAAAGAGACAAACTGTTTTGGCATTGATCTTTATACCCCCAGCACTTAGCATAGCACCTGGCTCTTAAGGATATGGAAACGGACTAACCTTGAGACTTCACTGGCGCAGGGAACTTCCAGATGAGGAAACTGCATCTACCAACACAAGTTAGCAACTTCTTTGTAACTTATAATATTAAGGTAGGGGTTCATAACTTTATTTTTTGTATCCTAGACCCCTTTGGCCTATACAACCCTTCTCAGTATAATATCTTAACATGAAAAAATACCCAAAGTTACAAAATAAACTTATTACATATAAAGCATTTTTTATTTTAACTTAATAGCATTTTTTCCAATTACATGTAAAGATATTTTTCAACATTCATTTCTGTAAGATTGTGGGTTCCAAATTTTCCTCCCTCCCTTCCCTTCTCCGTCCCCCAAACACCAAACAATCTGATATAGGTTATACATGTATAATAGTATTATAGTATTGTAAAGCCAATATAAAGTCGATCATGAGCAATTCTCTTGAGGACTATTGCTGTAAATAACTTTAAGATTCTAATTGCATAGTATAGTGAGCTCTCTATCCATCAATAAACTAAAAGAAAACATGGATGAAAAATAGAGCACAATATTCATAACAACATGACATAACAACTTTTTACTAAAGTGGCCACATAATCTTAGACAAAACATATCATTCAGTAAGTCACAATCTCCTCAATCAATATAGAGTACCCAAGTCAAATATTCTTTCATCTTTACTCCAGGCTGGCTTCCAATCAAGCCAATCATCCTTAAGGAGTAATGATCCTTAAGTGGTAGTGGAAAGTATGAAGGCCATCCTCCCTCTAGGTCACAGTAAGTCACAATCTCATCAATCAATTCAGAGTGCCCAATTAAAGTTTTCTTTCATCTTGATTTGAGGCTGATTTCCAAATTCCACAGCTCCTCCTCTGAGGGCTGAGGGCTCCCTGCTCTTCCCTGGATTCACTTGACTCTTGCCTGGATTCACAGGTGGGAAGCTCTCCGAGCTCTTGACTGGACTCACACAGGCAGCTCTCCACTCCTCTTTCATAAGAACTGCTTCATTCCAAGTCCTTCACAGTTTCTGTTTTAGGAAGACAAAGCTTAACAGAGCTACAATATTTACACACATTGCTGGCACTATCATCTCAATATACTTTCTGTCTGACAAAGTAACATAAATCAAAAGACAAAGCTTCTGCCTGAGAAATGAAACACCAATCAGAAGTAAAGTCTCAGCACTCCTGTAAGCAGCAGTAAGGTCCTCTTTCAGGACTTCTAAAAACAAAAGATGGTGCTTCTGTCTGACAAAGTAAAACAAAACAACAGAGTGCTTCCATCTGACAAAATAACAACACAGAACAACAGACAGAAAAACAGAGTTATGGAGATCATAAACATTCTCCCTCTCAGTTCTGCTTGGTCCCAGCTCATGCTTGTGTTTTTATTTGCTCTGCTCCCTTTTGTTCCACACTTTCTGTTTTGCTCTTTTAGGAGGCTCCTTCTATCATGGGCTCCATGTGTTAACAGTAACCCTATTAATGGTAGGGAAGGTCTCCAAAATCCCTTAGGCCTATTAAGGGTAACACACATATATGTTCTTTTCAACAAAGACTTGATACAAGCAAAGGTGAGGCTGAAAGGTACATAAATAGGTGAAAAATTGCCATTACATCATATTTCCACATTTTCATGTTGTGAAAGAAGAATCAGAAGAAAAGTAAAAAAAAAAGAGAAAGAAAAACAAACAAAAAGCAAAAGTGGAAATAGTATGTTTTGATTTGCATTCAGATGCCATAGTTCTTTCTCTGAATGTGGATGGCATTTTCCATCCTGAGCCTTTTTGATTTGTCTTTGATCATTGCATTGTTGAGAAGAGCTAAATCTATCATAGTTAAAATTATCTCACAATGTTGCTATTATTGTGTACAATGTTCTCCTGGTTTTGTTCACTTCACTCTGCATTAGTTTATGTAATTACTTCCAGGTTTTTCTGAAATACACCTAAGTATTTCTCACAGAACAATAGTATTCCATTACAGTCCTATACTGCAGCTTGTTCAGTCATTCCGTAATTGATGGACAACCCTTAACTTAGCAATTTGTTGCCAACACAAAAAGAACTGCCATATATATTTTTGTACATATAGGTAATTTTCACTTTTTAATGATTTCTTTGGGATATAGACCTAGTATTGGCATTACTGGTTTGAAGGGTATGCACAGGTTTATAGCCCTTTGGACATAGCTCCAAATTGCTCTACAGAATGGTTGGATGAATTCACAACTCCACCACCAACGCATTAATGTTCAAATTTTCCTACATCTTTTCCAATATTTACCATTTCTCTTTTTTGTATGTGGAAATAATGTTATCAAAATATTTTTAAAAAGAAAGTTCATGGTTCCATTTGAAGAATTCTCAGATTAGAAAGAGACCTAAAGGGGGCAGCGCCAAGATGGCAGAGTAGTAACAGCATTTCCTCGAAGTTCTTGCTCCCACCACTTCCAATCCATATAAAAGGGGACTCTGAACAAACTCTGGAGCTACAGAACCCATAAAATCACCCAGAGGAGCTAACCTCCCACTGAGGACAGCCCAGAAGCCTGGAAGGGAGTAGACAGCACAACACTCTGGGAGCCAAGCCCAGGCCCCCATGAGTCAGAGGTTTTAGCCCCAGGGAGGAAGGATCAACAGCTGCTTGGAGGGACTCCAAACACCAGCAGCTATGGCGTTTCCAGAATTATCAAAACATAGATGCCGAGGAGCCAAGATGGCAGAAAGGAAGCAGTAACCTCACTGAGCTCCTCGGTCACTAAGGCTCAAAGGGTGAATCTGAGCGGAATCCGGAGTGAAGGAGCCCACTGGAAGACAAAGTGTGGCAGAGTCCAGCCCAGGAGGTTGCCCAGTGTGTCTGGACTGGTCGAGCGCAGAGTGTGTGAGGTCTGCACAGCCCAGACCTAAGAGCAGACAAGCAGACTACACCAGAGAGAGCAAAAGCCCCAGCCTGCAGACTTACCGAGTCACAGTCATCTCTCCGATGGGTAGGATCATTGGAGTCAGGTAGGAGAGTTGGGCCCTCAGTGGAAAGAGCATATTCTCTGGGTGCATTCGGGCCCCCAGCCTGGAAGTTTAGAAACTGCCTGCCTGTATAATACAGGGGCTAGAATGGCAAAGTAAATTCTAGCTGCTCCAATCCTCCCATCCCTCCTTCATGAAGCAGAAAACCCAAAGATAAGTCTCCCACCCAGATTGAAATCCCAAGTTAATGGAAATAGCCCCAGGCTTGAGAGTCTCCAAGAAGGGGTATAACTGAGACAGCCAGGAGTCTGAAGAGAAGAGAGGGTGGGGTCCCAACAAGCCCCGCCTCACCTCACCATCAAAAGCCTTCTTATAGCCCAGGGGTATAGAGGGAGAAATCTGAAGTGGTCAGAGGCACCCACACCTACTCATCTACATCCCTCATTGACTTCCCTGACTTAGCCATAAACTAGCCACCTACAGGTATTCAAAGTCAAGGATCAGGCCCTAAACTCATAGCCTAAGAAACTAAGAAATAGGAAGTCACAATGGGAAAAAAAAGAAGCTGAGAAGGAGAAGGGGAAGGGAAGAAAGTCGATTCGAGCATACTATGCACAGCAAGAACAACAAAATACACAAGACAATATAGACTCTCTACCCACACCTGAGACCACAGAAGGAAACATGATCTGGTCTCAAGACCAAATAGCATTCCTGGAGGAGCTTAAGAAAAATTTTAAAGACCAAATCAGGGAGTCAGTGACCAACTTGGAAAAATGTCTCAGCAAAGTAATTGGAGAAAATACCTCCCTAAAAAAGGAACTTCAAAAAATAACTGAAGACCGTAATTCGATAAAAATTAGAAACAATCAAATTGAAGCTCAGAACTCTATGATGCAGCAAGAGTCAATCAAATAAAACAAGAAGATCGAAAAATTGCAAGAAATGTAAAATGTAAAATATCTCACTGGGAAAATAACTGACCTAGAGAACAGATCCAGGAGAGACAACCTAAGAATTATTGGTCTACCAGAAAGCCATGATGAAAAAAGCAGCCTAGACAACATCCTCCAAGAGATTGTCAAAGTAAACTGTCCTGAGGTCCTGGAATCAGAAGATAAAATAGCTATCGACAGAATTCACCGGACTCCTCCTGAGAGAGATCCCAAACTGAAAACTCCAAGAAATATAGTAGCCAAATTCCAGAATTACAAGATGAAAGAAAAAATTCTACAAGCAGCCAAAAAGAAACAATTCAAACATAGAGGAACTACAGTTGGGATCACACAGGACCTAGCAGCTTCTACATTAAAAGAGCGGAGGACTGGAATTTGATATTTTGTAGGGCAAGAGAGCTAGGACTACAACCAAGGATTAACTACCTGGCAAAACTGAGCATAATTTTCCAGGCAAGGAGATGGACGTTTAATGAAAAAAGGGACTTCCAGATGTTCCTGATGAAAAAGCCAGAGCTCAATGGAAAATTTGATCTCCAATTACAAGACTCAAGAAAGACATAAAAAGGTAAACAAGAGAAACACAGACTCACACATGCAGAAGTGCACACACCCACACCCACAAACACATGCTCATTACTTGGGATGCAACAAGAGCAAAATGTTCACATCCCTATATGTGGAGCTGATAACTGTCAATATTCAAAATCTTTATGATTATCATGACCTTCAAAAGCGTTATACTTAGATAGAGGGTGTGGGTATGAATGCACTAACCTGATGTCTAAAAAAGAAAAAAACTATTAAGGGGATCAAAGAGACTGTAAGGGAAAAAGGAAAGGATTAGATAGGAAAAGGTAAAATATGCCATCTGAAGAGGCATTAAAATACACTATAGAAGAGGGGAAAGAAAGAGGGAGAGGAACATCATTTAAACACTATTTTCACTGCTTCTGGATCAAAGATGGATCAACTTAAATCAGTGAAGTTTAAGATTTTAATGTGAATAGACACATAAATTCATTAAATAGAGGAAAAGGCGGGAGGGAGAGGAGCAATGTTTGAAATTCACTCTCATTGGTTTGGAATCAAATGGGGAGTAATTCACTCTGATAAGTATAAAAACTTTTTTCGTCCTATAGAAAGCAGAAGGATAAGGGGGGGGGTGAAAAAGGGGAGACTAAAGGGGGGATTAGAAGGGAAGGAAACAATAGTAAGGGGAGAGGGTAGGTTAAGAAGAGGGATCACTGGGTGGGAACACTGAGGGAGGGGGTGGTCAAAAGGGAAAACTTCAAGGAGGGGAAGGGAGAAGGAAGAAACAAAAACATAAACAGGGGAGGGAATAGGATGGAGGGGAACAGACATATAGTCATTATTACTTTGAATGTGAATGGGAAGAACTCTCCCATAAAACAGAGGCAGATAGCAGAATGGATTAAAAACCATAATCCCACAATATGCTGTCTAAAAGAAACACATTTGAAACAAAGAGATACCCACAGGGTAAAGGTAAAAGGTTGGAGTAAAATTTATTATGCCTCAGCTAAAGTAAAAAAAGCAGGGGTAGCAATACTTATCTCAGATAAAGCAAAAGCAAAAATAGATCTAATTAAAAGAGATAAGGAAGGAAACTATATCCTACTAAAATGCACCATCGAGAATGAAGCAATATCACTACTTAATATATATGCACCAAGTGGTATAGCATCTAAATTCCTAGAGGAGAAGTTAAAGGAATTAGAGGAAGAAATAGACAGCAAAACTATACTAGTGGGGGACCTTAATCTTCCCCTCTCTGAACTCAATAAATCTAACCTCAAAATAAACAAGAACGAAGTTAAGGAGGTGAATAGAATCTTAGAGAGACTAGATATGATGGATCTCTGGAGAAAACTGAATGGGGATAAAAAGGAATTTACTTTCTTCTCAGCAGTGCATGGTACATACTAAAAAATAAACCATGTACTAGGGCATAAAAACCTCACAATCCAGTGCAGAAAGGCAGAAATATTAAGCGCATCATTCTCAGATCATGATGCAATAAAAATTATATGCAATAAAGGGCCATGGAAAGATAGACTAAAAACTAATTGGAAATTAAACAATTTAATCCTAAAAAATTGGTGGGTCAAACAAGAAATTATAGAAACAATCAATAATTTCATTCAAGAGAATGATAATAATGAAACAACATACCAAAATTTGTGGGATGCACTAAAGGCAGTTCTCAGGGGAAGTTTTATATCCCTGAGTGCATACTTAATTAAAGCAGAGAGAAGGGAGGTCAATGAATTGGACATGCAATTGAAAAGGCTAGAAAAAGAACAAATTGAAAATCCCCAATTTAGTACTAAATTAGAAATATTGAAAACCAAAGGAGAGATTAATAAAATTGAAATTAAGAAAACTATTGAATTAATAAATAAAACTAAGAGCTGGTTTTATGAAAAAATCAACAAAATTGATAAACCCTTAGTCAATATGATAAAAAAAAGAAAGAAGAAAACCAAAGTATGAGTATCAAAAATAAAAAGGGTGGGGGTGGAGCCAAGATGGTGGAGTAGAAACAGCTAGTCCAAGCCTCTCTGCCCCCAGATTCCCCCCAAACTATGTAAAAGGGGACTCTGATCAACTTCTGGAGCCCCAGCACCCACAGAATGACACAGAGAAGCTAACCTCCCGCTGAGTACAGCCCAGCAGCCCTGCAGGAAGGACCAGCGCAGAGATCTGGGACCTGGCAGCTCGCAGAGCGCAGGAGCCGAGCCGAGCCCAGGTCCCTGTGAGCCGAGGTTTTAGCCCCAGGGCGGCAGGGCCAGCAGCCGGCTGGAGGAACCCCAGAACACCAGGAGCTGTGGAGACTCCAGAATTATCAACATAGACATGCCTAGGACACAGTAAGAGGTTAGTGTCCTATGGACTTTGGGACTGGTATTTGGGGAATGCGTCAGCTCCCTCCCCTGGGGGCTAGAAGCCCCTGAGGAGACACGCCATTTTGTAGTTTTCAGAGGCAGGTCTGGCTCCCAGCCTACAAATCATGGGGAGATACACTGATCAGTCTTGGGGGGTAATCGCTCTTGCTTTAACCTCCCTGGATCTGGACTGTGATCTAGGGTGGAAGTCGTGGGTGGGTTTACAGCTTACCAGAAACGGAAGTTGCCCCCCACACGTTCGGGACAAAAATTCCTCTATCTGGCCTTAAAGCCATAGTGTGGCAACAAGCCCAAAAGTCAAGCAATTAAGTAGCAACATGACAAGGCAAAGGAAACAGAAAAATGCAACCCTAGACTCCTATTTTGGGGGCATAGAGCGGGAAAAGGACTGTGAGGTCGGAAGTCCTGCTCCAAAAGCTCCAGGGGAAAACATGAGCTGGCTGCAGGCCCTAGAGGACCTTAAGAAGGACTTTAAAAATCAAATCAGAGAAGTGGAGGAAAAATTGGAAAGAGAAATGAGAAGGATGCAGGAAAAGTATGAAATGAGGGTCAACAGCCTGACTGAGGAAAACAACACCTTAAAAAATAGACTAACTCAAATGGCAAAGGAGGCCCAAAAGGGCAATGAGGAGAAGAATGCCTTAAAAAGTCGAATTTGCCAGATGGAAAAAGAATCTCAAAAGTTCACTGAGGAGATTCATTCCTTCAGAGTTAGACTGGAGCAAATGGAAGCTAATGACTTTATGAGAAATCAAGATGCTGTTAAGCAGATCCAAACAAACGAAAGATTAGAAGGCAATGTGAAATATCTCATGGGAAAAACCACTGACCTGGAAAATAGATCCAGGAGAGACAATTTAAAAATTATTGGACTACCTGAAAGCCATGATCAAAGAAAGAACCTAGAAATCACCCTTCAAGAAATTCTCAAGGAAAACTGCCCTGATGTTTTAGATCCAGAGGGCAAAATAGAGGTTGAAAGAATCCACAGATCACCTCCTGAAAAAGATCCCAGAAAGAAAACTCCCAGAAATATTATAGCCAGGTTCCAGAATCCCCAGATCAAGGAGAAAATACTACAAGCAGCCAGGAAAAAACAATTTCAATATTGTGGAAACCCAATCAGAATAGCCCAGGACCTGGCAGCTTCTACACTGAGGGATCGAAGGGCATGGAATATGATATTCCAGAGGGCAAAAAAGCTGGGAATGAACCCAAGGATCACCTACCCAGCAAAACTGAGTATTTTGTTTCAGGGGAAAATATGGTCATTCAGTGGAATAGAGGACTTCAAGCATTCTTGAGGAAAAAACCAGAATTGAATAGAAAATTTGACATCCAGACACAGGAAGGAAGAGATGCCTGAGAAGGTAATCGGGGAAGAGAGATCAAGGGGAACTTATCAAAGTTGAACTATTTTCATTCCTATATGGAAAAGCAATAACAGTGACTGATGATACCTTTCTCACTATGAAAATAATGGAAGAAGGGGGTGTGGTCATATGAATACATATGTGAATGTGTGTGTATATGGTTACAGTTATATATGGATAGAGGGCATAGGTTGAATTTGTTGGGAAGGGAGAATACTCAAGGGATGAAATTATGAGGTGAGAGAGGAAAGTGGCAAGAGGAGATGGGGAGAGACAGGTAGGGTAAACTATCCCATGTAGAAGAAGCAAGGGGAAGTGGTTGCAAAAGAAGGGGAGAATAAGGAAGGCTAAAAAGGCAAAACCACATTCACATTGAATTTGGTTCAGGGAGAAAATGACATACATACTAAATGGGATATCTCAACCTGCAGCAGGATAGGGGGAAGGGGGGTGAGAGGAGGGATGATGGATGGGAGGGCATCCTTGGGGTGAGGGGAGGTACCCACTATAGAAGAGGGACAGGATCATATAGGGAATGGACAAGGTGGGGGGTGGGATGAGTGGGAGGGAATTATAAGCAGCCTAGTACAATATATCTACTATGATAATGTTTTGCATAGCTAGACATGTACAACATATACTGAATTACTTATCTCCCCAGAGGGAATGGGTGACAAGGGAGGAAGGAAATGGATCTGAAATTCGAGGTCTTAACATTAAATGCTTCAAATATATATAAATACTATTATTAATACTCTTTTGCTTATAATTGGGAGATAAGATGTGCAGGCATTGGGACACAAAGATTCACCTTCCTCTAATGGAAAAGTCGATGGGGTATGGGAGAGAGCAGATTGGAGGAAGCGATATCTTGTGGGACTACTATTCTGGGAGGTTGGGTAGGGGAATAATGGGGGGAAAATGATTGTAACTCAAAATCTGGCAGAAATGAATGATGTAAAACAGAAGTTAATAAAGCATTTGTTTAAAAAATAAAATTAAACAAAATTGTTCCATAAAAAATAAAAAAAATAAAAAGGGTGAATCTACCTCTGATGAAGAGGAAATCAAAAAAAATAATGAGGAATTATTTTTCCCAATTGTATGCACATAAATATGACAATCTTAGTGAAATGGATGAATATTTACAAAATCACAAGTTGCCCAGATTAACTGAAGAGGAAGTGAATTACCTAAATAACCCCATCTCAGAAAAAGAAATCAAACAAGCCTTCAATGAACTCCCTAGGAAAAAATCCCCAGGGCCAGATGGGTTTACTACTGAATTCTATCAAACATTTAAAGAACAATTGATTCCAATACTCTACAAACTATTTGGGAAAATATGGTACTGATTCCTAAATCAGGAAGAGATAAAACAGAGAAAGAAAATTATAGACCAATTTCCCTCATGAATTTAGACGCAAAAATTCTAAATAAAATATTAGCCAAAAGACTCACAACACTCTGATCAGGTAGGATTCATTCCAGGAATGCAAGGATGGTTTTATATTAGGAAAACCATCAGTATAATTGAGCACATCAACAATAAAACTAGCAGAAACCACATGATCATCTCAATAGATGCAGAAAAGGCTTTTGACAAAGTACAACACCCATTCCTATTAAAAACACTAGAAAGTATAGGAATAAATGGAGCCTTCCTTCCTTAAAATAGTTGATAGCATCTATTTAAAACCATCAGCAAGTATTATATGCAATGGGGATAAACTAGAAGCCTTTCCAATAAGATCAGGAGTGAAACAAGGGTGTCCACTATCACCCCTCTTATTCAACCTGGTACTAGAAACACTAGCAGTAGCAATTAGAGAAGAAAAAGAAATCAAAGGAATCAAATTAGATAAAGAAGTGACCAAGCTATCACTCTTCGCAGATGATATGACGATATACTTAGAGAATCCTAGAGAATCAAGTAAAAAACTACTTGAGACAATAAATAAATTTGGCAAAGTTGCAGGATATGAAATAAACCCACATAAATCCTCAGCATTCCTGTACATCTCTAATGAAACTCAACAGCAAGAGATAGAAAGAGAAATCCCATTTAAAGTCACTGTAGACATTATAAAATATTTGGGAATCTACATGCCCAAACAAACCCAGAATCTGTATGGTCACAACTACAAAACACTTCTCACACAAATAAAATCAGATCTAAATAGTTGGAAAAATATCAATTGCTAGTGTCTGGGTTGAGCTTATATAATAAAAATGACAATTTTACCCAAACTAAACTATATATTTAGTGCCATACCAATCAATTTACCAAAAAACTACTTTGTAGACTTAGACAAAATAATAAAAAAATTAATTTGGAAAAACAAACGGTCTAGAATATCAAGGGAATTAATGAAAAGAAATGCTAGGGAAGGTGGACTAGCTATGCCAGATCTCAATCTGTATTATATAGCAGCAGTCATCAAAACTGCTTGGTACTGGCAGAGTTGTAGAGTAGTGGATCAATGGAATAGATTAGGTGCAGGAGACCCAGCAGTTAATGAATATAGCAATCTATTGTTCGATAAACCCAAAGACCCCAGTTTTTGGGATAAGAATGCACTATTTGACAAAAACTGCTGGGAAAACTGGAATACAGCATGGTAGAAACTGGGCATAGATCATTACCTAATGCCATATACCAAAATCAAGTCTAAATGGGTGCATTATCTAGGTATAAAGAATGATACTGTAAGCAATCTGGGAAAGCAAGGAATAGTTTACCTGACAGATCTGTGGAGAGGGGAAGACTTTAGGACCAAATAAGAATTAGAGAGCATTATAAAATGCAAAATGGATAATTTTGATTACATTAAATTGAAAAGCTTCTGTACAAACAAAGCCAATGTAACCAAGATCAAGAGGGAGGTGGGAAATTGGGAAAGAATTTTTACAACTTGTCTCTGATAAAGGACTCATTTCTAAAATTTATAGCGAATTGAGCCAAATCTATATGAATACAAGTCATTCCCCAATTGATAAATGGTCAGAGGATATGAACAGGAAGTTTTCAGAGAAAGAAATTAAAGATATCTGTAAGCATATGAAGAAATGCTCTAAATCACTATTAATTAGAGAAATGCAAATCAAAACAACTCTGAGATACCACATCCCTCCAGTCAGATTGGCTAAGATGACAAAACAAGAAAGTGACAAATGCTGGAGAGGATGTGGACAAATTGGAACACTAATACATTGCTGGTGGAGTTGTGAACTTATCCAACCATTCTGGAGAGCAATCTGGAATTATGCCCAAAGGACTATAAATAATTTCCTACCCTTTGACCCAACAATACCACTTCTAGGGTTATATCCCAAAGAGATCATAGAAGTGGGATGAAGACCCATAGGTACAAAATATTTTTAGCGGCCCTTTTTGTGGTTGCAAAGAATTGGAAACTAAAGGAGTGCCCATCAATTGGGGAATGGCTAAACAATATGTGGTATATGAATGTAATGGGAATATTATTATGCTATAAGAAACAAGGAAGTGATGGATTTCATAATTACCTGGAGAGACTTATACAAACTGATGCTGAGCGAGAAGAGTAGAATCAAAAGAAATTTTATACAATCACAGACATACCATATCTGTGATGACCAACTATGACAGACTGGACTCTTTTCAGCAATGCAGTGATATAAGTTAATCCCAAAAGACTCAAGAAAGTGAGAAATGCGCCATCCAGAGATATAACTAGAAAGAACTGAGCCTGAATCCTGATGGAAGCAAACTAAATGATCTTGTTCTTTTCATTGTTTGGTTTTATTTCTTCCTTACCATCTTTCTTCCCACCTAGTACAATACACCTTTGTAATAGGAATAATGTCTAATATGAATGCATTTGCAGATCCTCTACTGGACTATATGCTGTCGTGTGGGGAGGGGAGAGGTAAGTAAAGGAAATTTGAAAATCAAGGAAAAAAAACATAGATGCCAAGAACAAAGTGAGAGGTCTTTGAAATATGGATTTTGGGACTCAGTAGTAGGGAGAGGATGTTGGCCTCTTCCACTGGGAGTGAGAAGCCACTGAGACACTTCAGCACAGCCACAGTCATGCCGCAGCTTCAGCTACTGGCCTGCAGACTGTAGGGGGAACAAGTAACCAGTCTGAGGGTTAATTGTTCTTGCTTTACCTTCTGGGATCTGGACTGTGGTTTGGAGTGGAGGTGTTAGGGTGTGTGACCAGTTTGCCAGAACATGGGGAGGCTTCAGAGAGGGCACCCAACTAGTACTTCCAGCAGCTGAGAAAATTCCAGCATTTGGGGCAGAAGTTCCCCTATCTGGTGGCAGAGTCCTACTGTGGCAACAAGTCCAAAAGTCAAGTAATTGAGTGGCAACATGCCTAAGCAAAGGTAACAAAACAAACAGAATAATGCAACATTAGACTTCTATTTTGGGAGGACTGGGAGGCCAGAAATCCTTCACCAAAAGCCCCAAATGAAAATATGAGCTGGTTACAGACCATAGAGGACCTTAAGAAGCAGATAAGAGAAGTGGGAGAAAAATTGGGAAGAGAAATGAAAAAAGGTGCAAGAAAAGTATGAAAATAGAGTCAACAGCCTGACTGAGGAAAATAACACCTTAAAAATAGACTAATTCAAATGGCAAAAGAGGCTCAAAAAGGGAATGAGGAGAAGAATGCCTGAAAAAGCCGAATTTTCCAGATGGAAAAAGAATCTCAAAAGCTCACTGAGGAGATTCATTCCTTCAGAATTAGACTGGAGCAAATGGAAGCCAGTGACTTTATGAGAAATCAAGATTCTGTTAACCAGATCCAAACAAATGAAAGAATACAAGGCAATGTGAAATATCTCATGGGAAAAACCAATGACCTGGAAAATAGATTCAGGAGAGATAATTTAAAAATTATTGGACTACCTGAAAGCCATGATCAAAGAAAGAACCTAGAAATCATCCTTCAAGAAATTCTCAAGGAAAACTGCCCTGATATTTTAGAATCAGAGGGAAAAATTGAGGTTGAAAGAATCCACTGATCACCTTCTGAAAAAGATGACTAAAAGAAAACTCCTAGGAATATTATAGCCAGGTTCCAGAATTCCCAGATAAAGGAGAAAATATTGCAAGCAGCCAGGAAGAAACAATTTGAATATTGTGGAAACACAATCAGGATAGCGCAGGATCAGGCAGCTTCTACATTTAGGGTTCAAAAGGCTTGGAATATAATATTCTTGAGGGTAAAGGAGCTGGGATTAAAACCAAGAATCACCTACCCAGCAAGACTGAGTATCATGTTTCAGGGGAAAATATGGTCATTCAGTGCAATAGAGGACTTCCAAGCATTCTTGAGGAAAAAAAAAACAGAGTTGAATAGAGAAGTTGACATTCAGACACAAGAAGCAAGAGATTCTTGAGAAGGTAAACAGGGAAAAGAATATTTACATTCCTTTGTGGAAAAACGAGAACTGTAATTAATATATACACACACAAGGTAGTTTGAAAGGAGAGACCACAACGTTGGGGTGAGAAAATCAGGAAAGGATTCATATAGAAGGTGGTGTTGTAGATGCACTTTAAAAGAGAACAATTTTAAGGGGCAATGGTGAGGAGGAAGTTTAGTGACTTGTCTGATATCACATCGACTTTCCATCCTGTTCCCCCATCCCCAACCTCATCTGAGCCTACTGGGAAAAGAGGCAGAGACCATTCTATCACCTTCCCTCCACCTGTCAATTTGCCAGAGCAGGAGCCAGTGTATACTGAAGATTGAACTTGATTTTACATCTTCCTGGCTAAACCAACAAGGAAACCATTTGTTAGTTTAGTCCATTAAAGCATTTATTAAATTCTATGTTCCAGCCTCTGTACCAAGCACTGGAAATACAAAGAAATACAAAAAAAAATCTCTGCCTTCAAGGAACTCACATTCTAATGGGAGAGAAAACATGCAAACAACTATATACATTCAAAATATATTTAGATAATATCCAGATATACATGTGATAATATAATATATTATGTACTATATGTTCATGAATGCTTGTGAGAAGAAGATGGGAGAGGGATGATAAGAAGGGGTGCAAGAGAGGAGGAAGGGATAGGAGGGAAGAAGGAAAAAGGAGAGAAGAGGGGAGCAGAGAAGAGAGGAAGGGAGGAGAAGCCAGTGTTACTGCATCATAGAGTCCTGTAAGATTGTTGGGTTTTTTTTTTGTGGGGAGCTTCAGGAAAATTTTTGGTTTTGCTCATATTTAGTCAATGGAAATATACAATTTCTTCAACAGAATGTCTTCTGCTGACAGTAAAGGGAGGGATTTAAGTGATTATCAGGGTTTTGGCTTTCCTGAAAATAAAAACCAAACTGAAAAAGAAGGGGAATTGTTTTGTAAGATTCTTTTTTTTTTAAGCAATTGGGGTTAAGTAACTTGCTCAGGGTTACGCTGCTAGTCATGATTTATGTGTGGGTGCTCGTTTTCTGAGGCTGGTTTCGATCTCGGGTCATCCCAACTCCGAGGCCGGTGCTCTTACTCACTGCGCCACCTAGCCGCCCCATCTTGTAAGATTCTTAAAAGAAATAAGAACAAATGTGTGGTGATGTTGAGTAAATATGGTACAGTATAAAGCAGTGGACATAGTGAGAAATTATCTAAATGAACATTCCAACAGGAAACTGAGTTAAACCTGGCAGCACTAGCTAAATATAAATTTGTAACATTACTAAAAATGGCTTTTTTGCCTTCCCTCTAAAAACAACAACACAAAGTCACAATAAATAAAATCCTTCGGAAAATAACCAAGAAGCTCTTTTACATAAATAAGTACCCCAGCTTCAGGAGGAGCGGAGTTAGATTGTCTAGATATCAGTAACTCATCCATATTGCATGAAAAGTCACAAGTGAGACCTCTACCTCTGTTTTGAAATCTAAACAGCAATTGAAAAGTTAACTTGCACCATGGGAGGGCTGTTGCCTCAAGAAACTGTAACTTTCACATTTCCTGGTGTGAGTGTTAGAATGCAACAGAGATACTAAATTATCATAACATTACATTTGGAACTAATTAATTTAGGGAAAAATCAGAATGTTCTTCTGGAATTAAAATTCAAACCCTTTTATTCGATACCTGTTTGATAAAAGAGTACATTATGTGCTCCTATTAAAAATAATCTTAATGAATATCGATTAGAATGATCATGTACCACATACCATGAGCCCTGTCTGCATTGCTTAGGGGATGATTTTCGTCACATCATGTTTGAGCCATGCCTAGTGGGATTTAGATTTGTATCCCATAGTGTTTTCTTCTAAATAAATAATGTTTGATAGATATAAAGAGATGAAGAGCAGTAGCAAAAGGACAAGAGGTAGGATTTGAATGCATTTTCTCAGATTATGCCTCAAGTCACTTAGTTACCTCTGGAGGAAAGGCAAAGAGATGATGTTTCATAATCTGGGGCTCGTGGGTCAGAGTTTCTTTGGATTGTGAGGCTGCCAAAGAAAACAAAATGTGCTAGATATTATTTTCAAACAGCCTAAGCCTCTCAGCGGGTGCTTAGATGACATTACCTGGGAAGCACAAATTCTGTATCCAATTTCTCTAAGCAAAATGTCAGTGAGGTATCATAGTGGATAGCATACTACTTTTGGAGTTAAGACAAGTCAGAATTCTTTGTTGGGCTCTTACTAGTTGTGTGACTGTCAGTGACATTAATAGTTGTGCAACTCTGGTCAAATCACTTAATTGGAAAAGGAGGACCCAGATCAGATGGCCGCTGGGGTTTCTTCCAAAGACAAATATATCAACTTATTATAAAGAGGTAGGGCAATTGTGTTCACATTCCATTCTAACACATACTTCCTATGAGACTTTCAAAGACTAAGCTTTCTCATCTGAAACTACCCCACTCAGAGCTGTTAGGAAGTTCAATGAAATCAATAGAATTAAAACCCTTTGCAAATTTGAGAGTACTGTATAACTGTCTACTATTATAACGATTTTTAGTTTTGTTGTTGTTAAGAAAGGAAGACACTGGCTAACTCAGCAAATACAAAGTAAACATAGTACCAGATTTTAAGTAGTGATGGGACAGGGTGTGTATGTGTGTGTGTGTGTGTGTTTTAATTTTTTATCTTTTGATCTTAATTTTAAAAAGATTGATTTTTAATCTTCTTAAATGTAGATGTTAATTTTCATATACTGTATTCTTTCAGAGGGAAAGGCCCATTGAAAAACACTTCTGATGTCATTAATGCTGCCAAGAAAATTGCTGAAGCTGGTTCACGAATGGACAAATTAGCCCGAGCTGTGGCTGACCAGGTAATCTAATTGGGGATAACTAGACACTCTTCTGAGTGAACTCTCTAATGAGCAGCTGGACTCTGTTTTGGATTTTATGTGCCAATAAATATTTTTAAAGAATGAAACGTAGGACTTGGCAAACACTTTGTATACATTTTTTTTTCCCACCCTAGGCCCTGTAATAGTAGGAGAGATATAGTTCAGAGGAGAGACCTTATAACTTGTGTTCATAAAGTTCAGAAGTAACCTCATTAAAAACCTTCTTTATTTTCTGATAACCAGAGACTTTCTAGTCATAGACAACCAAGTTTCTTCAAGTTGCCTTGATTAAAAAAATTTAACTTCTTCCCGTTAAAAAAATAAGGGAAAACTCTGACCTTCTGTGTATTTCTTTGATGATTGCATCCACTTGGTGAATTGACTGAACAAATACAATCAGTCACTCATCTAGATTATATAAATACAGCTCTTTAAGAGCTGCTTCCTGGGGCATGAAGACAATAACGTTTTTTGGCAATTCTTAAAAGACTCGTGTCAAAACTGAATGGTAAAGTAACTTGCCCAGGGTCACCCAGAATGTTTTTAATTAAAGCAGGATTTGAGCCCAGGTCTTGCTGATTCTAAGGCTACCCCACTATCAATTACTCCATGCTACCTCATATTTTTAATAGGACAGGGTCAGTAATTGCATTGGTATCAGGAAATTTTCATGAGGAATCTAATTCTTCCATGGTAGATTGGTACCTTCTCTGAGAAGATCAGTTGCCCAGGATAATACAACTAGTATGGTCAGAATCAGGGATAAATCAAATTTCCATGAGGAATCTAATTCTTCCATGGTAGATTGGTACCTTCTCTGAGAAGATCAATTGCCCAGGATCATACAACTAGTATGGTCAGAATCAGGGATAAATCAAATTTCCATGAGGAATCTAATTCTTCCATGGTAGATTGGTACCTTCTCTGAGAAGATCAGTTGCCCAGGATCATACAACTAGTATGGTCAGAATCAGGGATAAATCAAATTTTTCCTGGCTTCAAGATTGTCTGTCAATTCATTATTCTGAAATGCCTTTCATCAAAAATTTGGATAAATGGAAATGGTCTGCAACTGTAAGGGAAATCTGGTTTTCTCCATTCATTGTCCCTGTCCCCAACTGGGGAATTTGGAATCATCTGTCCATGAATTTCCCCAAGAATCATGCTGGAAAGTTTCTGGCACTGTCATAGTCTCCCAACAGTGCTGTAATACTTAAATGGCTACCATTTTAGCAATGGACCACTACCAAATGTATGCAGGTTTATTTAGAGTTGTGACTTTCCCTCTTCCAATTAGGACCAATTCAGCAATCCCTAGTTGATTTGGCCTTGATGGACAATGGGAAATTAATTATGGTGAACCTTTGGCAACACCAGTACCATGAATTATTCACATTTTGATTAACTTGCATCTTAATGTAAACATACTTTGGGGACTAATAAGTAAAATTATCTGCTTAGGGGATTCAACACTTCCTCATCCCCATTCACACACACACACACACACACACACACACACACACACACAGAAACCAACAAACACAAGATACTAGTAGGGGCTCAAGGACAATGCCCATGAGATAGCCTTAAACCACACACAAACATATCAGCCCTTGTTCCATGACCTTGTTTATATAGCTAAAAAGTAAATATTAGGGTCATGCGAAAAGATTTTCCTGTGGGTGTAGTATGTGTTAAAATGGAAAGAACGCTATTTTTTTTTAATCAGGAGACATGAGTTCAAATTTCTTCTGTGTCACTTGTTGCCTAAGTAACCTAGGACAAGTTGCTTCATTTCTCTGTGTCATAGTTTCATCTTTAGGCAGCAAGGTGACAGAGTGGACTGATCACTAGACTTGGAGTCAGAGAGTTCTGAGTTCAAATCTCACATCATATATTTATGGCTACTATGATCCTGCACAAGTGACTTGGCCCCTCTCAGTTTCAGTCCCCTCCTCAACTATAAAGGGAGATAAATGTAGCACCCACCTCATAGGGTTGTAAAGATCAAATAAGATAATTCATGCAGAGCACTTTGTAAATGTTAAAGTGCTCTGAATTAAAAATTATCAAACTCGGGGGGCGGAGCCAAGATGGCGGAGTAGAAACAGCTCTTCCAAGCCACTGTGCCCCCAGATTCCCCACAAACTATGTAAAAGGGGACTCTGAACAACTTCTGAAGCCCCAGCACCCACAGAACAACACAGAGAAGCTAACCTCCCACTGAGGAAAGCCCAGCAACCCTTCAGGAAGGACCAGCAAAGCAGTCTGGGACCTGGCAGCGCGGAGCGCGCAGAGCACAGGAGCCGAGCCGAGCCCAGGTCCCTGTGACCCGAGGTTTTAGCCCCAGGGCGGCAGGGCCAGCAGCCGGCTGGAGGAACCCCAGAACACCAGGAGTTGTGGTGACTCCAGAATTATCAACATAGACATGCCTAGGACAAAGTAAGAGGTTGGTGTCCTATGGACTTTGGGACCTGTATTTGGGGAATGCGTCAGCTCCCTCCCCTGGGGGCTAGAAGCTGCTGAGGAGACATGCTATTTTGCAGTTTTCAGAGGCGGCTCCAGCTCCCGGCCTCCAAATCTTAGGGAGATCCAGCGATCAGTCTTGGGGGGTAATCGCTCTTGCTTTAACCTCCCTGGATCTGGATTGTGATCTAGGGTGGAAGTCGTGGGTGGGTTTACAACTTGCCAGAAACGGAAGTTGCCCCCCTGTAGAGGCAAGCACCCCAATATCCCCAGGGTAGCTGCCAATATAGGTTCTTAGATCTGCTTTTCAAAAGGAAAGCAACTCAAAATCAGTTAACAAGCTTACTTTAATCAAACAAACACACATTACCTAGTTCAGGGGAAAAAGGTCAGCACCCCAAACTTCAGAGTTGCAGAACTTACAGATCAAACAGACAGGCTTCCAAACTGTCCAACCATTATATCAATACCAAATCACAGTTACCAGAGAGGGAAGCATCAACATCTGGGTTTTCAAAGCCGGGGGGCTCTCAACGGCTGCCCAGAGTCTCATCTGGTCAAATCACACAACACTTCTCAAAGTGAGCCTCTCATCAGGGTTTATATAGTCTTCTCCTAGCTCAGAGATTGTAACAACCTCCTTGACCCACTGCCCAATCACAAAGTATCAAGGTGTGGGCTTCCCTGAAAAACAAGCCTCTTCCCACCACAGGCTCCAGGTGCACTTAAGCTAGGGGCAGGGAAGATCTTTAAATTTGCATTTCCATTACACCCCCACACGTTCAGGACAAAAATTCCTCTAGCTGGCCTTAAAGCCATAGTGTGGCAACAAGCCCAAAAGTCAAGCAATTAAGTGGCAACATGCCAAGGCAAAGGAAACAGAAAAATGCAACCCTAGACTCCTATTTTGGGGGCATAGAGCGGAAAAGGACTGTGAGGTCAGAAGTCCTGCTCCAAAAGCCCCAGGGGAAAACATGAGCGGGTTGCAGGCCATAGAGGACCTTATGAAGGACTTTAAAAATCAATTAAGAGAAGTGGAGGAAAAATTGGAAAGAGAAATGAGAAGGATGCAGGAAAAGTATGAAATGAGGGTCAACAGCCTGACTGAGGAAAACAACACCTTAAAAAATAGACTAACTCAAATGGCAAAGGAGGCCCAAAAGGGCAATGAGGAGAAGAATGCCTTAAAAGTCGAATTTGCCAGATGGAAAAAGAATCTCAAAAGTTCACTGAGGAGATTCATCCCTTCAGAGTTAGACTGGAGCAAATGGAAGCTAATGACTTTATGAGAAATCAAGATGCTGTTAAGCAGATCCAAACAAATGAAAGATTAGAAGGCAATGTGAGATATCTCATGGGAAAAACCACTGACCTGGAAAATAGATCCAGGAGAGACAATTTAAAAATTGTTGGATTACCTGAAAGCCATGATCAAAGAAAGAACCTAGAAATCACCCTTCAAGAAATTCTCAAGGAAAACTGCCCTGATGTTTTAGATCCAGAGGGCAAAATAGAGGCTGAAAGAATCCACCGATCACCTCCTGAAAAAGATCCCAAAAAGAAAACTCCCAGAAATATTATAGCCAGGTTCCAGAATCCCCAGATCAAGGAGAAAATAATACAAGCAGCCAGGAAGAAACAATTTCAATATTGTGGAAACACAATCAGAATAGCCCAGACCTGGCAGCTTCTACACTGAGGGATCGAAGGGCATGGAATATGATATTCCAGAGGGCAAAAGAACTGGGAATGAACCCAAGGGTCACCTACCCAGCAAAACTGAGTATTTTTTTTCAGGGGAAAATATGGTCATTCAGTGGAATAGAGGACTTTCAAGCATTATTGAGGAAAAAACCAGAATTGAATAGAAAATTTGACATCCAGACACAAGAAGCAAGAGATGCCTGAGAAAGTAATCAGGGAAAAGAAATCAAAAGGAACTTATCAAAGTTGAACTATTTACATTCCTATATGGAAAAGCAATAACTGTGACTGGTGATATCTTTCTCACTATGAAAATAATGGAAGAAGGGTGTGTGGTCATATGAATACATATGTGAATGTGTGTGTATATGGTTACAGTTATATATGGATAGAGGGCATAGGTTGAATTTGTTGGGAAGGGAGAATACTCAAGGGATGAAATTATGAGGTGAGAGGAAAGTAGCAAGAGGAGATGGGGAGAGATTGGGTAGGGTAAACTATCCCATGTAGAAGAAGCAAGGGGAAGTGGTTGCAAAGGAGGGGGAGAATAAGGAAGGCTAAAAAGGCAAAAACCACATTCACATTGAATTTGGTTCAGGGAGAAAATGACATACATACTAAATGGGATATCTCAACCTGCAGCAGGATAGGGGGAAGGGGGATGAGAGGAGGGATGATGGATGGGAGGGCATCCTTTGGGGGAGGGGAGGTTGGAAGTACCCACTATAGAAGAGGGACAGGATCATGTAGGGAATGGACCAGGTGGGGGGTGGGATGAGTGGGAGGGAATTATAAGCAGCCTTGTACAATATATCTACTATGATAATGTTTTGCATAGCTAGACATGTACAACATATACTGAATTACTTATCTCCTAAGAAGGAATGGGTGACAAGGGAGGAAGGAAATGGATCTGAAATTCGAGGTCGTAACATTAAATGTTTCAAATATATATAAATACTATTATTAATACTCTTTTGCTTGTAATAGGGAGATAAGATGTGCAGGCATTGGGACACAAAGACTCACCTTCCTCTAATGGAAAAGTCGATGGGGGTATGGGAGAAGGTATGGGAGAGAGCAGATTGGAGGAAGCGATATCTTGTGGGACTACTATTTTGGGAGGTTGGGTAGGGGAATAATGGGGGGAAAATGATTGTAACTCAAAATCTGGTGGAAATGAATGATGTAAAACAGAAGTTAATAAAGCATTTGTTTAAAAAAATTATCAAACTCTCATGATCTTTAAAATGTGGAGTTTAGGCTAGATGAGTTCTAAGGCCCCTCTTCTAGAGCTAAATCTGTGCTTTTATCTATTTAAGCAACCCAGAAGGTTTTTTTTTACTGCCTTTTTGATTACTTCTAAATTCTCAACTTTGTTGTACATAGCTAAAGCTCCTAGATAACTCACGTCTAGATAAGATAAGTCATTAGAATTTGAACCTCATAATAGTTTGTCATGGGGCAGGTAAGTGGCAGGATAGAGCATGATCAGAAAACAAACAACAAAAAAAAACAAAAAAAAATTCACCTCCTCTTAATGAGTTCAAATCCAGCCTCAGACACAAGAACTGTGTGATCCTAGGCAAGTCACTTAACCATTTTTTTCATCCATAAAATTATCTGGAGAAGGAAACGGCAAACCATCCCAGTATGTTTGCCAAGAAAGCCCCAAATTAGGCCATGAGGAGTCAGATGCCACTGAAACGGCACAACTGCAAAAAATGGTTTCTCATGGTAGAGGGCATACATTTGGGTAAGGCACTTTATTTCTTAGGCTTGAGTTCCTTCATCTTTAAAATCAGGAGGGTCAACTCAGATGCCTTTCAATTTGAATTTAAATCTATGACCATATAACACAGAGGTTTATGTAAATTTCTCTCACAGAAATCTCCTAGGATTTCTAGGAAACATTTCTAGGAAACAGTATTGCTAGGAAACATTTTAGCATATATAAAGCACATAATCTGTGTACATACACATTGGTCT
>WOXC01006155.1:0-76899 GCA_011680675.1 Gymnobelideus leadbeateri
GGCCTCAGTTTCCCTTCTGTTAAGTTGGGAAGAGGAGCAGAATAGACTAAATTGTCCCTAAAGCACTTCCAAGCTCTCATTTTTAGGCCTATGAAATGCAACCCCTAGTCAGCACACAATCAGACCTCAATGAATTAGTTAATCATTTCTTTCCAGCCGTCTTATACTTCATTCCCCTTCACATACACTGTGATTCAGAGATCCAGAGACCCTGGGTTTCTTTTTGTTCCTTATACATAGCACTCCACCTCCTGATTCATGTCTTTTCAATAGCTCTCCTCCATGCCTGGAATGTCCTCCCTCCTTGCCTCGGCCTTTCTTCAGGACTCAAATCCCATCTTCTGTAGGAGGTAGCTTCCAATCCTCACCCCTCCAACCTCCAGTGCAAATGTCCTCACTCTGATATTACCTTTCATTCATATATTCATATATATTGTATGTATCTATTTAAAAATGTATTGTCTTCCTTATTAGAATGTAAGCTACCTGAGGGCAGAGACCATGTTTTCCCCCCTTCTTTGTATCCTCAATGCTTAGTTCTGATGGTCCTTGACTTCAAAGAGCTTAAAATTTAATTGAGGAGACAAGACACAGCTGGAGAGTAAAAACAGACTTGTGTTTAGCTGTGGGAGAGGTCCTAGAGTCAGAGCTGCTACTGTTCATCCTTCGTTCTCAGCCTAAAGAGGATCATGATATCAGGGAGGTGATGCCACAACTTGCAGGTGAGTTTGGATTTAAGTGAGGCAGGGCTGTGCAAAGTCACCAGTCTCACTTTTTCCTCCAGAGCCATCTGGTCCTGTGGCAAGATATGGATCAGGACAACTGGAGATGGCCCCCAGAACAAACATGTTAGAGTTGAATGAGGCAGTGGAGACCATCAAATGAGATACTGGGAGAAGCGCTGGACTTGTAGGCAGGAGAGGCCTGGGGTGCAGACCCATTTCTGACACTAGTTGTAGAAATGTTGAGGCTCGCCTTCCTTATCTGTCAAACAGATATAAGATACTTGGAGTACCTCCCTTACAGGGTGGTTGTGCAAACCAAAAAGGTAGGGACATAAAATACTCTGCAAACCTTTAAGTGCTGAAGAAATGTCAACTCTCAGGAGGCTGAGCCCAGGACTCTTTCTCCTATACAAGGCTGTCTCTAAGAAAGGAAGGATGGAATAGTCAGGGGAAGACTCTTAGAGGAGGTGAACGTTGAGTTATGCCTTAAAGGAAGAGTGATTAACTATGAAAAGGGGAAGGGTTTGTCCCCTGTTCAATTTCATGGAAATAAAACACCATGAACAAAAGCAGGGAGGAAGGAAGGCACAGAGAAAAGACATGGGGACACCAGCAGAAATCCTGTCTGATTACTTGAACAAGAGGGGCTAACAGTGTATGGGAGACAGGATAGAATGAATAAGGCAGCACCAGATTGCAGAGGGTCCCAAATACCTGCAAGAGGAGTTGACAATTTGTTTAATAAGCATTTATTAATAAGCATTTATTTTCTCTCCCTCCCAACCTCCCATTGGAAAAAATGAAAAGCAAAAACAAAACTCTTATAACAAGTATAGTGAAAAAAAACAAATGCGCACAATGGCCACACACAAAAATGTATGCTTCACTCTTCACCTTGAGTCTATCACCTCTTAGGAAGGAAGACGACTGTTTTCCAAAGTCAAAAGATATGGATGAACAGTTAATTTTCAAAAGAAGAAAACCAAGCTACCAATAGCCATGGGGGGAAAAAACCTTTCCCAGATTTGAAATTTGATGAGGTCAGGAAGAAAGTCATATTAAATGAATGGAACAGGCAATAAACATAACTTTGCCCATCACCTGCTCTCTCAACAGTGCTGAGATCAAGCTGAAGATGAGGGTCCTTTCCTGTGCACATCAGCCCTAGTCCCACAAGGGAGTAGTCCCAAAGCTTTGAATACCCCTACAAAGATGATCTTTGGTGGGCTAAATTTCCCAGGGAAAAGCAATGTTTTCAAGCCTGTCACTGGCATTACTACATTTAACTTTGGCCAGAGGCCTAACTGGGAATCCCACACACATAATTAGGATCTGCCAAGAACATCTCATGTTGATGAGACAACAAGCCAGAGGAAAGCATCCCCAGTTGAGGCATGGCTCACATCTGAATGTTCAAGCCTACCTTCCTCTGGAGCAAGCTGGGGCACCCTGGGAAAGGAGTTGGGCTTTGTCTCACTGATGAAATGAGAGGTAGGGAAGAGTTCCCTCCTCTGAAATGAGAAACAGAAAACCTCTCATTCTATTTAGTGGAATGAGTCCCTGGGAACATACAAAATCAATAGATTAAGTATTCATTGAGCCCCAACTAGGCTCTACATACTACAGAGACCAGCACATGGAGCTATTAGAAACATCATAATGTAGTGAAGACAGAACCAGAGGAATCAGGAGATGGGGATTCCAGCCCTGGCTCCATTACTAACCAACCAAGTGATGTCCGTGTGACTTAACCATTCTGTCCCATCTTTCCTCATTTGCAACAATGTACTCAAATGGGCATCAGAGACATAGATTCATGGGGTTTAGAACTGAAGGGGGACTTTCTCAGCCTTCTAGTCCAACTCCCTCATTTAGCAGGGGGAAAAACCAGGCCTAGGAAACTGTGTCTTGTTTAAGGTCGCACATTGAGCTTGGGGCAGAGCTGGGATTCCAGTATCTCTTTCCTGATTTTTTCTATGGTCTGCCTACCTCAGAGGACTACGGGAGGTAGAAATCTGCATAGAAAGAACAAGGGAGCAAATCGCAACTAGGGTTGACATGTTCAAGGCACATAACCAGGAGGAAATGTGAGTGAAAGATAGCAAGGAGCCCAACAAGGCTGGAACAGGAGGAGAAAGGGCTGGATATAATCCGTGTTTTTTGTTATTGTCATTGATAAGCATCTCGGTCATCATAGGATCATGCACTAAAGATGAAAAGTCATCTTGGATCAACTCTTTCCATATCACAGAGGAGGAGACTAAGGCCCAAAGAGAAAGAGTGACTTGTCTAATTTCATACAGCTAGTTAATAGCAGAGCTGGGATTCAAATAGGGTTCACTGGTTCTAACTCCATTGTTCTAATTCATCACGCTATAAAATGGGGCCAGACTCAAGGCCCCTACAAGCCTCAGATTACCTTATAAACACTCTGATGATGGAACCAATATTTAATTCATCATTGTAATCTCCAAAATGCCTCCAAACACCATGCCTTAAACACAGTAGGTCTTCTGTAGGCATATGTTGAATAATTGAATGAATTCTGCCATGGACAATGGGGCATCAATGGATAGATCCTTATACAATAGCTGTTTCCTCACAAGTATTCATCCATTAGAATGGAGTGGATAGGGGTTCTGCATTTTCCTGATGCAAGTTTTTTGAAGAAACAACCCTAAATTCAAATGTCTTCTATATATGCTTCTTTAAAATATCAGGTAGGAGAGAGAGAGAGAGAGAGAGAGAGAGAGAGAGAGAGAGAGAGAGAGCAAAGAAAGGTCTGTCATGACTCCAAAACTTGTCTAAAAGTCCATTAATAACCACAAAATCAATAGGTCCCCTCTTAAGCTCCTCACTAGGGATTCTTAGTACATCAAAAGAGAGGGGTGTGTGTGTGTGTGTGTGTGTGTGTGTGTGTGTGTGTGTGTGTGTAAGCATCAGCTTTGGGAACAAAAGAGTAAACACAAACACATTTAACAATTTGTTCAGACTCTGCAAAGATCATTTTTCCTCATTAATACTATTCACAATGAAATGTAAATACCTAATGAAAGAGACTGTGTATAATTCTCTTTGTGTGGTGCTAGGCATAATTAGGCACTTAATGAATGCTTCTTGCTAGGTAAGTTGTATGAGAATGAATACACTGTTGAAGGGAAAAGCAGTCACACAGAGAATATTAGCTTGGTACAATCCCTAGGAATGGTGGAAACAAAGAACTGAAGACTGGGAATTCTTGCACCGTGATCTGACACATCACCATCTTAACACTGCCAAGTGTGTAGCAGGACTGGGGAACACAGCAAAGGCCAAATACTTCTATAAGATGTTTGGAGAGTCCATTAAAAAATGGGGGGAAGGATCTGTTTTGATTCCACTCCACTCCCAAGGCAAAATATGAATGTATGTTCCCTGCCTTTTGCCCTGTGGCCATGGAAGGAAAAAAAACAGTTACTATTCATTTTAAAACAAAAATAGATAAGAAAGGCTGAAATGTCTACCAAAGTCCTGGGTAAGATTCCACACGTAACATCATCATCTATGCCACTGGAAGTAACTTCAGCAGTTAAAGGGTTTACTCAAGTTTTGCTGGTTCAACAATTAATTTCCAACCAGAATTTAATACTCAAATCACGATGATTACAATGGGGGGAAATTCCTCTTTACCCAATCTCTTCTCAAATTCCTTATTGCCCTGGAACCTAACAGATGTTTCACAGCATGAAATGCCCTAACCCCAGATGCTGATTTCATCTTACACACATACATTCATGTGCACATGTGCACAGACACACATATGTTCACACACACACACACACACACACACACACACACACACACACAGCTCTGAGCCCTGAATGCTCCCCTGGTCCTGACACCACCTTGGTGCATTTAGCATTTGTAACCTCTGCCCAAAATCCTGAACATCCTGATGAGCAGCAGGAGAGAAAAGGCAGCCAATCCCATCCCATCCCATCGTCCTATAGCTGTCACCTAGGTAACCAGCGCAAGGACCCATCAGCTGGCTGTACACAGTGGTGAGAAACGCACACACTCACACACTCTCACACATACACACACACACACACACACACACACACACACACACACACACACACACACACACTGCCTGCAGCATTTCTGCTCTCTCACAACAGTTTGGGACCAGTCAGAAGAGGATCTCAGGAACACACAAGAAGAAAGGATGTTACTCTCTTTGTAACCGACTGGTGTAAATCCCTTTGAGTTCTGCACCAATCATAACAAATCTGCATCTTGGACTGTAGTGAGGCCTAGTGCAGACAATGTCTCACCTATAGAATTCTGGGCGTAACCAGCCCAAAGGATGAGCACGAAAATGTCATTTCCTCTCTCATGCCCTGCCAGGAGAATGGCTACACATGGGCCTATACTTTGGACTGCTGTGGGTCAAGGGAACTGTCTCCAGTGGGGCCCATCTGTGGTCCCTCCAGCTCAGGATTCTACTGGTAATGGCAGTATGCTTATGTGGGGTACGATGGTTCTCCTTTAAACTTCAAAGCTTAGGCCCTTTACTATTTATGTCTCTGTTACTTGAAAATTCATTTATGTTTCCTCCCTTGATCACAGCTTGAGGTAATGAATCCCATTAGTTTATTATTCCAAACCCAAGTTTCAAATGGTTGTTCTTTCAACCTAGCATTCGGAGAACAAATCCTTGATTTCAACCAATCTGATCTTTAGTTTTTGCCTTTCCAGCCTGACAAATCCCAGCTTTTTATTAATCAGGAAAGTAGCAATGGTGGTAACAATTGATAACATTTAGCTCTATTACCTTATTCAATCAGCATAACAATCCTGTGGGGGAGGTACTATGGGTATTATTATCCCCATTCTATAAAAGGGAAAACTGAGACTGAAACATGCCTTGCCTACGGTCTCATGGTTAAGATAGGGCAGAGAAAGCCTGACTGAGAAAGCCAGTTCTTCCCCCTACTACACGTAACCTCTTCTCAGAATCATAATCATAGACTTTAACAAACATTTAGAATGTTTAAAACCCTCCATTTTAAAAATGAATTAACTGAAGCCCAGAGAAAGGCTCTGCCCAAGGTCACTGCCAATTAGTAGGCAAAGCTGAGATGGGCACCTGGGTCTTTGAATCCTCATCCCACGTCCTTTCCACTGTCCTCTGTAGCCCTCTTAAGAGAATCTCCAGACAACTCCAAAAGCCTCATGATGGAAAATGCTATCCACATTCTGAATAAGAGCTAAGGAGGAAGAAGGCAGATTGAAGCAGACTATTTCCTTACTTCATTGTTGTTGTTCCTGTTTCTTTTCTCTCATGGTTTCACCTGTTGGTTCTAATTCTTCTTTACAATATGACTAATGTGAAAAGATGCTTAATATGAATGTATATGTAGAGCCTATATCAGATTGCACACCATCTTAGGGTGGGGGAAAATTTTAGAACTCAAAATCTTATGGGAGTGAATGTTGAAAACTAAAAATATTTTTTTTACAAAAGAGCATCTCCACAGTCACAATATAACCTTTCTTGAAAAGTGTGGACATAGCTTCATATTTCTGCTTTAACCACCCCACCCCCTTCTCCTTCTCCCCATTCATCATTTGTTCATTGTATGATTTGGAACAAATCCACTCTCCCTCGTGGCACATCAGTTTCCTCATATACCAAATGAGGGACTAGATGAAATTATATCTAAGCTTCATCTGTCTCTAAATTCTGTCCCTTCCTCTGCCTGCAATGTCCTTTCCCAGTCCTTCCATCTCTCTCCCCTTTCCCCAATCCAATCAAAATTCCCACCATCCTTGAAGATTTGGAACAAGTGCCACCTGTTCTCTGAATTATAGCTTGATTGCCAGAGCCAGATCGTTCCTCCTCTGAACACTGAGAACACCAGCCTTCTATGTCTTCTAGGGTGCTCATCACAGGCTACCTCCTATACATAGGATCATGCCTTATCTACTAGACCAGTGGTTCTCCACAATTTTATTTGCTCACATATTCCCTTCAGCACCATGAAGAATGACAGCACACCCACACCAAACATTTAAGTTGGCAACACAACAAGAGTCAGGAGATTTACTCAAATGCAATTTCCTCCCAATAAGAGCAGATGTTTTTGTTGAGGGTTTTTTTTTTGCAAGTTCAATGTCTGATATGTCTTGAGGTTAATGCCTATATGTAAGAAACAAGTTGTTTATTTTGCAAATATTATACTTATATTATCATACTACATGTTCTAGATAAATAAAATGTATTAAACAAAATTATTTCTAAATTTTCTTTTATTTGCAACAACACAGCATTCAAGATTTAGCCCCATACCCTCTGAAAACCATTATACAAAACCATAAGCTCATTGAAGACAGGGATCCCATGTTACTGACTTTCATGCCATCCCTAATCCCTCCCATCCCCTACCTCCTGCACATGGCACCTGGATCAGTCCAATTCAGTAAGCATTTCTTGAGTACCAACTAGTGTACAAAACATATATATATATATATATATATATATATATATATATATATATATAAGGAACTGAGCTAGCATCTTACATATAGTATGCCTAAAATAAATATTCATTACAACTCCAGGCTAAGCCATCTGTTTGTATGTATATATTCATGATTAAGACTACTGTCTCTATTAATCACACACCCCACCTTTTCCTGTGCCCCATGTCACCAGCCAAAATCCCACTCAACCCACCTGGCAGGGTGGGGGAAACTGCTTATAGCAGGGTCCCAGAGTGCATGACATCTCAGCATGGTGTTACTGCACCCCCTGGAGGTCTCTGACTGTAGCAGCAGCTAGTAGGACAGCCAGATCCCTCTTGTTTCCAAGGCTAAGGCTTCCCAGTTCTTTCCCAGCGAGGAGTAACATCTCACTGTGTGCACCTCGTGTTTCAGAGAACTTTGATTGTTTCAGAGAACTTTGGAACTGGAAGGACCCTTGGAGATCACTAGTATAAATATCTCACTTTACATGAGTAAAGGGAGTGGGGGGGTGTAGAAAGGGAAGAATCACGAGCTGTGATCACACAGTAAGTAACAGAAGGACCTAGAATCCAACCCCTTCAAATATGTCATATTCCTATCCCATGGATATTGACCATGGACTTTACAACCCAAGGAATAGTCATGTATCTTTCTAAGTCAAAGAATAATAATAATAGCTTACATGTATATGGTGCTTTATTAGAATTTAATAAGGATAATAGCAGCTAGCATTTCTATATTACTTTGCAAAGAATTTTATAAACATCTCATTTGATGCTCACAGTAATAATCCTTTGAGGTAGATTATTAACCCCATTTTACAGATGAGAAAAGTGAGGTAAAGTGACTTGCCCATGCGAGAGAAGTCGGATTTAAGCTTTCAGACTCCAGTCCAGCACTCTCTCCACTGCACCAGCTAGCTACATACAAAGAATTATTTCATATGTGCCATCATCTCATGGAACAATCTCGAAAGGGAAATCTTGTCTGACTCTTCCGGTCTCAATGTTCTCTGCCTCCCCAAATGATTCACTGGTCCATTCCATGCAAGTGTTTCTTATGGACCTACTTTCTAACTCTTTCCTCTATCTCATGGAAGCTTTTACAAGAAGGAAGTTCTAGGACAGAATGGAAATTCCCTGAGGGCAAGAACTATTTCATTTTTAATATCCCTGAGCCTGACCCATAGTAGGTGCTTAACTTGTCATTCATGATGCTTATTCATCTATTGTTGTATGTGGTTGTCATTGAATTAAATACATGTCCCCACAATAAGTTACTCAAGGCAATGAATGATGATTAGCATATATCCCTACCTTTTTCAGACTGATATCAAGGAAAATTATCACCTCCATATGTAAAACAGCTCTTGGACAAATCTATGCTATAGGCATTCTATGGCCAGTTCAGATTGACACTATCTTAAAACAATGACCTGCCCAAGATATGGTACCTAACAAAGGACTAAACAATTGAGGGGTGGTAGATGGAGACTCCAGTAACTTTGGTTCTGGTCCCACTAACTTCCTATGTGACCTGGAGCAAGACACCCTACTTTTCTAGGTTTAAGTGTCTTGTATAATGCTTTGCCCACTATAAGGATTTAATATTTGCTTGTCAAACTAAAGTAACTCAATGACCACTAAAGTTTCCAGAACCATGACTAGGAATTTTTGCATCAAGACCAAGCACCATATCCCATGTCCATGGTCAGCTGAATAAAAGGAACTCCCTGGTGAGATATATTTATTGGGGGAGGGGATTCCCAAATCCTGGAGAGGAACACAGACTTTTGATGTGCACATAGAGACCAACCCAACGCTGCTGCTAGGGAGGACACAGAAGGCAGAAAAGTAGGATACAATGAATTTGCTATTTTAACCAATTATTCTTGCTAACCTAGTGCATGCCCTATCATTTCTACATTGCTGAAGAACTGAAATTGATGAATGTGCCCTATAAATGTGATGCCCTCTGAATTTTGTGCAGTGGGATTAAGCCCCAGTTTTCTCACCCTTGTGGCAGCTAGACCTAATTGTTTGTTTTTACTCATCCATTAGAAAGATGAAAAAAAAAACTTTAATATCCTTACTCCCAGGGGAATGAAAATATGTAACTCCAAGACAACGAATATCTGGATGGCAAATGGAAAATTCTGTTGGTTTTCTGAGGCACAATAGAATAATGAATAGTGGGCTGGATCTGATGACCCCAGTGAAGTTCCTTAACCTTTCGGGATGTCAGCTGGTTCATCTTTAAAATGAGGAAGGTGGTCTTAATGGCTTCTAAGTTTTCTTCAAGCTCTCAATTTATGATCCCTTAACTCAGTAGAGTTGGTGTGATTCCAGTCCTGACAATTATCCTGGTACATTTGTGTACCTCAGTCTCCTCATCTGGAAATGGGAATATCATAAGCCTCCCTCTCTCACAAAATATGCTTTATCAACTTTAATGATAAAGCTCTAAGTGTTAGTTTACTGCCTGGCTATTGGGGACCACAAAGACCC
The DNA here is from genome assembly GCA_011680675.1 of Gymnobelideus leadbeateri. Classification (NCBI taxonomy): domain Eukaryota; kingdom Metazoa; phylum Chordata; class Mammalia; order Diprotodontia; family Petauridae; genus Gymnobelideus; species Gymnobelideus leadbeateri. The sequence goes on from WOXC01006155.1 coordinate 9,743, forward strand.
CAGCTGCAGATATGTGTCTTTTTCTCGATTTATCTGAACATTTGCAGTCATATAAACTTAGCTGCTATTTCAGCTTTCCACATGTTCTCTGAGGAGGTGACTCAGACAGACAGGCTGTATTTCTGTGACCAGAATAACCAGTTTGTGGCAAATGCAGTTCATTTCATTGTTCCACCCTTTGGACAGAGAGTTGATTAAAATTGCCACATGATGGAGCCAATCCATGTGTGGTAATTGACTGTGAATACAATCCAGAAAACCTAAGGGAGTCAGGCCACAGGGAGGTGGAGACTTGGCAACAGACCAGTTCACAGGGCAGGCGATCCAGGCCCTCCAAATCGGCTGATTCCTGAAGCATCTAGTTGACTACTTTCCATCCATCAACTCATACCAGACGATTGTCAGACAGCCACTTGACTCTTCGATGAGTAAACTCCCTGGACAACAGGGTAGAAGCACCTCTTCCTGGATATTGCTTAGCCCAAGGCAAGTGGTCAGTCTGCATCTGTGTGATCCTGACAGGTAATGCTTGTCTCGCTGATGGAGAGGTCAGTCCAAAGTCTTATTAGCTCTCACTATACAGGCTTGTCTGATGAACACATAGTGAGGCTCTTTCAAGTCAGACTTGTACAGTTGAGAATGTCTGCCTCAGGGCCCAGCCCTTGGGAAGACAGCTCCCCTAGCATATGGGCTCATCGAGGGTTTGGTTTGGATTTTTCCAAGTAATTGAGACTAAACACAAGCATTTTCTTCCTGCTACTGCCGGTGGATGCCCTTGGTGTTCCTTTGATTCAGTGCAGTGGTGAAAGAGCAATACAATCCCCACAAATATTTTCAAAGTAAGAACCAGGGATTTGACTTCATCCCAGCATTTATAAAGTGCCTTTCTCCAAGAGCTACATGAAGAGCTCAAAGTATTTTTGTGTACCATTGGGCCAAATTGTCCCTGCAAAGACAGTGACATGTCTCTGGGCAGCCTTCTTCCCTCACCTCCCCATCCATTTGGGTGGCACAGTAAATAGAGTACTGGGTCTGAAACTAGAAAGGTCTGAGTTCAAATTCACCCTGAGATACTTTCTAGATGTGTGACCCTGGAGAAGTCATTTAACCTTGGTTTGCCTCACTAAAATGGGGATAATAATAGTACCTACCTCTTTGTGAGAATCAAATGAGATATTTGTAAAACATTTAGTACCTGGCAGAGAATATCTGGCACTATTTAGATGTTTATTCCCTTCCTGTCTTCAATTTGCTATTAAGCACCTTCTCTGTGTTAAGAACCATGATAGGTACTAGAGATACCAAGAAAAGAAGTCCCTGCCCTCAAGGAGCTTATATTCTGCAGAAACAAAGGGATGCTCAGCTCCTTAAAAGCAGAAATCACTTTTCACTGGTCTTTGTATTTTCATAGCCTTACAAAAGAGAGCTACTTAATAAATGCTTAGGTGAACTAATAAATAATTTGAGGAGGGAAAGAACACTAGCAGCTGGAAGGATATCAGGAGTGACTTCTGTGAAAAGGCCTTTGGGTTAAGGGTTCTGTGAGAGAGTTGGAGACAGAGCCAGAGAGAGACAGGGAGAGACAGAGAGAGAGAGACAGAGAGAAAGAGAGAGAGAGAGAGAGAGAGAGAGAGAGAGAGAGAGAGAGAGAGAGAGAGAGAGAGAGAAAGGGAAGGGAGAGAGAAAGGGAAGGGAGAGAGAGAGAGAGAGAGAGAGAGAGAGAGAGAGAGAGAGAGAGAGAGAGAAGGGAGAGAGAAAGGGAAGGGAGAGAGAGAGACTGAGAGAGACACAGAGACAGAGAGACAAACAGAGGGAAGGACAGAGAGAGACAGAGATAGAGACAGAGAGATACAGAGGGAGGGGAGAGAAGAGAAGAGAAGAGAGAAGACAGAGGAGAGAGGAGAGAAAGGGGATAGATATCATTCATAGCAAGAAAGATAACATTCACCCCATGGCTTCTGCCTCCTTTCTTTTCAATTATATTCAATCCATCCCAGATGCAAACAGGTAATATATACAAGCAGACAGATTAGGGAAATGCTCTGCTGGAGTGAATGTCCCTTGATAAAATTTCAACTTTCTGGGCCCTGGTTTCTCCACCTTTAAAACTGAGGCTTGAGCTAAATTATCTCCAAGGCCCCTTCAAGTCCTAAAATTGATGAGCCCCTCTCCTCCAGATGCCTCCCAACGTTCCTGCTCCTCTCTTAAAGAGTCAGGCTTCCCCCCGCCCCAGTCTGGGGAGAATTTGGGCTACCACTGGCACATTTTCTGCGTCAATATCCACTTCAGATCTTATGCTAGGCTTCCTTGTCCTGGTTCACATTCCCCAGGACTACCAAGTCACATGAGCTCATGGGCAGTGGTGCTCTCCAAAGCTCCAACACCAACATCTAACCTTCTTAGATCTGCAGCTGATGGTCCTTCAGTTAGTAGCTATAAACATCCTAGTCTGAGAAGTTGCAGCTGAAGATAAATAGATGGTCCAAGTCAGTCACTGGACCACAACTGTCAGACACAATAGGCACTGGCTACATCAGACTACAACAGGTTGCCACCTCCTCATTCACTTTTTCTCTCACTTGTTCTTTTCTAAAAAGAGATCTGAAAAGTTTATCAGGGAACATAGCAGGACCTACAGATATGTAATCCACTATACAGACACACGGTCTCTTCACCAGTCACAGACGGTCATTTGCCTGGCTTGAAGCCTCTCTCTACTGCCCTAGTTTGAAAGGGGGGGGGGGGGGAGGACACTTCTGGCCAGGACATCTTACACTGTCATGAATAAGTCAGCCCCACGAGTGTTAATCTGTTCATTCCCAAGACAGACCAACCCCTCTCCCCCAAGTTGTCAGCCCTCATCATGGCTGGAGAAGTCAGTTCACCCACAAGGGCTTTGGAAGGCTAACCCCGGACTGAGGGATGGGAGAGATCAGAAAGAGGGTGAACCTCCTCTCCTACAAGCTTTCCATTTTAAGGCCAGCACTGCAATTTTTTTTAATGAAAAACTTTCTGGCATCGAGTAGTATCCAGGGTCCCTAACCTGGAAAAGCAGAAGCTGAGCCTGGGCAAGCAGGGACTAAGAAGTTGGCATCTGATGCCTTCGGGCCAGGACCTGAGCCTCTGACTCTTCAAGGAAGCAAACCAGGGCAGGCCGGCTGTGCAGGAGGCAGAAGGAACAACAGGTCCTGGGGGGGCTTCTCCGAAAGCCCTCAAGTTTAGGTAGACGATTCCGCACATCACAGGCTTAGCCCAGGCTGGCAGGAAGCACTGCAGCACTGCGGTCTGGGGGAGGCCGTGGGGGAGGGGGGAGGAGGAATAAGAAGGGGGAAGGTGTGGACGCACCTACGCTAAGTCCTTCGCTAGCCAGCCCCAGGGTCCACACTGCGTTTCCGTTTTATCCTGCCCGGTTAGAAGAAGCGTTTCCCCCGCAACTTTCCCTAACTGCGGGTCTCTTGGGCCAGACAGCAGGAGCCCAGGCTAAAAGCAAGGCGAAATCACAGGCGTCCCCTTTGCCTTGAAGGGGAGCCCGGGGCCGGTCAAACACCAACACCCCCTCTCACAGTAGCAGAAATACAGGCCAGTCCCGCCGGGGGGGGGGAGGGGGGAGAGGGGCACCGGGGCAAACTGACAGGAGCTTCCAGAAAGTTGGTCCGCGTGAATGAGAGCACACACACACACCCCCTCCCTCGGCTAGAGCCCGAGACCTCCCTCCCCACTCTCTCTGCAGATAGTTTACTCCTCACCTCACCCCCACCCCGAGATTTCCGAGCTAGACTCAGGTCTTCCACAGTCAAGATTCTGTCATTTGCTCCCCTTTGCCCCTGCCCTCCAATCGTTATGCGCCCCTAGGGCCGAACAGATGCTGCTATGTCCATCAGACGGTGCTGGTCCCTCGAGCCCGATTCTCGGGAAAACAGGACAAGCGCCCGCCCGCTGTCCTCCCCCCAGCAGGAGGCAGTTCATACAGGGGATCGAAGTGGGGAGGGGGAGATGAGAGCTCTCCAAGAACGAAGATCCCGAGATGCAGCGCCGGACTTGCGCCCCCCACCCCAGTTTCGGCTGCCGCTGCTGCGAACTCAGTCCTTGAAGCTGGCGCCCGGTCCCCGGGCCCAGGATCCCCCAGCCCCTCCAGGACCCCAGGCCCTAGCTCCACTCCCCGCCTCGGCCCCTCCCACGCGCACCCCAAGCCGGTCGCGTCTTACCTTCATCCTGCATCCGCTGCAGGCACAAGGCAAGGTTCTTCCTCCAGCCTGGCATCCCGGCGCAGGAGCAGCGATGGGGCTGCTGCGCAGGACGGAGCCCCCCCCACGCAGCCGGACAGCGCTGGGGATGCGGTGCGGGCAACCCGCCACCTACCAGGCTGGACATGGGTGGGCACCGGGCTCCTCCATGAGGGCCAGGGCCGGGGGCCAAAAAGGGACCACGGGAGAGAGAGGAGCGAGGGCGTCAGGAGGGTGAGAAGAGCGAGAGAGGCGGGCACCCGAGGCTGGGCAGGGCACGGTAGGGCAGGGCACGGCAGGTCTGGAAGGAAAGAAGGGTGGCAGAGGAGAGGGCGCCAGCCCCCGCGTCCGGCCGCCTTCGCCTCTGACGTCGGAGCAGCTGGCAGGGGCTGCACCGGACTTGGGGGCTCCAAACCGAGTGTCTCTCCCCGGCCTGGAGTGAGCCACAGGAGCTGCGGTGCCCGCGTGGGGTGGGGAACGTACTAAGTAGCAAGAGAGCCGAGGGGGGCGCCAGGGATGGGGAGCTCGTTCTCCCCCTCCGGCTTCACAAGGGAGCCCCGGGGACAGAGACGCAGCGCCCAGCCTGCGCCGCGGCTCTCGGCGAGGGCGGGGGAGCGCAAAGCCCCAAACCCCGCGGCCCCTGCCCGGACAGTGGAGCAATTAGGGGCCGAATGGGGAGATCGCGAGAGTAGTACAGTCCTCTTATAGGGGGAAAGTCTTTTTCTCCTCAGTCTCTGGCTGTCTGTCTAGAGAGACAGAGGTCTGCCTTTCTGTGTTTCTGTCTCCGTCTCACTCCCTCCGTTGGTTCCTCCTCCCTTTTCCCTTCTTTCCCTCATTTCTCTCCTCTCTTTTTCCTGCCTCCCTTTCTTTCATCCCTCTCGCTCTATCTTTCCTCTCTCTCATTCTCTCTCTTTCTTTTTCCTTCTCCTCCCATTCTCCCCGCCCCCCCCCCTCCTTTTCGCCTCTTGCATCTCAGCAATTAAGAACTTTGAGGGAGGGCACTTTCCCTAGGATCGGGGTAATAGGAAGTTGCCTAGGTCCGGCTAAGATTTCTTTCATCCATCCAGGCTGGAAGCAGCTCGGTGGCAGGACCTAGGCAGGTGCCTGTGAATTGGGTGGGAAAGGTACTTGGAGACGAGGGCCCAAGAAAAGAGACTATCGTCCTCACCCGGACTGCTGGAATGGTGAGGCAGGAACAGAAACATCTGCAGCCAGTTCCCTATTACGCAGTGAATGCAAATGAATGGCAACCATCCAGACAATTCTGTCCTTTGCCTGGATAATTATGTCCATTTTCAGACACAGCCTCTGACCTTTTGGGCTTGGATTCCTTGCATGCCCAAAACAAGTCTGGAATCAGCAGAGCCTGATTGCCAGGTCTTACCTTCCCCCTACCTCTTTCTGTGTCCCCCTCTCACCTCTCTGTACCCCTCTCCTACAAGCTATCCGGTGTCCTCACAGTGCCCTCTGGCTGCCCATCACCCATCCTTGTAGCAACACACCTAGGCCTGCCTTCCTTTGCAGTGTCTCATGCCACCAAATTATCTCAATCAAAACTTTCCTATTAATCTCAGGTATTGAGGTGAAAGTAATCTGAATAAAACTGTCTACAATTGGGGGTGGGGGAGGTGGAGATAGTATTGGGAGAAAACCCTAGATTAGGAAAGGAAGATTTGCATTACTAATCTGACTTGACCATTAAGTAGCTGGGTAACTCTGAGTAACTTAACCTCATTTCCTCCTTCCATTTCTGATCTGAAAAATGGGGATTCATGCATTCAACAAGTGCCTTCTAAATGCAAGGAACTGTGCCTGGTGCTGAGAATACAGACAATAAGAAAGAGGTTTTGCTCTCAAGAAATTTACATTGGTGGTGGGAGAAGGGAAAGGAGGAGGAGGAGGAGAAGAAAGAGGAAGAGAAGAAGAAAGAGAAGGAGGAGGAGGAGAAGGAAATTTATTAAACTAGAAGGATGGTGGAGAAGGCAGGTTTAGGGGGAAAGATAATGATAATAATTGGGCATCTTTGATAAATCTGGGGTCATACAAACAAAATGTCCAATAGACAGTTGGCAATGGGGAGGGGGGGAGTGAGTCCAGAAAAAGAGATTAGGGATACATATTTAGATTTGGGAGTCATTTGCAGAGAGATGTAAGCTAATGAAATCAATGAAAGGTGATATGGAGATGGAAAAGAGAGCCCAGAACAACATTTTGGAGGATACCTATAGTTAAGGGCGTTCATCCATCAAAGGAAAAGAAGTGATCAGACAGGTAGAAGGACAAAGAGGAGAAAACCAGTCCAGAAAACGCAATCAATAAACATTTATTAAGCACTTGCTAGGCACTGTGCTAAATGCCAGAGATACAAAAGAGATAAAAAGTCCCACCGGGAGCTGAAAATCTAACTGAGGAGATGATATGGAAACAAATATGAACAAAGCAAACTGGGTACCCTATAAATAGGAAATAATTAACAGAAGGAAGGCATTGAGAATATCCAGAAAGAGGTCACCAACTATCAAAAGCTGCAGAGAAATCAAGGACTATGAGGCCTAATAAAAGACCCATCAACTTTAGACAGTAAAGAATTACTGGTAACCTTGGAGAGTGTAGTTTCTATTAAGTGGTAGTGGAGAAAGTCAGATTTCAAGGATCTGAGAAAGGAATGAGAGGTAAGAAAATAAAGGCAATGGCAAAAAAAAATCATTAAATGTGTGCCTACCCTTCAATTTGGCAATACCACTAGTAGGCCTAAACCAAAAAAAAAAAATGAAAAGGACCCATATACCATATATAAAATATTTGCAGCAGTTTTTTTTTTTTTTGTAGTGGTAAAAACTAGAAACTTAGGTGGGGGGGTTCATTAATTGGGGAATGGCTGAACAAATTATGGTAGATAAATGTAATAGAATACTATTGTGGCATAAAGAATGCTGAAAGGGTTGGTTTCAGAGAAACTTGGGAAGTTTTATAAGAACCGATGCAAAGTAAAATGAGCAGAACCAGAAAAATTTATACCATAACAACACTATTATAAAGACAGACAATTTTGAAAGGCTTAAGAGCTCTGAGTAATGCAATTACCAACCATAATCCCAGAGGTTTGATGGAATATGTTAACAGAAAGCTGGTCAATGTTTTTGGACAGGCCGATTTGGGGATTTGTTTTGCTTGGCTCTCCATGTTTGTGATAAGGATCTGGGTTATTTTTTACTGGAGGTGGAAGGGAGAAAATTATTGCTTGATATTTGAAAAAAAAAAGCAAAAAACAAAAGTTGTATTTTTAAAAGGAGAAAGTAGAAGCAATGAGCTTGACAGCTTTTTCAAGTAATTTAGTTGTGAAAGGGGAAACAATATAGAGGACAATAATTGTTAGATTTTTATGTTGGACCAGGGAGAGAGTGGAAGGGGCCCAGGGTCAACTGGAATTTTTTAGGAATGGAGAGTGCTGGGCATGTTTATTTTTTAAGTAATTCAAAGAAATATTTATTAAATATCATTTATATTATACTAAGCCCTATACTTTTGGGGGCACATTTAAAACTAGCAGAAAGATAAGAAAATATAGAAGATTATAGTGAGGGAGAGAAGAGGAGGAGGTGGGATCAAGGGCAAAGGTGGGTTAGACTCAACAAGAAGAACCATCTAGGCATCAGTGATTAGAACAAATAAAGAAAGATTGGAAGATGATAAGGAAAGGTGTTGAGGTGTAGAAGGGAACTGTAGGTGAATGAACTCTTCATAGGAAAAGAAAGAAGATAATAATACCTTCCCTGTCTGTCCCGTAGAGTTCTTGTGAGAATTAAATAAAATAATGAATATGTATTCATTCAACAACTATGTATTATCTACTATATACACATGTGGGTTGAAGGCTATAAAGTGCTACACAAATATGGAGTATCATTCATGTTTTATTAATTTAGCATCGTTGCTCTAGAGCTGAAAGGGACCTCCCAGGCTGTTTAATCCAATTCACTTTATGAATGTGGAAATTGAGGCCCAGGGAGGCTTGGACTTATACTGGATTACATCAGAAACTAGAAGTGAGCCTTTATATGGCACTTTAAGGTTTGCAAAGAACTTGCATAAATTATCTCATTCGGACCTCACAACAACCCACTGACACCAGTGCTGGCATTATTTCCACTTTTCAGATGAGGAAATTAGGAGAAAGGGCAAAGGACTTTCTCAATATTGTACAAGAAGTAAGAAAAAGAAGCAGGACCTAAAACTAGTTACGTTGATCCTTAACCCTCTATCAAGGATGCTATAAGTCCTTAATGTGTCTCTGTAAAGAAAGCTTTCAATGAACTCAAATGAAACTTTAATGGTGGAATTTCAGGCAGTGTGATAAGATTTATTTTTACACAAATTGTCTTGCAGCCTGGAATTCCTTATCCCCGTCTCTTAGAATCTCATCCTCTGTTCAGATTCCATTTCTTGTAGGAAACCTTTCTTTCTTTCACAAGTTCATGTGTTGCTATCCTTCCACATGTTATCTATGTAGATGTTGTATCCTCCCTCCACATCCAACCCAATAGAATAGAAATTCTTTTTTTCCATTCTGGCTGGTCCCTAGCACAGCATCTCATGCATAGTAGGCATATAATAACTAGATTGTATTCATTTGGTTGGATTATATTTGAAAGTGAAGTAATGGATTTCAGGCATCCTGAGAAAGAACTTTTGGTTCATAGGATAACAAGAGAAGATTAAGTCTAGGCACATAGAGGTTAAATGATGTCTGCAAGGTCACACGTGTAATGATTGACAAATTCAGTACTTAAACTCAAGTCCTTTGACTCCCAGTCAAACCTTTTTTTCTATTATACCACACATGGCAGTGCCTAGTTCTAGTCTATTCCATTCAGTATGTAGTTATTAAAAACCTACTATGTGCAAAGAACTGTTCTCAACAAGGTAATTGCTCACAGACAGCCAATGCTCTTCCTATGGTATAAACTGACAAAGAAAAAGTTGAATGGAATTAGAACGTAGGACTGCACAATGTGATCTCCAGGGCAGGGCCCCCATTTTTATATTTATCTCACTTTTATATTTAGATTTCATATTTGTGCAAGGGAGGGATTTCCCTCCCACCTTGAATTAATGTAAATCACAAGGCAGTAAATATAATGGTGGTCACACATGATAAAATGTTATATATGTCAACATTTGAATGAGCTTATGCCCTGATATTTTGATGTGAGGTACAACTTCTCTGATTGGGTTGTGGAATAAAAGGCCTGATTGAGTAACCAAACAAGCTAACCATGGCTCTGGAGGACTTTAAATAGTGGGAAGAATTTCAGCATCGAGTCAGTGGACCAATCAATTAATAAAGGGTTTTATTTAGGGCCTGGAGAAAGGAATGCTTTTTAGGAGAAGGAAAGAGTTTCTTTCTCTCCTCTCTCACCTCATCCCCCCTTAACTGTAGTATGAGAGGGACTACAGCAGAAGGAGACAAATCATTCGACTGGAAGTGACCAAAGATCCACAGACCAATGAATGTGTCCCAGAGAAGTGCTAAGATAAGGACCTACCTGGTGTCCTTACCTACCCAGCGGGGAGCTATACATAAAGGGAACTTCATGAGGTTTCTGTGAAGGAAGAAAATAACTTCCAACAACCAGCATCTGGGAGGGACTCCTTTCTACATATGGCCATTATACACATGCCTCACTATCATTTTACTTAGAGTATGGGTCCACTCTCCCCAGGAACCTTGTGTGTTCAAGGGGAGAATACACTCTTGACTTGGAAGGGATATTTTGTACCAACTGATCTCACCATTTATGCTTATAACAGAGTGGTTTGCCATTTCCTTCTCCAGCTCATTTTAGAGATGAGGAAGATGAGGCAAATAGGTTACATGACTTGCCCAAAGTCACACAGCTAGTAAGTGTCTGAGGCCAGATTTGAACTTAGGAAGAGAAGTCTTTTTGACTCGAGGTCTGGCATTCTATCCACTGCACCATCAAGCTGTCTCTTGATCTTACTCTACCTTCTGGGTAAATATCTTTTCTATAATGGGACCCCGACAGGGGCCCAAGTGCTACAATATGAGAAACGACTGCCCTTTCTTTATAACACAGGGTGAGTAGTAGTCAACCAACTCTACTGGGACCCCCGTCTGTGAGCATGAATGCCTTCCCAGTTGGAAGAATAGCTTCAAGGTTGGAGTATGGGTGGGGAATGCTACAATTGTATTTGTATTTTTTTAGTTGAAGTTGTACATTCATTGCTTAGCACAGCTACTGTTCCAGGGTAGGCAACTAATAAATATTTCTTGAGTAATTGATTGATTGAACTAAATAGGCCAGTGGTATTGAAAGAATACTGTTGGTAAAAAGCCCGGATCGTAAAATCAGAGTTAGAGTAGATCTTAGCAACTTTCTAGACCAACACACTCATTTCACCAGGTGAGAAGGAAACTGAGGCCCAGAGAAATGAAGGGACTTAGCCAAGGTCACACAGCCTTACCTTACAGATCCAGGGCCTTGAACCTAGATCCTCTCCCTCTTGGTCTATGCTTCTTCCACTACACCACTCATTGGGTGTCCCGGACTCCAAAGTATACCAGTCAGATTGGTATTACTTATTGATGTTCTTTTGGGCTCCTCCAACATGTCACATGACTGCTGTATATCAATGCTGAATTATTCATCATTGGAGTTAGCAGGGCAGACACACCAGCATGAATGTCATCAGCAACTGAGTAGCCTTCAGCCTTCAGAGCTGCTGACTGCTGTGTCAATGGGAGCCAACTTAATGGTCTAGGAAGTGAGTGTCCAGAGGCAGCAGAATGCTGAACTACTGCCTCTCTCTCAGGCAGACTCCTCTGATCGATCCTCCAGATTCTGAAGCCACTAGAACCCTTAAAAGACTCTTGACATTATAAATCAGCATCACCTTAGATTGGTGAAACCACCCCTCATTGTCAACAGCAGAACAAAAGGAAATCCTATGGAGATTTCCTTCTGGGACAGCAGGGTCTTTTCTAGTGGCCTGAAAAAGCAAAGGAGTGAGAGTCTTCTTGCTGCCTACCTCATATCAAGTCATGTTTCTTCAAAGCTAACTAGAGTCAGGAGCATGAGAATGAAATTGATTCCTTTCCCGCCTTCAACGTTTTCTTATAGAATATTAGAATGGGAAAGGACTTCGGAGGTTAGCTAGTTTGGCTTCCTCATCTTACAGATAAGAAAACTGAAGTTTATAGTGGTTAGATGACTTTTTCAAGATTAATAGCGGCCCCCAGTCTTAAACAGTGGGGGAGGGCATTTGAGAGTAGTCCCATTTCCTCCAATGATGAATAATTCAGCATTGATGTGGAGCACTGATGTAATATCCATTCATTCATTTCCCACAACCCAACACATTTCTCCCTTACCCTAGGACCCTACTACTCCAAGATGAGGCTGCTAGGGTGCCTTCTTTGGGACAGATGAGCTTAGAGCCAGAACTCATCCAGAAAAGAATAAACTTAAGTCCCAACCGTGCTACTTACTTTGGGTATGGAATCAGAGGACCATGGTTAGTGGCCTTGGGGAACTCAGCCCCACATCCCAAGACATGAAATCATTATCTGGTTCTTGGAAAGGTCTGGTACCTCCAAGTGAGCCTTGACCCCATCTCAGAAGGTCAGATATCAGATGCCTGGCTAAAAAATTGTTGGACTGAGGAGGTCAGACTTCTAGTAGTCCCTGCCCTGATGCTAATATTGAGTCTCCACTTCCTATAATTTAAAATAAGGGGGTTGACTTACTCTCATCGGAATTAGCTCAAAGAGGGAATAACATACACACTCAATTGGATATAGAAATCTATTTTACCCTACAGGAAAGTAGAAAGGGAAGGGCAAAAGAGAAGGGAAGGTTGTGATAGAAGGGAGAGAAGACTGGGGAAGGGGATGATTAGAAGCAAAACACTTTTGAATAGTGACAAAATGAAAGGAGAGAGGAGATCGAAAAAAAGGGGTGGGCATAGGATGGAGGGGAATACAGTTAGCAATAATAATTGTGAAAAAAAATTTTAAGCAAGTTTCTCTGATAAAGACCTAATTTCTCAAACATGTAAAACACTGAGTCAAGTTTATAAAAATAAGAGCCATTCCCCATTGATAAATGATCAAAAGATATGAACAGTTTTCATATGGGGTAATCAAAGCTATCTATAGCCATATGAAAAAATGCTCTAACCCTACCGACTGGAGAAAGGCAAATTAAAACAATTCTGAGGCACTACCTCATACCTATTAGATTAGATAATAGGACAGAAAAGGTAAATGGCAGTGGGTGGGATTTGGGGGAAATGAGACATTAATGTGTTGGTGAAGGTGTGGACTAATTCAGCCATTCTGTAGGGCAATTTGGAATATATCCAAAGGGCTGTAAAACCAAACCATACTCTTTGACCTAGCAATGCCACTACTAGGTGTGTATCCCAAAAAAGATTTAAAAAAAGAAAAAGACCCTTTATATACAAAGATGCTTATAGAAGCTCTTTTCTGAAGGCAAAGAATTGGAAATTGAGAGGATGTCCATCAATTGGGGAATGGCTGAACAAATCATGGTATGTGATTATGATGGAATACTATTGCACTATAAGAAATGATAAGTAGGAAGCTCTAAGAAAAATGTGGAAAGACTTACATGAGCTGATGCAAAGTGAAATGTACTGTGTACAGAGTAACAGCAATATTGTAAGATGATCAGCTGGGAATGACTTAGCCATTCTCAGCAATACAATGATCCAAGACAACGCCAAAGAACTTAAGATGAAAAATGCTATCCATTCCCAGAGAAAAAACTAATGGTGCCTGAATACAGATTGGGGCATATTTTTTAAAATTTTCTCTATTTTTCTTGAGGGCTTTTTTGGTCTATGTTTTCTTTCACAACATGACTACTATACCTGTATAACCTATATGGAATTGTTGGCTTTCTCAATTCTGGGAAAGGGGAAGGGAGGAAGAAAGAGAATTTGGAACTCGAAGTTTTAAAAACAATGTTAAAATCATTTTTACATTTAACTGGGGAAAAATCAAATGCTAAATAAACAAAAAATGAAAAAAATGAAATGAGGGTATTGAACAATGTGGTCTTGAAGGTCCCATTAACTTCTAACAATCCATTAGTATATGAGATTTAGCTTCCTTTTAGCTCAGCCTTTATTTCAGTTTAAGTTAAATGAGCCTTCCTCTGTGACTTTGGGCACACTACATTCTCTGACACCTCCTTTTTCCTTTTCTCCTTTCTAAAGTGAGAGGATTAGATTAGATTATTTGATACAATATAAGATCTCCGAAGATGGAGACAATTTCACTTTGGACTTAGCATCCTTAGTGTCTTGGCACATGGTAAAAATAATTAATTATAGGATAATCAATAATAATTAAAAATAAAAATAAAAAATTAATTATGGTATCATAAGACCATAGATTTAGAGTTGGAAGGAATCGTCAAGGTCATCAGACCCAACCATCTCATTTTATAAATGAGGAAATGGAGGCCCAAGAGTTTGAATGATTTGTCTCAGGTCACAAAACTAAATGTCTCAGACAAAATTTGAACTCGAGTTTTCCTGATCCTTAGATCAGAACTCTACCCACTAAACAGCACTGTTCTTTTGCAGCTCTAACATTATGATAATTTGGGAGAAAGGAAAGAGATGGGCTTCCAATATTCTTTGAGCCCCTTCCCCTAAAGCATCTATTTGCTTGCTGTTAGGATTACCACTCTACTTCCCTCTAGACTTGGAATAATTAGGCTTCTTTCATGCTGATTATGAAGAAACAGATGAATTTAACATCCAGTTGTAAAGAATAATTAGTTAAAATCGGAAGCTACCAGATGGTGCATTTCCTTTACCTGTTGGCCTCCTCTACAGCAGGCTTGTGGTATGCCTGGATGACTGGTGCCAGTGTCCTATGAAGTCCCTTCCCAGGGTGATGTGTCTCCCCCCCCCTGAACCCCACCTTTATATTTCTTGCCTTAATCACAGTTTATGGTGCTTGATCCAGACAGAAAAAATCCTGATCATGGTTCTGTACCATGGTGCCACAAGAAAGAGCCCTAGAATATGAAATGACAGAGGATGATGGAGCCTTAGAACATTGAATGTCAGAGCTAGAAGCAGCCTTAGAACATATGTGTCAGACCTTGAATAAATATCCTAATAAAGAATATTAGAATACAGAATGGCAGAGCTTGTGGGGGGACCTTAGAACAAAGAAGATTCAAGTGTACATGTCATAGCTAGGAAGGATTTTCTAATACAGAATATTAGGCTACAGAATGTCAGAGTGAGATATTAGGACATAGAGTGCTAGAGCTGGGACCTTAGCACACAGACTGGGAGAACAGAATATCAAAACAGAAAGAGAATTTAGAACATACAATCTAAGAGCTAGAAGAGATTTTGGAAATCATCTAAGTCATTTGACAGGTGAGCCTGGAATTATTTGTTATATTTATTTACTTGAACACATCTCCTAACTCTTCAGATAGACTTATAAGCTTCTGGATGCAGGTAAGGGACCTTGCTTTATACTTCCCCGTCTCGCTGCAAGGTGTCTTCCCCTTAGTGGGTGCTGAGCAAATATTTTTTGATTGATTATAAGCATTCAACTACATCCTGCCGACCTCTGTTAATTTGTCTTTCTGACATTTCCCCTTCTTCCTCTGCAGTCTGGACGATCACGATAATAGCTTACATTTATCTAATGCTTGCCCACTTATGAGATGCCCTCCTTACAGCAAACCAGGAGGTTGGTAGAACATATATATGATGACGTGTGCTTTACAGATGAGGAAATGAAGACCCAAGAACCTTAAGGGACTTGTTAGCCCACATAGTTAATAAGTAGAAGATCTCATACTCAAACACAGGTCTCTTGACTCCAAATCTGTTGCTTTTTTCCCCCTGTGGAATATAAAAAGACAATATGAACAATCCCAAAGGGCATGGAGGCAACATTCTTGGCCACCAGTTAATGCTAGTTGTAGATATTATGCACTAGATCAGGAGTGGGATCCTGACTCAAAATCAATCAGCTACTGGTAGTTTAATGTAGGTGGTGGAAAGAACAACAAAGTTAGGGCCTCAACTTCAGTCCCAACTGTGCCACTTACTAGGGGCAGCTAGGGGGTGCCATAGTGTACAAATCGCCAAGCCCAGAGTCAGAACGACTCATTTTCACAAGTTCAAATCCAGCTTTAGACACTTACTAGTAGTGTGACCTTGGGCAAGTCATTTCACCTTGTTTACCTCAGTTTCCTTATCTGTAGAATGAGCTAGAGATGGAAATGGCAAACCACTCCAGTATCTCTGCCAAGACAACACCAAATGAGGGTCACAAAAACTCTGAAATAACTGAATAACAAGTACCACTTACTAAGTGTATGGAACCAGAGGATCTTTTATAGGAAAGCTCTATATAATAAGTAGGTAGGCAATAAGCATTTATTGTGTTTACTATATTCCAGCTATGGTGTTAAGAGCTGGGGCTATAAACAAAAGGAAAAACAAAGACAGCCCCTGTCACTGGGGAGTTTACAATCTTAAGGAAGAAGTTTGTTTTTTGTTGTTATTGTTCATCCTTTGCCCTCAAAGAGGACCAATAACATCATGAAGATGATGTCGACTTGCATGTGAATGGGATTTAAGTGAGGCAGAGCTGCACAAAGTCATCAGATAACACATAAATGGAAGGAGGAAAATTCTTAGAGTCAGAAGCACAGCCAGCAGGAGAATGAAGCATGGTGGGTGTGGACCTGCCACCACAATGGAGGCCCAGAAATGAATGCACCAATGGCACAAGGACATTGAAGATCAAGAGGACAACTGAGTCATGGTGGCAAAGTCCTTAGAGTCAGAAGCTCAGCTGGGTTGGTGTGTGCTCATCTCCCAAAAGGAGATATGTAGCTCTCTGGAGAGAAAGATAGATGGATAGACAAACAAATAGATAGATGAGACACATTTTAAAGTTTAATTTGCATTATTAGCATTTTCTCCACCACTTTCTTAAGTGCAATCAACAAAATAATAAATCAATCTTGATTTATAATATTTGCCAATTTCCAACAGGTAAATGACTACACTGGAAATTTAACAAATGGCTCTCAGAAGCCAGTAAGAGCTGGTTCCAGCATACCACTACTTTGAAAGGACCTCACCAATGGGAGAAGGGCAGCAGCGTGGTGGATGGATATTTCATGGCAAGAAAATCCCAGATGTTGAAGGAAGTTCCAGGGTGAGAAGGCAGCTGAATCACGTTTCTTTAGCACTATAAAGTTTGCAAAACAACTTGTGAACTATCATTGTATAAAAATAGATATTTGTATAATCACAAAGTTCAGGGGCTTCTAGGTTTTTTTTTTTTAACTTACTCTTATGTTTGTTTACTTCCAATTATGAAGTCAATAAAGTATGCATATGATGTATTTAAGTCAACCAATAAACAAGTACTCACAGGATGCCTGTTTTATTTCCAATTCTGCACCGTGTGCTGTAAGGGGCATAAAAGGCTAAGACAAAAGTCCTGCTCTACGGAAGTTTGTAATTTTCCTATGGAAGTGTGCAACATTCATAGAAAAATAAGAGGCAGAACACACTCAAGTTTCAGATTACATGGTTCGTTCCATTATTTCTTTAGGGATTTAGAGATTGGGAATGAAGTCGACGTGTGAAGGATTCAGAAACTGATAAAGCTGAAAACAAAGTATCTCACATCCCTCATTTTACAGATGTTGTCAGTATCTCATCTGGCCTCATTCTCCCAGAAGGCAACTGACTATGTTACCTCTTCAGGATTCTAGAGGTGCCCCCAGAGGAGACTGGGGTGTCTCTTCTCTAATGCTCTGAGCTTAAGCCCCTCCTTTCTTGGTTTTTCCCCACTATAGAGTACCCCAGTTCCATTTAATCATTTGACATCAAATAGCTAATGCTCTGAGCTTAAGCCCCTCCTTTCTTGGTTTTTCCCCACTATAGAGTACCCCAGTTCCATTTAATCATTTGACATCAAATAGCTTTTACAAAGAGATAGTCACTTCAAAGATATAGCAAGAACAAAACTACAAAAAGTTTGGGTGTTGTTTTTTCCCATTTGCATTGTGGCAGTCATCATGTATATTTTCCTAGGTCTGCTTCCTTCCTGCTTCCTGAGTTCATTCATGTAAGTCTTCCCATACTTTTCTAATTTCCTTGTGTTCCTCTTAACCTACCTTTAAACTTTTGGATACCACTAAACCAGTCTGAAGGGTCTGGCTTTTACAAGAATCTTCCCATGTTGTATTTTTTTGATGATGACAGCAGTCTTGGAGACCATATTGTAATTCTCCTGAATGCTGTGCCATCTCTACGCTTCCCAGCTCCTCTTGGCAAGGACCCAGAATGCCAGGTGAATTGTAACTCTGTTTACATTAACCCCAGAGGGCAGCTTTTCACTAACAAGCTGCTCCTGCCATAGTAGTCACATAATTTGATTGGGAACAGAGGAACAAAGTCAGACAAAAAGATGCTTCCTGCTACTCTTTACATTAAGACCCAAAATGTCAAAGTTGGAAGGGAAATTAAAAAGTGACAAAAATGAGTAGAAGTATTGTGTTTAAAATCACACAGCAAGTTTGTAGCAGAATCTGGATTAAAACCCAGATCTCCTGACCCTCAGGTCCTCAAGGAAGTAAGTCCCTGTTTTTCACCTCTGCTTTCTGTTACCTTTTGCTTGATTCCCATGGGAATTTATGGTAATAGCAAGCCTCAGAGTATTCTGAGATCTAGGCAAACTGACACCCAGGCAGCCTTCGAGGGGCAGGGTGACAACATTTCTGAGGACAGATCTATTTGTGGCCTAGGCAAACACACTTGTGAATTTCTAAGATCTGATAGTTTGCTCTGTTAATAATCCTTAAAATAAGGCACAAATACATCCTGGCACATAGGTTATACTATTTCCTCACACCTACAATTACCCTTAGTTCATCTTTCTAAACAACAAAGGCAATACCACAAGTGTTAAAAAGAACAGCTTATATGTATATAAATGCTCTAAGGTGGACAAAGTATTTTCTGCCCAACAACCCTGAAAGACAGCAAGTGAACGTGTTAAAAGCCTCATTTTACAGCCAAGGAAGCGAAGGCTTAGCGATGGTAACTTCCCCATGGTCACATAGATGGTAAATGTCAGAACCGGGTTTGGAGGAGATGGTCTGACTCTGACACCAGTATTATTTCCACTGATCCCCAAAGAAGAAGGAGTCTTTATTAAATGATTCAAAGGATTTAGGAATATTTCTCTCCTGAGCATTTCCTAAACCAGTTAAATCTTACTGGAAAATTATTTTGTATCTTTAAGATTTTTCTGGGTCCAAGAGTCCTCTGTGAAAGTGCAAATGCCTTTGTAAAGGAAGGGTTCCACTCTCATCCCAATCAATCAATGAACAGAGTAAACTAGGTACAAAGGAACTTTCCCAGAACCTCATGGCACTATGAGAAAGCAAGCTCTTAAACAATTTGAACAGATTGTAGGACTTTTGGCCATTGGATGAAAGGAATATGATGTCACCAAGGAAACATCTTGTGATAGACAGAAAAAGTCAAGGCACAGATCTTGGGCTACATATAAAATGAATACTTAGCCCAATGATTAATTGAATTCAGCATCCAAGCCTTCTAGCAGTAGAAGATTTCCCATACAGGACCTGATTCCAGTTTTGAAACTGGAGAACCAACCTAGCATGGTTTTTTGGGTTTCTAGGATTCTAGATTAAAAGCTGAAAAGAACCCTAGAGGCTACCTAGCCAACCTGATTTGTTTTACAGAGGAAGTAACTGAGGTCTTAAAGAGATCAAGTAACTTGTCCAAGGGCATACAAGTTGTGCCAGAGGACACCCCAGGGACTCTTCCTCTACTGCCACCCCCTCCCCATCCACAACCATGGGCCAAAGGAAGTAAAGACAGGGAGGCAGGTACTGGGATGGAGAAACAGAGATTTGTGAGCAGGTACTAAGGAAAGACCCTACCACAAAAGCTGGGGTGTGTAGATAGGACTGTAGCCCCTTAGAGAAAAAGCAGAATGGAAACAGGGTCCAGGCCCAGAGGGACCCCAGCAGGACAGCAAGGAAGGGGGAGAGTGAAAGGGAACCATCATTTCTAGCAACAGAACACAAAACCCAAGTGACTAAACACTCATCTGAGATTCCATGGATCATAATTATTTATGGTGTTGTTTCCAGATTCTCCCAAAGAACTAAGCCTTCAGGTGAGACATGCCACCTTAGCCCAAGGAATGAAAAGATCATGAGTCAGAAATCCTGACACTCTATTTGCATATAGGCAATACATTAGAGCCAGAGGACAATCACAGGAGGATAAAGCAGCCACGAGGAGCTTTCTAAGGTGGGTGGAATCCTGGGAAAAGCACAGGCTCTGGAGTCAGAGGGCCTGGGTTAAAATTCCATCTTTGACACTTACTACTTGGAGAAACTCTGTTTCCTCATCTGTAAAATTAGCGAGTTAGATTGGATGATCTCTAGTGGGATCCTTTAACCTCTAAAGCTTTAAACCTCTAATACCAGAAAAATTGGCAGGAAAGGAAAGGGCACTCCAGGCAAAGGGAGTGATAGAAACAAAGACACGGAGGTGAGAAATCACTTTTTTTTTTTTACAGGAATTTACCTACCATATGCCAGACACTTCACAAATATTATCGCAACTTATCCTCACACCAACCCTGGGAAGTAGTGAGTATTATTACCATCTTACAGGTAAGGAAACTGAGTCAGACAGAAGTTAAGTGGCTTGTCTATACAGACAGGCAGCTAGAGGCTGAATTTGAATTCAGGCCTTCCAGACTCCAGAGTCATTGCTCTATCCTTTACACCACCTCGCTGCCTAGACTTCCTCATCTCAATGTTTCATCAGCAAAGTAGGGTTAGCAATATCCCTGCCTTGAAAGGTTAATGTAAGTAACATTTAATGCAAATGAGATGACTGAGACATTTTACAGACCCTGAAGTCTATAAATAATGTCCAATGATGAATAATGTCAAACAGTAATTCTCAAATGACTTCTGTCTGGATAAAGGGCTGATTTGTAAAGGAAATTAGCAAGCTTCAGTTTTAAAATCCTAGGCTTAGCAGACACACTCGTCTCCAAACTCACCAGTAGCCAGCATCTTTCACCTGGCGAAGACTTGCAGTAACTTCAAAAGCAAAAAACTAGAAGGGTCTGGGTTAGAAGCGCTTAGCAGCTTTCATCAAGATAAGCTCCTACTAGCTGGTTGGTAAAGATACATCCTTGATTCAAAAACACCAAAAAATAAAAAATCGGCCTGAAGACCAGTCAAAGACACAGAAAACAATTGCATTTGCCCTTGGATCACAATACCCACTAAGGATGCTAGGCTCTGGGGAATGCCTGATTTGAAATGCAGACAGCTGTGTGGGGGTAAGTGGAAAGGAGTCTCAAGCTGTCTGTAATTGTTAATTACTTTTTGGACTTTAAAAGAACCTCAGGATGGTCTCTTAGTAATGGTGACTTTGTTTGGTGATGTAGTTTAACATCATGTTGAGTCCATTTAGACAGTAGTGGTATTTGTGAGAGGGTAAATGGAACAAGTCCCCACAGATCATGACCAAGCCCAAAGTGGTAGAAGGGTAGGGCGAATGGGCTGCCAGGGCAGAAGCTGGCATGCCCTGAAAATGCTTCCAGGTCTTTGTGTATATGATGGGTCTAAATCCTAACCCCATCCTTTGGTGAAGGAAATGGCAAGCCATTCCACTTTTTGCCAAGAAAACCCCATAGAAAGTATGGTCTACAGGGTCATAAAGAGTCAGACATGACCAAATGACTGAATGACAACAACAATACTGGGTCTTAGTGATCTCTTTTTTGAGCATGGGACAGTTTTGAAAAAGCCCTCACTAACACCTGAATTACACTAAGCTCCCAACAGACTCTACCTAGAACAAGGGTTCTTAACTATTTGGTATCTAGACTCGCTTTGTAATCTGATGAAGCCTGTGGATCCTCTCTCAGAATAATGTTATTAAATGCATAAAATAGAATAATAAAATTTCAGAGGAAACAAGTTGTAATGAAATAGCATTATTTTTTTTTAATTTCATGAACACTAGATTAAAAACCCTTGACCCAGAGGGAGCAGGGCACCCACTTCAGAATTTAGACAGTGTAAGAGAGCCATGGGAATGCTTGAGAGGATCCATACAAAGGGATCTCCATATATTTGCTTGTTGCTATCCTCTCTATGAATCTATGCTCACCCCTTCCTTTTGAGGTACAGTTCAGATCTTATCTCCTTCCTGATCACCTAAATAGCCTTCTTGGACTACTCCAGACCATCACGATCTCTGATTTCTCTGACTTCCTATAGCATATACTGCCTATAGGGTGGTAGAATGATACCAGACTGGATGCCAAGCCGCCATGATACTGGAGATCCAGAAAATCAGGGTTCTAGTCTTGATTCTGCTGCCATCTTGAATACATTACTTTGGGACAGCCATTTCTCCTTTCTAAGCCTCAGTTTCCTCTTCTGACAAACAAAAATAAACTCCTTGTGAAAGAAAGCCTCCGTTTTGTCTTTGTGTCCCAACATCTATCACAGGCACATGGCACTTAATTTTTATTGGTTCATAGCATTGGATAAGATAGATGATTTTGGCTCTAAGAGTCTGAGCTCTTGTCATTCATATGTCCCTCATATGCCTCCTGGTACCACCGGTGGATAGGTTTGAGGGTGTTGCACTTGATTCCCCCACTAGAATGTAAGCTTCTTGAGAACAGAGGCTCTATCCTTCCAA
The DNA here is from genome assembly GCA_011680675.1 of Gymnobelideus leadbeateri. NCBI lineage: Eukaryota > Metazoa > Chordata > Mammalia > Diprotodontia > Petauridae > Gymnobelideus > Gymnobelideus leadbeateri. Next base: position 31,792 of record WOXC01006155.1, read on the forward strand.
GCAGAATAAATATATAATGAAAAGATACAAGGTACTTAAATATAGCGTAGTTTGGGAGGGTGGGCAATAGTAGCTGGGGGGATCAGGAAAGGCTTCATTGAAAAGGTAAGGAGAAGAGAATAAGCATTTATTAAATACCTCCTATGTGCCAGGCACTGTACTAAGAACTCAAAAATATTATCTCATTGGAATCTCACAGCAATCCTATGAGGTAGGTGATGTTATTATCCCCATTTTACAAATGAGGAAACTGAGGCAAACAGTAGTTAAGTGACTTGCCTAAGGTCACAGAGCTAGTAAGAGTCTGAGGCTGGGTCTAAACTCTGACCTTCCTGACTCCAAGCCCAATGCACTCTTCACCATGATACTTTAGCCCCCCAGATATTCAGAATGGTGATTGAGTTACATCTCAAAAGAAGAAAGGTGGAGGTGAGGAGGGAGTGCATTTCATGTATGAAGGATGGATGGCCACTACAAAGGTATGGAGATAGGAGATGGAGTATTGTATGTGAAGAACAGAGAGAATTTATATGTAATTGGGAAATATCTAATGAAATAAGTAAAAATAATTTGAAAAAAAAGAACAGAGAGAAGACCAATTTGGCTCAATCACAGAGAAAAGTAATGCTCAACAAACCTGAAAACACGGGTTGGGGACAGTTTGCCAAGGACTTTAAAAGCTAAAAAGAAATTTATATTTGATTCTAGGAACAATAGGGAGCCATTGGACTTTACTGAGTGACATAGGTAGAACTCTGCATGAGGAAAATACCATGGTCATTGCATGGAGGATGGATTGTAGGGAGGAGACACAGGCAGGGAAACTGATCACAATATGCCAAGAAGATCGGGCCAACAACATTAACCAATATGCCAGGCCAGAATCAAATAATCTAAAATAGAAGGCTTCTGTAGATCTATAGAAGCATAAATGGCACTTAATCACTCAAGGATTACTGGAAGTCATCTGCTTTTCAAGCCCTACTCAAGGCAAAGGAGTTTCAGCTGGTGCTGATATTGCTGGCAATCAGGATTGGAACACAGCAGCTTCATGACAGAGGACAAATTTGTTAATGGCTCACTTATCCTATATTTTCTACAGATTAGTTAGTCCATCCCCATCATTTACAGCTAAGGAAAATGAGACCCAGGGAGAGGAAATGACTTGGTCTCAAAAGTATGTTCAGATGTTCAGTTATTTTTTAGTTATATCCAACTCTCCATATCCCATGTAGGGATTTTCTCAGCAAAGATACTGGAGTGGTTTGCCATCTCCTTCTCCAGCTCATTTTACAGATGAGGGAATTGAGGCAGAGTTAAATGACTTGTCCAGGGTCACATAGCGAATACGTATCTAACATTGGATCTGAACTCATGAAGAAAAATTTTCCTGATTCCAAGTCCAGTACTCTATCCACTGAGCCACCTGTCTCAAAGGCAGTTAAGTAGCTAAACTGTGAGACTCTCCCTCCAACCCAAGTCCTCTGAAACTATATTCAGTGTTCCTCCCATTAAAAATATCAACAGAAGGATAAAAACCGTAAAGAAATGGATTTCTAATCACGGGTTTTTACAAGGCAGTGATCCATGCTTGAGACTTTGGGGTTTGTTTAGTGAGATGAGGCAGAAAGTAGGTCAGGGTCATGTCATCTTCCCAGCAACTCATCATAACATAAAAGTGAATTTCTACTAAACCTATTGTTAAGCTCAACCCTACACCAACATTCTAAGGGTCAATGAAGCCAGAGATTGAAATCAGAACCATATTTTATCCAAGGGAATATAGCTTAGGAAGAAGCAGAGGAAACACTGTGTCAAGTACCCAGTCAGGTCATCAACAATGATAGAAATGCTGAAGGTATTCAGGAATTATTGTTTGTTTTTCGTTTTCAAAGAGGACCAATGACATCACAGGGTCATGTCTTGACTTGTGCATGAATTGAATTGAAGTTGAGGCAGGGTCAAACAAAGTCATCAGTTTCACTATCTCAAAGACATCCAAGTCCAGCGGCAAGACAAAAGTCAAGACTACTGGCAATGTCCTGGGCTGCAGTGAGTGACCTTAGCATCTTCAATGTCTCACTGAGCTCTAAGCATGCCACATTGCCAGCTTCAACTGCCTTCATGGTCATTGACACAAATTGTTCTAGTTATCTACTGACTGAAGGACCTTCTAGGTGACCTCCCTGTCTCACTGAGCTGACTTGGGTGTAAGGAGATACAGGTTCTAATCCTAACCCTATTATAAACTAGCTTTGTGACCTTGGAAAAGTGACAACTAGTCTGAGCTTCAATTTTCTCCTCTGTAAAGTAAGAGGATTGGATACCAGTTATAGACCTCTTGGGTCCCTTCAGTTCTTGAATCCAATTGTTTGATATATTAAGATTATACTTATTATATTTTTGAAATGAGAAAATATATCTCCCCTGCATTCAAGCATTCATTAAATAACGATTTGGCAATGTACCATACTAGGTTCTGCGGATACAATAACATATCCAGAAAACAGTCCTTTTCTGCAAAAAGTCTATTTTTAAATGTGTATCTTCATATTTGAGCTTCTGTTATTTTTAGATCTCCAAATAATCAATAAGCATTTATTAATTGCTTACTATAATGCCTAGCACTCCACTGTCAGGTTGGCAGGATTTGAGAGTTGGGAGAGACCTCAGAGTCTATCCAGTCCAATTTCATCTTTATATGCAGGAAAGGTTAAGTAGCTTCAGATATAAGCATCAGATGGTACAAACTGTGGTTAAACCACAAATACCTCAAAGTCTAGAAAGAGCCAACCAGGACTTGGCCCCTTTGCTGTTGTGGTGAATGGTTTGTAAGCAGCCCTTGCCTCTGCTCCTTGCTCACACCTGCCCACAAATGCAGTATCTGGATATCGATCCCTACTTTTTGCCAACAATTCAATGCTTCAAAGTTAACTGACCATACTGGCTGATGGGGGCTCCCAATTCCAGGCCATCAGCAGAGAGATTCAGAAGCAGCTCAGATCTCTCAATGCTCATTGACAGATAGGTCTAATGGCACTGTGGTACCTACTTGAGAATGGTCTTTCTGTTGATCTATTGGGATGGGCCAATAGCTGAAGGCTTTTAGGGAAGACAGGTGGCGATGGTGTAACTAACAGACCCCAAGGAATGAGATGGATGAAGCCTAGATCAGTTGTAGGAAATAGCAACAACAGGCTGTCTCATTGTTCTTGTACCATTTCTTTGCAACCTTTCCTGGGAAATATATTTTTGACAAGATAATACAGTGTAGAGACTACAGGCCTGAGAGTCAAGAAACCTGAATTTGAGATCTGGCTTGGCCATTAACTTGCTTCATGACCTGGAAGAAGCTACTTCTCTTCTCTGTTACTCAGTCTCCTCATCTCTAAAATGAAAATGTTAAATCCTAAGGTCCTTTCCAGATCTGTGAACACAAGGAATCAGGAGATCTATGACTGACGTTGACACTAACTACATGGCTACATTATTCTATTTTAAATACTCAAAAACAGTCTTGGCCTGAGTTTCCCTTTCTACAAAATGAAGAGATTTGACTCAATCAATCAGTAAGCATTTATGAAGGACCATTTAGTATGTGCAAGGCACTAAGGCTAAAAAAGACAAAAAATGAGACAGTCCCTGCCCTCGAAGAGTTTATTATCTAGCTTTGGAAGCAACATTTATATGAAAATGTATATACAAGAATGATACTAGATGATGGGAGTAGGGGAGAGGCACTTGCATCTGGGGGCATCAGGAAAGGCCTCATCTAAATGGTGATATTTATTTTGAAAGAAACTAGGGGATCTAAGCAGCAGAGGTGAGAATTCCCTCCATTCCGGTCCTCTATTCTTTACGGATAATAGAAGTTGAGGAGCCTGAACCTTTACCCTGTGACTTTAACCTCTCTGAGCCTGAGTCCTGACATCTATAAAGTGAGGGGGTTGGGCCCCTGAGGTCCCCTACAGCTGGAAGTGATTGATTCTGGCTCAGTCACTACCTGGTCGTTTCACCACTTAACCTCAGTTTCAAAAAAGAAGAGTTTGGACTCACTGTTCTCTAAGCTCCCTTCCAGTTCTGGAAGCCTGTGGTTCTGTGTGATTCAGTACTGATGGCAAACAAGATTCAGGTGTTTCGTTTCCTCCTTCCTCTGAACTCCTGTGGTAATTGTTGTCTGTATAATTAATTTGGCAATTAATCATGTGCTGCTGTGTGACAGCTCATCTATTGTTGTCTGGAACCATTATTTAAATCTTTTCATGCTATTTAACTTCTCTAGTGTTTATGTCACACATCATAAAAAATAGGAGAAATGTTAGAGATTTTGTGCAATCCTTATTTTGGGGGGAGGGGGAAAACTGAGGCCCAGAGAGTTTAAATGATTTTCTCAAGGTCATACATATAGTAACTTCACACCCCAAAACACTAATTCTAAATCCAGTGGGAAAGAGAAGGGGTTCCCAACTAGACTGTAAGCCCAAGGAGGGCAGCAACCATGCCTTCTGCTTCTTTGTCCTCCACAGTGCCTAGTACAAAGCCTCAAACAAAACAGGTGCCCAAGATAGAGTGGGTGTCCCAAAAGTCTTAGTGCAATTTAAAGTTATTAAAGTTTGTTTGCTGGGTTCTCTGCTTAGATCCTTCCCTGGCCATAGGTATTCTCCAAATTTGTCCCTTCCATGCATGTTCCTATTCCTTATGAGCATCCCTCCTCCCACTGTTGGCTCAGTGATCTATGAGAAAATATTCCCAAAAGTGTTTAGATGAATTTTTCTTTTTTAATTTGTTATATTGTTTACATAAATGTCATATTTTGAACTAATGCATCCTCCAGACAGCTGGTAAAAGAAACACATTGGTGGGGGCTCATAAGTTATGGTTTTGAATAGATATTGACCTAAAATGTGCCTTAAACTAGGCACAGTTACAATTATCACAAATAATATTAATATCTCATGTAAGCGTCTGGTAATCTATAAATACTTCCATATTTCAAAGATTAATTATTTTGGTGTTGCAGGAATTTTCCCACTGGTCTGATATGAACTATAATTCTTCTATGACTTAGAGTAGAGTCTTTAAATTTTTCTCTGGCAAAAAAATTAATCAGCATCCAGGACAAACTTTCAGTGGGCATTTACTTAAAGTCTATCCAGCTTGCTAGAAACTGCTAGAGTTTCTCTTCTGCTTGTAAAGTCTTTGAGAACCTAGGATCACTTCCATGCCAAGGCACATTTTGGATTATGACTTCAGTGGAGGAAAAGAAGTGTCATTATTATTACTAAGTTATTAATAAGTAATAAGTTGCTGCCAATTTAGTTTCATCATTATTATTAAGTTATTAATAAATAATAAGTTGCTGACACCTTGGTAAAAGCCCTGTGGCTTTTGGGAAGCTAAAGAATATAAGCCAGTAAGAAGCAGTAGTTCTGTAAGGCAGGAAACCCATGAAAACACTCCAAAAAAAAAGAGCAGATCCCGGAAGCCACCTAGCAGTGAACCTCTCCAGTCCTGAAATCACAGAATCATAGGAAAGAGCCTTGCAACGTACAGTGTTGATGCTAATAGGGATCTTAGAACACAAAGTGTTCTTTGAACATTGAAGAGCATTTAGAAGGTAGGAAGGTAGTGCTAGAAAGGACCTCAGAACATTGAATGTTACAACTAAAAAGGACTAGAAAAATAAAACATTGGAGCTGGAAGAGACTGTAAAAGAAGATGCAAGACAGAGCTTAGAACAGAGCAAGTAAGGGCTGGAAGAAGCAAGAGCTGGGCTGGGATCAAGGAGTCCTCTACAATCTGGTGCCTCCCCTTGGCTTGTTTCCAAGTTCCAGGCTTTCCTCCCTCCTCTTTACTGTGGTTTTATTAGTGCTGTGGAGGCAATTGGATTTCCTCTTTAATTTTGCACAGCCCCGCTGGGTTTGGCACTGAGCTGCCTAAGGAAGGTGAAGGAGGCCACGACAGCACATCCTCATTAATATAGCCTCGATTCTACTCACTGATCTCTCTCCAGCCAACCTGGACACTTCCATGCCTCGGCTCTATGGAACTGAGACATGACATCCAAGAATAGTGTTTCACTGCCCTCTACTGTGCCAAAGCTATAGTTAAAATGGAAAAGTCATGATTGCTTCATATGAACAAGGGCTGGTTAATTGAAAAGACAGAAGAGCATTGCATCAGCAAGCAAAAGACCTGGGTTCTAATCCTGACCCTTCCAATTCTCAGTTCATTTGCAAGTTATTTAAATTCTTCTTGAAGACAGTTTCTTCATTCATTCTTAGTAGTATATATATATGTATATATATATATACACATATATATGTATGAATATATACTTATATATGTATGTATATCATATATAACCATACAGTATTTAAACATGTTATATATGTTATAATAGTATATATATCATATTTATAGTATATGTATAGTTATATAGTGTGTACACATAGTATATAGCATATATAATTATATAGTAGATATGTAGATATATAGTATAATATATATAGCAAATATACTATATAGACTATATGTAGTATAGATAAGATATATACTATTATAACATATACAGTTATATATCCAGGGCTTCTTAAACTTTTTCCACCTGTGGCACCTTTTTGCATTATACCATTGATATTGTGTGGCCTGAGTGTGTGCACAGTACAAAGTGCGCATGCTTTGTGTTCAGAACCAAGGGTGCATTGAAGTTGCTTGATGTAACATAGGCAAGTGCTTCCAGAAACACCTTGGATTCATTACAAGCTTGATTTTAAATTAATTTTTGGTCATTGCACATTCAGAAAACTTTTGCTGTTGCCAGATATTTTTCTATCCCATAGAGGGTTGTGACCTACAGTTTAAGAAGCTCTGAATATAATATATATACTCTACATATAAAGTATTCATAACTATATAATGCTGTATTATATTAATGAGGATGTACAGTTATATACATAACTAAATATTTTATAGTGTATATATATAATACATAGTTATAAATCATATTATGACAATTAGTATTCATGGTTTAAATTATATTAATTAATTAAAATTTATTTATTGTTTTAATTAAATTATTGTTTATTTTATTATATAATATTTTAATAATTACATATTTATATCAAACATTAACCATATTTAATAATAAGATGTTATATAATATGTTATTATATTAATGATAAAATAGATTTAATTTATTATTAAAATTATTTTAATTAAAAATAATTAATTAATCTTTCACCTACCACAAAAGTGTAGTGAAAAGATATCCATAAATACTGACATATATAAAGATTTTGTGGAGAAGACAATTTGATATATAGATATATACATATCTATACATCTATATATCTATATATATCTATATAAAGATTTTGTATCTATATATCTATATAAAGATTTTGTGGAGAAGACAATTTGATATATAGATATATACATATCTATACATCTATATATCTATATAAAGATTTTGTATCTATATATCTATATAAAGATTTTGTGGAGAAGACAATTTGATATATAGATATATACGTATCTATATATCAAATTGTCTTCCCCACAAAATCTTTATATATGTCAGTATTTATGGATATCTTTTCACTACACTTTTGTGGTAGGTGAAAGATATATACGTATATATCTATATATCAAATTGTCTTCTCGACAAAATCTTTATAAGAATGGTCTATGTATGGACTGAGGTATCCTTGATGAGAACCCAAAAAGAAAACAAGCAGGCTTTCAATGGTGACACCAGGTTTGTCTTCACAGTCACACAATGGACTGAATAGGAAGATCAGTGGTTCTCAAACTTTTTGCTCTCAGAGCACCCTTATAAGACCCCAAAGAATGTTTGCCCCTGTAGGGTATATCTATCAATATTTGCCATATTATAAATTAAAACATCTTAACATTATTATAAAACATATAACATCATTATATAACTAATATATAATGATATTTATATAATTATATAATTAATAGATAACATTATTATAAAAATAGTTTTGACCTCATAGACCCCCTAAAAGGGTCATGGGGCCTCCCACGAATCCCTGGGCTACAACTTTAGGATCACTCATAGCTGTTATTTCAGGATTTCAAAAAGCATTTTACTCAGAACACAATGCATCCATAAAAGTTCTCCTCAAACAAAGCATCTCCCATTTGTTTGTTAAAAGAATACAAGATTTTAAGACAAATGAGACCATGGAGATCATTTTGTTCAACCATCTACTGAATATCAGAATACTGTAAGGTGTCTGGAGCATAGCAACGGATGGTGTAGCCCCACTGAGGACTGTCTAGATAAGCTCAGATCTCCTAAGACTTTTCCAAGCTTTGTAAAACTTGCTTGGAGGGAGAGGAGAGAGAAAGGGGTGGGGGGGCGCATAGAGAGAGAGACACAGATGAGGAAACTGAAACAGACAGAAGTTAAGTGACTTGCCCAGGATCACACAGTCAGGAAGTATCAGGTTATATTTTAACTCAAGTCTTCCTGACTCTAAACCAAGGCTCTCTATACCAGCTAGCTGTTAGTAATGGGGAGACTACTCCCTATACACACACACACACACACACACACACACACACACACACACCACCTGTTATATATAAAACATCTATTTGCCTAAGGTCTTTGCCAGCATCATAGATGATGTTCCTCAAGGGTAAGGTTCTCCAGATGATCCTCTTTGTAGATGGCATTGAGCTCATTAAATTAAGCCTCAGAACACTGCTTCTACCTTACCTTATTTTTCCTCCCTTTGCTGAATAGCCTGCCTTTGAGGTAGATGCTATTAATATTCCATTTACATATTGGGAATATTAGAAATATAACAAATATACCATTTACAGATAAGGAAACTGGAGCCCAGGAGGTTAGATGATCTGGCCAGGGTCACTCACATACGGGATCTGAGTAAAGGTCCTCCTGACTCTAAGCTCTGTATCACTTTTACTACTACATGTGACTTCTATGAGATAAGAAATAGAAAACCATGGAAAGAATCAGAGAATCCTTCCAGCTTTAGAGCTGGAAGAGACCTGAGAGGCTACCTTGTCTGACTCCTTCATTCAAGAGAAGCCAAAACAGAGAACTCACGCTTTCCAGTTCCAAATCCAACATTCTTTGCACAGTAACATGCTGCTTCCTAGCCAATTTCATCCACAAGAAAACTTAAAATATACTCTGCTGGGACCATGGAAAGACATATATAAAACCCACCAAATGATATCCTGAACTGGGAGGAATCTTAATGTTTGCTCATCTGTAAAATGGGTCAGGTCCATTCCAGTTCTAAAATTCAATGATCTATGATCTTGAACACAATACTTGCAGTGTGGTTCTTTGGGCCATTTCAATAATTGATCCTAGTTACCAAATGGCATATTAGATTGCTGGCCACAGGACTATATAGGCCATATAATTCCATGTTTCAAGCTGGTGGGGTTTTGTCAAATTGACTCAGTCCCTCCTAGTTCTGCTAAGGGAAAGTCTTGCCTGTTGGATTTGGAATTTCCACCAAGCATGGGGCAGCTTCTGGTTTGCTCTCACAAACAGGGTGAACTAAAATTCCTCATTTAAGGAGGGAGTAAGACTTGATAGTATGGGCCCCATGACTGAAATACATATCTCAAAGATTAGATCTTATTCAAAAGAAAGAAGATATGCTAAAATAAGTGGGTACATCCTAAGATAAATGCCTTAGTTCTTTTTCTTGCTTCCTCCTTTAATCTGTCTCCTCCAAATAGTCCTGTCTTTCCCCTTCCAAATAGATACCCAGTCACAGGATTCTACTTAACCTGGCATTCATCTTTCATTCTCTGTGACACAAGAAGTAACTCCTTACACTGCCCAGCTTCCTAATTAAGGCAAAGCCCAAAAGTCTCTGGGCTTCTGGTTTCCTGAAGGAGCTTACCAAATGATATTTGTCTGTCTTGCCAATTGTCTATCATTCATATCTCTGCCTGAAAAATATAACATAAATATAAACAAGAAGAAAAAATGTTAGAAAAATGAGAACTCAAGGGGTCTATGGAGAGTATTGAATAGGGATATTAGAGAATATTTATTTTTCATATTTATATGGAACTTATACAAAAATTGATCATGCTCTAGGAATGAAAAACGACAGAAAGGAAGAAATTTTAAATGCATCCTTTAGAGACTATAAGGAAATAAAAATTATAATCAATGAAAGATATATGAGCCAAATAAAGGTGAAAAGTTTATCCTGAATAATGAGTTGTTAAAAAGATAAAATCTTAGAAATAACTTAAAATTATTTTAAAGATGAACAGAGGGGCTCACTTTGAGAAGTGTGTGATTTGACCAGATGAGACTCTGGGAAGCCACTGAGAGCCCCCCGGCTTTGAAAACCCAGATGTTGATGCTTCCCTCTCTGGTAACTGTGATCTGGTATTGATGGAATGGGTGGATAGTTTGGAAGTCTGTCTGATTGATCTGTCTGTATATTCTGAAGTTTGGGGTGCTGACCTTTTCCCCCTCAACTAGGTAATATATGTTTGATTGATTAAAGTGAGCTTGTTAACCAGGAAAAAAAAAAGATGAACAGAATTTTAAGTTAAAAAAAACAACTGAAATAATAGGTAAATTATGATTGGATAGTTCCTCCTGAACCTCCATTTTGAGGAAGAGTCCAGACCAGCAATGTTCACTCCTTCATTCCTACCTGGGCTCCCCTCCTGATTCTCGGGATTTCTTTTTCCACCATAACCCACTCCCACCCCCTTTTCTTCTTTATTTTATGTATTGTTTGCACCATTAGAATGTAAGCTCATTGAGGGCAGGGACTGTTTTTCTTTTTGCTTCTATTATATTCCTAGCAGTTGGTAAGCAGTGAATAAATGCTTGTTTATTTAAAGATTGACAAAACAAGATCTTTTTCAAATACCAATAAAATTGATGAACTATTAGCTAATCTGTGTTTTAAAATTTTGAGAGGAAAATAAAATGACCAAATCAAAATTGAGAAAGGGGAGGCTGGCAATGATTGAAAGGAAATAAAGGAAATTAGAAACTATTATTCTCAATGATATATTAGCAAACTTGAAATTAAATCAAACGGATAATATCTACAAAACCCATAAAATACTGGAAAAAAGAAATAGATGACCTAAACAATCCAAATTCATATAACACATCATGGAAAATATGACCTAAACAACCCCAATCTCAGCAAAAGAAATAGAACAAGCCACAAATGAACTCTTGTGGGAATGGGGGAGGAGAGATAGAGACCTATAGGACTAAACAGATTTAAAAGTAAATACTATCAAACATGTAAGGAATTAATAATTCCTATGTAACATACACTTTTCAAAAGTAGAGAAAGAAGACATCCTACTAAACTTTCTATGAGACCAATCATTGTGATTCCAGGGAATGAAGAAGCAAAGAAAGAGAACTATGCACCAGTATCACTAATGAACATTAATGCAAAAGTGCTCATTAAAATACTGGTAAAGAAAATGCAGCTACATATCTAAAGCTATTATTATCAAGTTAGATTTATGTCACAAGTGCTAGGATGGTTCAATATTAGACCAACTGACATAAGAAATCACATTAATAGCTAGAACAATAAAATCATGATTATATCAATTGATGCAGGAAAAAAATCCTCTGATAAAAATAGCATTCATTTATATTTTTAAAAAAGGATTAGAAAGCAGAAGATTTTAAAGCAGATGTTCTAAACATGATCAAAAGAATTTATCTGAAGTCATGGCTAGCTTATTTGTAATGCAGAAACACAGGAAGCTTTCTCAATAAGATTAGGGGTGAAGCAAGGATGCCGCTCTTGTCATTAATACTCCAGAAATGCTAAAATGGCAGTAAAAGAAAGGAAAGAAATAAGCATTGGCAAGGAGGAGTCAGAAATATCTATATTTCAACAAGTATTTATTAAGTATTTACTACTTGCTAGTATTTGTACTAGGCACTTGGGATACAAATATAAGCAGAAAGAAAGATGCTTCCTGCCCTCAAGGAGGTTACATTTTAATGGGAAGACATCATAGATGATTTGAAGCCTTGAAGGATGTCAGTGAAACTAAGAAGAGAGCATGAACCACTCCAGGCATTGGGGACAGTCATTGCAAAGGTACAAATTTGGGAGATGAAGTCTTGTGTCCAAGGAACGACAAGTAGGCAGATGTAGTCAGAACATAGAGGGCTTACTTGAAGGAGAGTAAAGGGTTAAGAAGACTAGAAAAATTGGAAGGAGCTAAGCTAGGTTATGAAGAACTTGAGATGCTAAACAAAGGAGTTTATATTCTTTTCCATTGATAAAACCATATCCATTTCTGATTTCAAAGCTGTTGATTGTGCCAGGGACTTTGGTGGCAAGAATTTTCCAAGTCGTCAGTAGCTGTAGGTGCTGCAGAGGTGGGGATAAGTCAGGAGAAGGCTTTGGAAATGACTGACTCCAATTTTGGCTAAATATTGACATGCACAAGGTAGCAAGAAAGACTTATCATGGAATAGATAACAGTTAAGTGCATTCAGAACTGGTTGAATGACTGGACCCCCTGGATGTCAGTTTGTAGGAAATTATCTAATGGAGGACCCAAGGGAGCTTTCCAAGGACCTAAGCTGGTTATTATTATTGCCATGGCATGAAGAAAGATATAGATAAGAAGTGTTGTTATTGTTGACTTGTTTCCATTGTGTTTGACTCTTCATGACCTTGTTTGGGATTTTCTTGGCAAAGATACTAGAAAGGTTTTCCATTTCCTTCTCTTGCTCATTTTACTGAGGGTTAAGTGACTTGCCTAAGGTCATACAGCTGTTATTTTTCATCCTTCATTCTTGAAGAAGACCAATGACATAAGGAAGGTGATGTCAACTCTCAAGTGAATTGGATTTAAGTGAGGTAGAGCTGTTCAAAGTCATCAGCCTCATTCTCTCCTCCAGTCATGGGAATCCAGTGGCAAAACATAGGTTAAGATGATTGGTGATGGCCCTGGATGCAGTGGGAGACCTTGCCCATTTTAAGATAATCTTTCCCAGGTCTCAGTTTGTCTGAAGCAATACCCATTCAATAATCAAAGGCTAGGTAAGAATTAAGGCAAAAGACGAGTAGTGTGCCTTCATAAAAGACTCAATCTGGGAGGGGAAGACCCTCAGAGTTTCTGACCAGAACCCCTTACAGATGTAGAGAAACCAGTAAAAGATGAAATTCTATTCTGGATTTTATTTTCACTACCATGGAGAAACTTGTTGATGGGGTAGAAACAATGGGAACTTTGGAAGGAAGTGTGCTAGAATTTGTGACAGAGAAGAAAATAGGGTATATTTTGTCATGTACCTTAGATTTTGGGAGAAAAGTAGGGTTCAGCACAAAGACTAAAATTCTTCAAAGGAAGGTCAGCTGAGAAGGGATGGGAGGTTCTCAAGAATGAAATCCTGGAGATACAAAGGGAAACATTTTGAATGAGGAGGAAGAAGAGTTATCTGAAGAGAACAATGTCCCTATACAGAGCACTTGTCAACCAATTTAAATTTCTTTAAAGATCTTTGCAGGAGATGGAATCAAGAACAGATAACAGACCATGATTACCAAATAGAGTAGTGTCAGGAGTGCAAAAACTGGAAATGAACTTATGCTAGGGAGAGGAAAAGGGTTGTTGTTTTATCATATTGGGTTAAAGGGGAGGATTGAAGAAAGGAAGGGACCATTGTTTCATGTGAATAGAACAGTACAACTCAACAGAGAGAAGGCAGATCTGCCCTATCTTTCATTTTTACTTTGCTTCCTTTCGCCTACCAAGGAGAATGACTTTGCTCTGGAAAGTCCAGAATAAAAATGGCAGATGGGGAGTTGGTCCCCCATATAAACAAGGAGTTAGTAAGAGAGCACCTAGCTTCCCTGATGAATTCAGGTAGCCTGGACTAGATGAGTACTAGGTACTGATGGAATTGCTGTACCACTCAGTATGTTAAAGATTACAGAGAGTGGAAGAGGTGCCATCAGATAGGAGAAGGACAAATACCCCAATCTTCAACAAAAGGAAGAAGATAGAGTCTATAAACTATAGATCCACGAGCTTGCCTTCAATTCTTGGAAAGATTCTAACTCCGATCAATAACGAGATGGTAAATGAACATCTAGAAAAGAAAAGTTGATTACAAAGAGAGGGCATGGCTTCAGTCAAGAACATAGCAAGGCAGACTGACCTTCTTTCCTTTTTTGACAAAGTTAGTAACTTGAGAAGTCAATGGAATGTTATGGATATAGTTCAGCTAGATATTATTGAAGCATTGAATAAAGTATCTTACACTAATCGTGTGGGGGGAAATAGAGGCTAGATGATAGTAGAATTTGATAGACTTAAAACCAGCTGTGTAAATGAATGAAATACTGTTCAGTGGCCCTTGGGAAGAGATCTCCAGTGAAGTGTCCCAGGGATTTTCCCTAGGCCTTATGCTTTAAGTCATTATTCAGTGATTTGACTTGAATAAAAGAAGATGTCATGTTTATCCAATTTGTACATGATGCAAAGCTGGGTTATACCTGGGTTGACAGAGGATACAGAAGCAATTCTTTAAGGGTATTTTGGGGACCCCTGAAAGTCCCTGAGACCCTTTCAGACATCTCCATGAGATCAAAACTATTTTCAAAATAATACTAAGTCATTTTAATTTCTAACATAGTAAATACCAATAGATATAATCCACATGAACAAAAGTTCTTCGGAGGGGTCCTCAATTTTTTTTGGAGTGTAAAGGGGTCCTGAGGCAAAAAAAAAGTTTGAGCAGTGCTAAGCTAGAGCATTGGCTTACATCTAATAAAATGTAATTCATATGCAAATAAAGCAAATAAAAAACCCAAAATTCTACCACTAGTCATATACCCCAAAGAGGTCACTAACCAAAAAATGGTTCCCTATACACCCAAATATTCGTAGCACTTTTGTGATAACAAAGAACTGCCCTTCCATTAGGGCATGGCTAAACAAACTGGTACATAATTGTAATGGGATACTACTGCTCTGTAAGAAATGACAAATATGACAAATATAAAGAGGTTTGGAAAGACTTAATTGAACTTATGCAAAGTGAAGTAAGCAGAGCCAAGAAAGCAATATACAGCACTATCACACACCACAGCAATGGAAATGGGGAAAAAAATAGTG
Organism: Gymnobelideus leadbeateri; assembly: GCA_011680675.1. Classification (NCBI taxonomy): domain Eukaryota; kingdom Metazoa; phylum Chordata; class Mammalia; order Diprotodontia; family Petauridae; genus Gymnobelideus; species Gymnobelideus leadbeateri. Next base: position 46,957 of record WOXC01006155.1, read on the forward strand.
CAAAGTTATAAAGTCCAGCCTTGGCCACAAATAAGAGATATGAGAATATACACCCCATTTCTCCCCTCCTTTGCAGAGGTAGGACATGAAACATGACATATAACAAGACTTTTTTCAATATGTTAATTGATTTTTTTTTATTTTTTTTTTAAAGCAATTGGGGTTAAGTAACTTGCTCAAGGTCACACGGCTAGTCATTATTTATGTGTGGGTGCTCATTTTCTGAGGCCGGATTTGATCTCGGGTCATCCCAACTCCGAGGCCGGCACTCTTACTCACTGCGCCACCTAGCCGCCCCATATGTTAATTGATTTTTTAAAAAATTTTTTCCCTCTTCCTTTTTTTTTTTTTTTAAAAGAAATTCTTTCAAAGGATGGCTTTCTTGGAAGGGAAAGGAAAGGGGGGTACTGTGGGGAAAGTAGGCAATATAAAAATAAAAGAAATTAGTCAAATATATTTAAGTAGTTTAGATAAAACTGCAATTCAATAGGCAGAGATGTAGAGTTAGTTATACTTCAGTTCAAAAAATCAGCTTCAGAAGTTGAAGGTGGGGAAGGCCTGTGTTTCAGCAGTTCCTAGTAAGTGACTGAGGCCAGGTTTGAATTCAGGTCTTCCTGACTTCAGGCCCAGCACTCTATCCAATGCACCACCAAGCTTCCCTAAGAAGCAGAATAGTATAATGGGAAAAGGACTAGATTTGAAGTGGGAAGGACAATAGTTGAATTCTAGTTATTTATGACCTGCCTGACCTGGGGCAAGCTCCTTTACCTCCCTTGGCCTCACTCTAATCAACTAAAAATGAGGAAGTTTGATTAGCTTTCCTCTAAATTCCCTCCCAGCCATAAATCTATTAGCTTTTTGATCATATTTTTGATGGTACAGGTCTGGCCATGCCATTCTCCTATCCACAAATATTCAGCAGTTCTCTGTTGTTGATATGATAAAAGGCATATTTCTCAGCAAGAGCCTCCCACCACCTGGCTCCAGACCAACTTCATATCCCTCCCATCTATCCATTCTACCTTACAAAGAAAACTGGCATAGTAGCTATTACCTGAACTCAATATTCCACCCCCCACTGTCTTGAAGCCTCCAAAAAAGCTACTTCCATACTTTCCATTCTTCCACATTTTAGAATCACTAGTTTCCTTACAAGGCTCAGCTTGTATGTCACCACCTATGGGAAGTTTCAGGATTATTGTCACTCAGTCCTTCATTCTCAAAGAGTACCAATGGAGTCGGGAAGGTGAAGGAATTGGATTGAGGCAGAGTTGTGCAAAGCCATCAGCCTCACTCTTTCCTCCTGAGTCATTGAAGTTCAGTGGCAAAACAAAAGTCAAGATGACTGGCAATGACCCGGATGCAGCGGATGAACTTGACATCTTCAATTTCTGACCAAGCTCTGAGTGCTCCACAGCACCTGCTCCAGCTGCCCTCAAGGCCATGGGAACAAACTGTTCTCATCTACCCATTCTGCCAAAGAAAGTACTCAAATGTTTGGGGCAGACATTTCCTTAACTCACTGACAGCTTTGACACCTGTCAATTACCCTCAATCTGATTTGGCACATATGCTAAGACAGTCATGTTACAGCTTCTTGGAGCAACAGGTGAGAGTTGGGTAAAGGAGGACACCATAGGTGGATGAGCAGCCCTTGGTAAGCCTTCACATTGGAGGTAATTGTCCTCCCTGAATACCTAGTGATTTCAAATAGATCACAGCTGCAAAGACACACATATCCTTTTAATATCAGTGTTCTTCCAGGGAGGCTACATGAATTTGAATCATGGAACACCACAAAGAAGATAATCATGTTTAACATTTACCAACAATCCCTGCCTAGAATGTACTGTTAATGGTTATCTCAGTCCAATTTTACAGGTGAGGAAACTGAGAAAGGATAAACGACTTGTCTCCCAAAGTTACACAGCTAAGAAGTATTGGAGCTTTCCAGGAAAAAATGTACTCTCAACATACTTTTAAGTTAACAGCTTCTCCATCACTTTCTTAAGTCTAAACAAACAACAAAAGAATAAATCAAGCCCTGATTTGTAGCTTTCACTGATTTTTCAAGTAAAAATACTAACACTTAAAATTTAACAACCAGCTCTTGCATACTACTTACAGCTCAAAAAAAAAAAAAATAGGGGGCGGCTAGGTGGCGCAGTGAGTAGAGCACCGGCCCTGGAGTCAGAAGGACCTGAGTTCGGATCCAGCCTCAGACACTTAACCCCCATAAACAAAAACCTAGCCGTGTGACCTTGGGCAAGTTACTTAACCCCAATTGCCCTAAAAGGGGCAGCTAGGCGGCGCAGTGAGTAAGAGCGCCGGCCTCGGAGTTGGGATGACCCGAGATCGAATCCGGCCTCAGAAAATGAGCACCCACACATAAATAATGACTAGCCGTGTAACCTTGAGCAAGTTACTTAACCCCAATTGCTTAAAAAAAAAAAATAGGTCTTCCTGTTTCAAGTCTCTCTCCTCTCCATTTCACCCTTTACATAGGTACCAGGTGATTTTCCAACTGTACAGGTCTGACTATCACCTTCCATACTAAAAAATAATTCACTGACAACCTAGTACCTTTAGAATAAAATACATCATCCTATGGTTGGCATTTAAAGTTCTTGAGCACCTAGTGCTATCTTACCTTTCCCACTTTCTTTTATATGATGCCCCTTCCATAATTCTTTGGTCTGGCCACACTGGCCTCCTTGATCTTCCTCGAACATGATAATCCACCCCTGATTCCATGCCTTTAAACTGACTTTTCACCATGCTTGGGGTACTTTCCCTCCTCAATTCCACCTCTTGAAATTCCTCATTTCTGTCAAGATCCAGCTTAAGATCTACTTTTGGTCTCTCCTACTTCCCCCAGCTAATAGTGCTCTCTCCTCCAAGGTTACCTTGTACCTTGTTTTATATGTGTTTTGTATTACTGATTTATGTTTTCCTATAGAGCTAGGCACATATACATGGCATCTGCCCAATAGAATGTAATCTTCTTCAGGGCAGGAACCATTTAGCTTTTGCCTTTGTATCCTGGCACCTACCACAAAGCCTGGAATATAGTGAATACTTCATAAATGCTCTTGTATGTACTTTCCCGAATGAAAGTCTGTGATTTTCTTAGGAACCCAGGAATGATGACTAACTTTTTTCTTGATAATAGTGGAGACAAACTTTCTTGTAAATGCTTTAATTCATATTGTTCCCTCTATAAAAGTCAACATCTGGATTAAGGGAAGGATATGGTTGCCATCACATCAGCTTTGAATTTCATGGGAAATACCAACATGGCAGAAAAGGAAGTATCTAGACTCATCCTCTGAAGGCATTCCCCCACTGTATACTTAGAGGGGGAGGGCCATGAGCTACTCTGGTGTAAGAGCTGTGTCATCTTTTTACCCTCCTATCCATCCAGTATATTCACCAGGCACTTGGTAGGGATTTGATGAATCAATTGCTTCCAATAGAAATCCCAGCAGGATTTCATACTACTTAAGGACAATGAAAAGCCTTGAGGTCATGCAATACAAATAATAATCAGAGGAACTGGAGATATTTCACCTGGAAAAGAAAAGCCTTAGGAAGAACATGAAAGAAGTGTTTCAATATTTGACTGGCTGTCACCTGGAAGAAGGATTAGGCTTTTTCAGCTTAGTGCCAGAGGACAGATCTGGAGCAAAAAATAGAAGTGGCAAAGAGGCCAATTTAGATAATGTCATGAATGAATGAGCAAATTAATGAATGAAAAAACATTTATTGAGTGCTTAGTGTATACCAGCCACTGTGCTAAGAGCTAGGGCTACAAATACAAAGACAGTTCCCACCCTTGTTACAAGGAGATTACTTCCTTGTAACTAGAGCTTCCCAAAGTGGAACAGGCAGGCTTGGGAGGCAATGGCTTTCACCTCAATGGGAGTCTTCGAATGAAGATTGGATAGTCACTTGTCAAAGATGTGGAAGAGGGCATTCTTGATACTTATAGAGTGTATGCCCCTACATGACCAATGAGGGCGCTTCCAACTTTGAGATTCTCAGATCCCAGGATAATCCCTGTGATGAGCTAGTAAGTGGTTTTATGAGAACATGAATGATGTGTTAACTATCAATTAACTATTTACAATATTTACCAATGTCTCAGAGACATAAGAGGAGCACTTAGATCGTTAGATCTGCATCACCGCCTAGGCAATTCCTCTCCTTTAATCTGGAGCATTTTGGAGAACCACAGTTTAAATCATCCCCCATTACTCTCATTTAGAGAACACAAGTTGTAATTACACACTATCAGAGAAAGCTGCAAAAGCAGACTTTTAAGGAATTGCCTTTCACCTTTCCAAAGAATGGATTACAAGCTTTGGTGCTTTCTTAATATCCTTCTGAAATGATTTCACTGAAGCAAACCCAGATTAAGAGTGCCAGCAAGAAATAAGATCTGATTATTGACTGGAACACTCTCTTTGCTACTTATTCCACCCCTTCCCCCAACCTCTCTATCCTCTCCCTATCAAATTGGAAAGCCTTAATATTTGTTAGCAATCAAGGTTTAAAATGTTGTCGATCTCAAGAACACTGTTGATGCATCACTCACTCAATCAATGAGCATTTATTAAGTGCCAACTATGTGCCTAGTACTACATTAGGTGTTAGAGGTACAAATACAAAGAATGAAAAAATCCCAACTTCAAAGAAGTCTTAGCAAAGGGTAGACCTATCTGGACATAGTGTGGCCAAGAAGACAAATGACCATGGGTCACAATTCCTTTTGATGGGGGGTAGGGGAGAAGGAGGAGGATGCCTTTTAAACAATGAGATTAAAGTTGGAAGATATGAACCAGGAACAATTTTCTGCTAAGTTTCCCTCTAGCTTTTTGGGTTTATATAGTACTTTGAATTTTCAAAAGCAGAGGAGTAGCATAGGTCCCCCTCCTCCTCTTTCAGATTGCTCATTGATTGCCAGAGACCAAGAAAATGTTCTTCTCCTTTGCTGCATAATCTGCAGCAACTGGGGTCAGGTATTTGCAAATGAAGACCAATCTACTTTCATAGCTGATTTAAGGCAATTAATCAAAGCAGCCTAATACACAAGGGACACTAGTGGAGGGGAAAGGGTATTGGACATGGACTAAAAAAGAAAAAAGGCCTGGGTTCAGATCTTATCTCTTGCATTTACTGCCTTTATTACTTGAGATGATAACCTTTCTGGGTCTCTGTAAAGTGAGGGGGCTTAAGATTGGCTTATTCCTGCTGTCCTGCGTCACTCTAAATCCTATTGTCTTCCCAGCTTTGCTTCCCTCAGCTCCCTAGTAGAAACCCTTCACTCTACTTGGTGGTGAATGTCTTCACTATTCCTGAGACATCCTAATTCCCACCTCTAAGAATTCCTTCCCCTCTCTCCTCCATATCTATAAAAACTAATGCCTTTAGGATTCAAACTCAAATTAGCTCAAATTCAAACTTCTTAAGGTTGAAACCCCAATTCTTTAGCATTTCCCACTTCAAATCAATAGCTATTTACATATCGTGTAAACAGAGCACTCTGCTAGCTAGGCATTTGAGAAGATGCAAAGCTTGTGGAAGAAATTATTTTGAAAATCATAGTATTTATCAGGAGAATAAAATGTCTACCCATCAAATGAAAATAACTAAAATATAAAATAATTCTTAAAAAGTGGCTTAGAGAACAGAGTGCTTTGTGAAAATTAGGGGAGCAGAGAAAGCTTCCCAGAAGAGCTGACATAGGAGCTGTGCTTGAAAAGATAGCTAGGAATTCCACAAGGAGAGAGACAGACAAATAGAGAAATACAGAGAAAGACACTGATAGGCACAGAGACACAGATAGATACACAGAACAGAGACAAAGGGAATATACCAACAATAGGAAACAGTAACAGTAAATGCTTGGAGAGAAGAAAAAAGCAAATTGTATTCAATGAACAGAAGATAATCCAATTTAGCTGAAACTTAAAGTAGAGGGAAATACTATGCTACAAGACTGAAAAAATAGGGTGGAGGGCTTCAGATTTCAAGCAAAAGAGTTTGAACTTTGTAAAAACAGACAATGGAAGTCAAGGAAGATTTTTGTACAGAAAGTGACAAGCTTCCAACTCCTTCAACCCACCTGGACAATAATCATAACTCATATTTACGTGTCTCTTGTGTCCTGGTCTCTCACATGATTTGGGGGCTCACAGACTGTAGAGGCAACCACACTGGTATACCCACGATGGCTGCTAGCAGATCTGCTTTACTAGGAAAGATAGATGTTTAAAGGGTCAACAATCTTTTTAAATTACATTCACTACTTCAGGGGAAAAGTCAGCACCCTGAACTTCAGAGAAAATACAAGCAAAGAAATAAAGACCAACAGAGCTCTGACTGCCTGAATCAACTATATATTTTACAGACATCCCTAGATCAAGAGAGCCTTTACATTTGTATTGTCGGGGAGCTCTGAACATATGGTCACTCAGAGTCTCAACCAGGGAATCACAAGATCCTTCTCATAAGCAAGCCCCCAAATTGAAATACCAACTCAGATTACATATACACTTCTCAGTGCCAGAAGTCATCACAATCCAGGTGACTCAGTGCCTAATTTGAAATTAGGAAAAAGTGCAAAAGCCTTCCTACAAGCAAGCCTCCCCTAAGCAAGTTTCTCTTAATGGGCTCCCTGTGAGGTCATGAATGGGGAAGATCTTAAATTCCATTAACATTACAGGGACATAATTTGGGGGATTTTTTTTTACCTCTGTGGCTTATTGTTTTCCCCTAGAAAATGTGTGAAACTCACCACATGACAGATACAACATTTATCACCCTCCTGACTGAGCTTTTGACTCTCTCCAGATTTCACTATTATTATTCAACTCCCTTCTCACACTGGATTGTCCCTCCTCCATGCCAGTTCCATTTTCCCATTGGTGAGTTGCTTGTGGGGGCTCCATTTAGGGGACAGGCCCAAGTTGGCCATGCTTCATTCCCCTTTTGACTGTGCTTCAGAGTTTGTCAACATGCCCCTCTATGAGTGCTCCTTCCTCACATCCCCCTCTGCCACATCTCACATCTGCCTTGGGTTATCCCCATTATAATGTAAGCTCTTTGAGGGTAGGGACTATCTTTCTTTTTCTTGGTATCTGTAGCCTCAGAGAGTAGCAAGTGGCTGGCACCATAGTAAGTACTATGTAAGTACATAGTAAGCACTGAAAACAAACAAACACTTGCCTCCTGCCTGCTTCATGTTGTCACAAATTTCCTTTGTGAGCAAAGGTTTCACAAAAGTCAAAAAAGAAAAATAGTATTTTCATGACAAAGAAAACAAATAGGACTCTTCCCAGAACTCATAGAAGAGAAAGATGATCCCCAATGAGCAAACCTCCCCAGGGACCAGCACAGTCTCAATCATTTACAATTCTGCAGTAGTCGGAGCTTCCAGCTTGCATTGTCTCTTGGAATTACTCAGCATGTGGCACCCCTGGAGTTTAGGGGAGCTCACAGCAGGTGGCACTGGTGCTGCTCCCCCCTTCCCAAATCCACCATTTCTTTGACTTTACTGCCCAGTGTTGCTTATTATAAGGTTTTAGGATCATAGGTCTAGAACTGGAAGGCACCTCAATGCCATCTAATCCAGCCTCCTATTTTTACCTGAGGCTTTTCCAAGGTCAGACAGCACCCCTGGGCCCTGGGCCCTCTCTCTCCCTCTATTTGGAGAAGGTGGAGGGTGGATAGTGGAGAACTCTTCCCAAATCCTCCATGGCAGCTCTCTCATCCCTTCCCATCTGCTGTATTCTTCTGATGTCAACATCCTCCTATGACAGTACTTATATATAGCCTCATACACACCACTCTTATCTCTCTTTGCTATATATGCATATTGTGCTCCCAACTACTGTGTGGAGTTAAGCAAGAATGAACTTACTCTCCCAATCCGTATGCTGGGTCCCTGGAACAAAGTAGACTCCATCTTCCCTTCAGGATCATAGGGGTAACTCTAAAGGACTGTGAGGTTTCATCTAACACTATTGGCTTGGATCTCACTCTGGAATTTTCTCTCCCCACCCCCACATACCAATCATCAGTTGAGAGCTCTCTAGTCTCATCCTTAATACCAATTAACATCAACTAGCCTTTATATACGAATATTTAACAGGAACCAAAGTACAAAACCATCCCCATGAAGGAAAAATCTTCTCTCCTCTACTACTTTGGTCCAGGGAAGAGAAGGCTCAAAGTTAAAGCAGCCGATGCAAAGCGTTCATCCTACCAAGTTCATTTCAAAATGCAATATGGTCGATGGATGGAGCAGCTCCCTTCCTTGTACAGTATGGCTGCTGGGTCAATCCACCACTTGGCTGGCTTGCTCCTTGGTGATATGCCTCACCTGTATCTGCTGTGGGCTCTTATCACTGAACTGAGGGTGGTTCATCCAATCTTTCCAAGCCTCCCAAGGTCTTGAGCCAAAGGAAAGAAGATACAAACAGGAGGCAGCCCCTTGCCTAGGAGGTCATGTGACAATGGTCCAGTCTGATGGGGCGGGGGTGTCCCCCAGAGCTCTAAGAGCCATCCTTCCGCTTCATGACCAGCAAGTGCTTATTGGGATATTTTGTAGATGCTACCAGTTCTGGCTTAGCAGTCAACTAAAAGGTCTTTTCTCCACCACACAGTAAGTGGAAAGGAAACAGTCCCCAGATCACTGCATATGCTCCAAAATGGAGAGCCAGATCCCTCCATCCCACGTCATCAGGGACTTCCTGAAGAAGGTCCCCCAAAGGCACAGCACTGAGGCCAGTTGGCCAATCCCCTCCATTGCATATACATGATAAGCCCCTTGAAAACAGAGGACCACATCTTCTGTTTCTTTTTGTTTCACTCATAGCCCCAAACACAGGCACAGAGAAAGCACATGATAAGTAACAACGTAACCATTTTTAGAGCATCACTCACAGTTTTGACACTAAGACCAGTCAGAAGTAAAGATCATAGATGCAGCACTGGAAAAAACCCTTACAGGTCATTTGGTCCATTTTATGGGGAGAAAATTGGGTCCGAGAATGATTAAGCAAATTAGCCAAGGTCACGTTACATATTAAAGACAGAGGTGGAGGAAGTGCTCGGCTCCTTCCAAAAAAACTTAATCCTGCCCTAGAATGCCTGTATCCCTTAAGGCCTTAGTGAAATCCATTCTGTTTAGTCATAACTAGGGAGGTTTTCTAGGGAAAACAGCTGCCCTGACATCCTGGTAGTTCTATAAAGAGACCACAGGGATCTTTTCACCCTGACCTTAGGAGATGCCCTATACTGATCAGTTTTCCTGGGGGACTGGTCTGATTGACATCTGTCAAGGATCTGGACATATATAATCAGGAAAACCACCCACAGCAATGACAGGAGCCAAGCAGTTATTCACAGAGAGGAGAGAAAGGTGCTATAATAGAAAATGTGCTGGGCTGAGGTCCTGGATTGGAATCTCATTTCTCTTCTCCTTCTTACTTGTTAGATTTTGAACAAGTAACTTCGCCCCTCTGGGCCTCAGTTTCCACAAGTGTAAAAGGGCAGAGTAGCTTAGATGACATTTAAAATCTTCTCCAATGTGTTTTGCATGACTACACATATCTAACCTATGTCAGATTGTTTGCCTTCTCAATGGGGAAGAAGTGGAGGGAGGGAGAGAGAAAATTTGGAACTCAAGACTTTTTAAAAAGAGAATATTGAAATTGTTTTTACATATAATTGGGAAAAAATAAAATACTAATTGAAAAAAATAGTCTTTTCCAGCTCATAATCCCCTAAACTCACTTAGGGGCTTTTAGTAGGCCACCTTCTATCACAGAAGACCAGAAGCAATCTGCTCAAGGCTGAACAGTTCATTAGATCTCACTCTCTAATTCATTCTCCCCACCCCAGAAGTGCACTTATTAATATTTAGCAACTAGCTCTCCATGAAAAAAAAAAATGTACCCATGGCACACTTTTCAGATTAATCTGTATTAACACTTTTTATATCACTTTCTTCAGGGTAGACAAGCAATAAAACTATAAACCAAGCCCTGATTTATAGCATTTGATTTCTAAGGTGTAAATGCCCACACTGAAAATTTAACAATGGTCTCTCACCAGCCCATGTGCCCTACGCCTACGCCCACCTCACTTCCAAGGCAAAGTTACAGACTTTTTGGCTTTTTAAGGGGTTTTACATTTACATCCTAGAAGGCTGAAAGTGCTAGAAGTCTGACCACCTGATGAGGCATTCATGTACTGTAACTATATAGGGCATTAAAGATTACCTAAGTTTTCACACCTGTGAAAACTGAGGTCTGGAGAGGCTCAATTACTTGTCCAAAGTCAAACTGACAGAAGAGAAAACAATGAAATCCATTCTTCTCTGCCATCTTTCTTTACAGAATGCCCACACAGAAAGGACAGGAAACCTCTGTCCCACTTTCATCTGGTTTTCCTCAGCTTCCCTGAGATGGTGCTAACCACTCTTGGTCTGGCACTGTGTGTTGTCCCACTCCAGTGTATTAGACACAAACACACTCCTCAGTTCTGGTTGCCGTCTCCTTTGGCATGGCAATTCTTCCTTCTGATTCTCCAGTTTCTTATCCCTTCCTACATTGCTATTTCTGCTGCCACTGGTACCCAGTTTCTTTCACTAAGCAAAGAACAGTTACTCTCCATTGGACAATGGGAACAGGGAAGGGAGGAAAGGTTATGATTCTTTGACCCAGACACCCAGTCTTGTTAACAGGTCCCCACACTCCACACTTAACACCTACTTGCGAATTATTAATCAGCATGACAGGTGAGTATTTTCATTCCAGTGCTGAACTGGATATATACATATATATAAAATACTCTGTATGGACAAGCACAACCATGGGGGTGAATGGCTAGCCCTGCTGATGGACTGGGGGAAGATGAAAGGAAAGTCTTCTTGTTAAAATACCTGCTTTGTTCATTGTCCTCAACTGAAGAGGGGGGAAAAACTAATAAGCTTCCATGTCGATACAGTTATGCAAACATAAACACAATTAGGTTTCTTTTATGCTAAAATGAACAGTATCCTAGTGAGAACAGCTGAATACATTATCCCTGGGGTATTTGTGAGTATCAAGAGTCTTATATTAGAAATCATTTTTCTTTCTTTTTCTCCTTTGCCAATACGCAAGAGAACATTTTTCTTTAGGCAGCAGGATGCTGCAAGAAATGTAAAAAATTAATAACACCACTGTGGAGTTTCTTCTTTCCTTCTGTTACACAGAGCAGATCCATCCCTTTTGGTTTCCCACGAGGTGGCAGCGCCAATCCTATTTGGGACTGTTGTTTTCGCACACACACACTCCCTCTGAAAATATTGCTGAAACGCTTTGGTGCCAAATGAACAAATAGAGAAAGGCCCCCAGTGCATAAGAATTAACACCATGCAAATTTCCGGGACCATATGAGCAGAGGCTTGTTAATTCTTCTGCAGGATGGGTGAGAATTTTGTATTGACATTTATAAAGTGTTTTTTCTACGCTCTGCCTCGCCTACATTCAGAAATCATGAATCACGCACCAAGCTGGAGTAGAGAGTGTGGAGATAAATTTGTGGGTGCTGTGTTCTTAGTGGCTACTTAGACATATACCCTCTTTATTGATACAAATCTCTTGTATTCTCCAGGCTGTGATAAGATGGGGAGATGGAGTGATACGGGTGAGTCACATAGTTCCTTATAGCCCTAATTTCCACATCTACAAAATGATAACAATACTTCCACTAGCTACCTAATAGGGTTATTTGAGGGAAAGTGATTTGGTATACTTAAAGCGCTATAAAAATGTATTTTTACTGTTTCTGTTATCATCATCATCATCCTCATTGGCTGGACCCATAATTTTATTGGGTAAGGGGTTCTGAGTGAGGAACACACTCTGCCAATGGAAATCAGCACCTACTTTGTAAGCCAACAGCTTCCTGCTGTTCAAAGAAGGAGTGATTTTGGCATTTCTAATCAGATTAGTAGGAGGGTGAGGGACTTTTCCATCATAATGGCTCTCAAAGTTTTCTTCCCCTCTTTAGTGGTAGAATGATCAAGGCGAAAGGAGAGGAGGCAACTTGCCACAGCCAATACTTGTCAGAGACAAGACTTGAACTTGGATCTTCCTGACTCCAAGGCTCTCTATCTGCCAAGCCACATTTATTGTGGCTTCTCTTATTTCTCTGATGAAGTCCTCTTCCTATAAGCTTACTGGGGAGGTGACCCTTCTCGAAGACTATGAGAACAGAGAGGAAGGCCTCATGGATTTCACCAAGCCAGCAAGGGCAGGTCTGATGAGAGACTAGAGTATCTACTGTCCAAGAACCATCCTCACTAAATTCAGAGTGTCCTGGGTAGCAGAAAAAAATAATGGATTTGGCCTAAGAGACCCTGGTGAATCCTGGATTTGACCCTTAATGTTTTTGGGATCTTGAGTAAGTCACAAGTTCCCTGGGCCTCACTTCACTCATCCATAAAATGAAGGGATTGTGCGGGGCAGCTAGGTGGTGCAGTGAATAGAGCACCAGCCCTGGAGTCAGGAGGATCTGGATTTGGATCTGGCCTCAGACACTTAACACAAAAACTAGTCGTGTGGCCTTGGGCAAGTCTCTTAACCCCAGTTGCCCTCCAAAAAGCAAAATAAAAAAAATGAAGGGATTGGATTAGCTGCTCTCTGAGTTCCCACCCAGTTATAAACTATGATCCTTGGATCTTTTGACTTCTAAGATTCCTTTGAGCTCTAGATATGACACTAGAATCAGATTAGTAGGAGGGTGAGGGACTTTTCCATCATAATGGCTCAAAGTTTTCCTCCCCTCTTTAGTGGTAGGAGTTGTATTGGTGGAAGGTACACTCACATTGATTAAATCACAGGGCCTTTAAGTATTATTATTTAGTATGAGTTCTTCATATTTTTAATTATAACTTTATATTTTTTATTATAACATTATATTCCTTATTACAACTTCCTCATTGCCCAGGACTTCTGAGAAAGGGCCTCCATGCTTTTTTGTTAACTCTACTGCTTAGTCTCCTCATTTTTAAAAACGGGTTCCTAAACATCAATCCTTTATTTATAAAATCCAACCTCATGCCCAGGAAGGGATATGGGAAGAAAACCTCTACAGGGCTTCCTTCAACAAACCTCTTTAAGTGGGGTTGGTATCTAATGGGGAGAAAAATAAAGGATGAGGAGAAGAAAGGCAATAGTAGTGAATTGAGGGAGGAGGCAATCACAAGAGGTAAAAAAGAGACAAGGTTTGGGATTGGGGGGGTGGGTGCCCTTACCTTGTGCCAATGAGATGACATAGAAAGATTGGAAAACTCCATAGAGACTCACAGACTCTGCCTAAGAAGCTAGCAGACTGTGAACTAGATGGCCATTGTCATCATCAACAATAAAAAATTCTTGCCATCATTGGCAAGATATCGAATAGCAAGAGAAATGCCAAAATCACTCCTCCTTCTTTGAATAGCAGGAAGCTGTTGGCTTTGGCAGCAAGGCCTCAGTCAGAAGTTGTCTCAAACTTGAGATTGTAAGTGACTCTGGGAGTTCATGTACATTTTTGGGACTGAGAACTAATCAGGAATTTCTGTCTTCTCTCCCTCTTTTGATAACGTTATCCTATAATATTGTGAACTGGATTTCAGTATACTTAGAGTACCATTGCTCTAGATTCAATGAATGAGTCTACATGCCAAGAGAGTTGAGAAGATTACCCTCCCCCCTTCCTTGCCAAGGGACCTGGGCTCTTTGTGTCATGAAATAGTCTCTGACCCCAAAATTATAGAGAGTAGTAGATAAAACTAGAAAGGTGAGATGGCCTTGAATGACAGGTTCAAGAGTTTGACCTTTATTCCAAAGACAACGGGTACCTTGAGACCTATGCTTTAGAAAATCCACTTGACAGCAATGTATATGATAGATGAGAATAGGGAGAAAGAGGCAACGGAAAGACTAGTTAGCAGTTCAGAGAGGTATTGATGACAGCCTGATCTAGGGTGATAGAGATGGGAATGAAGAAGAGGGTTTAGCAGGAAGAGATACTTAGGAGATAGAATGAACAGGACTTGGCAACTGGTTAGTCAGGATGAGGTAAAAAGGGGAAAGGGTGAATTAAAGATTATAAGAATCCAGAATGGAAATTCAGTCTGTGGTCCATGATGTGGTCCATGGACCTAGCAACAGGTCCGTGAGCTACATTGGGGGAAGGGGGGACTTTCATTTTTATTTCCATTCACCTATAACTGAAGTCTAGCAATTCCTTCAAATATTTAAAAACATGATTCTAAGAAAAGATCCATAGGCTTCACCAGACTGCCCAAAGGGTCCAGACCACAAAGTACATGAAAAGTCCCTGACTTAGAATGTGCAAGATCTTTGTATCATCTTTATTTTTATGCTAAACTTAGTGCCTAACACTGTGCCTCATCTTTAATAAGGGTGCTGAGGGGGCGGCTAGGTGGAGCAGTGAGTAGAGCACTGGCCCTGGAGTCAGAAGGACCTGAGTTTGGATCCAGCCTCAGACATTTAACACACACACAAACAAAAACCTAGCCTCGTGACCTTGGGCAAGTTACTTAACCCCAATTGCCCTCCAAAAAGAAAAAAAAGGGGGGTGCTGAATTACAGTAGGATGGAACTGAAAGCTGATTCTGATGTTCTGAGCATGAGTTCCTGAGAGAGCAGTGGAGCCATCAATAGGAAGAGGAAATTCAGGAGGAAGAATGGATTTGGGGTGGGGGTGGGACAGAGATAATGAGTTCAGCATTGGAACATGGCGGCCACAGAAAGATTGATGGGCACATTAGTTTGATTCCCTTAAATTCCTCTGGTTTGGGCTTTCTCCTTGCCTAAGGTCAATTTTTATCTCTGGCCAAATAATTTATTAAGTGAATCTTTAGGCAGAGGTGTGGGGCTGGCTTTTAGCCAGTGTTCATGAAGCAGCTATAAGACAAAGCTAGATTATATTTTATGAGCTCATATAGATTGGTGAGTTTCTGATTTGAAATTTCTGGCAGAGAGTCACAAACTATGACTTTAGTTCCTATATTCCCACTCCTAATTTATCCAATTAACCTCTCTTTTTACTAAAAGTCTTAGAATCAAAGAATTTAGAGCTAGAAAGTTTGTAGACTTATCAGAGTCCATCTCCTCCATGGAATCTTCCCCAAGGGAAATGAGACTATGGTACCAACACATTTCAAAGTTGAACAAGTAGGAGACACAAGAATTCTACATAATTCAGTTCATCTATGATCTCATCAGTGTTCATTGCATCCTTCCATGGCTATTGTCCACAACCAAGAGATTAATGGATATAGTATTGGTCTTGGATTTAGGGAGACTGAGTTCAAATCCTGCCCCAGAAACTTGCCACTTGTGTAGCTCTCAGCAAGCCACTTAAAACTCTCTGTGCTGGGGGCAGAGCCAAGATGGCAGAGTAGAAACAGCGCGTCCAAGCCACTGTTCCCCCAGATCACCTCCAAACTATGTAAAAGGGGACTCTGAACAACTTCTGGAGCCCCAGCACCCACAGAATAACACAGAGAAGCTAACCTCCCGCTGAGGACAGCCCAGCAGCCCTGCAGGAAGGACCACCGCAGCAATCTGGGAGCCGGCAGCACACAGTGTACAGAGTGCGGGGAGCCGAGCACAGGTCTACCTGAGTCATGGTTTTAGCCCCAGGGCAGATGGGCCAGCAGCTGGCTGGAGGGACCCCAGAACACCAGCAGCTGTGGTGACTCCAGAATTATCAACATAGACATGCCTAGGACAAAGTGAGAGGTTAGTGCCCTGTGGACTTTGAGACCAGTATTTGAGTAACACGTCTGCTTCCCCCCTGGGGGCTAGAAGCTGCTGAGGAGATACGCCATTTTGTAGTTTTCAGAGGCAGCTCCAGCTCCTGGCCTGCTCACTGTAGGGAGATCCAGTGATCAGTCTTGGGGGGTAAACGTTCTTCCTTTAACCTCCCTGGATCTGGATTGTGATCTGGGGTGGAGGTCGTGGGTGGGTTTCCAGCTTGCCAGAAACAGAAGTTGTTCCCCACACATTCGGGACGAAAGTTCCCCTGTCTGGCGGCAGAGCCATAGTGTGGCAACAAGCCCAAAAGTCAAGTAATTAAGTGGCAACATGCCAAGGCAAAGGAAACAAATTAAACAGAAAAATGCAACCTTAGACTCCTACTTTGGGGGCAAAGAGGATCGAAGCATGGAACAGAGGACTGTGAGGTCAGAAATCCTACTCCAAAAGCCCCAAAGGAAAATATGAGCGGGTTACAGGCCATAGAGGACCTTAAGAAGGATTTTAAAAATCAAATAAGAGAAGTGGAGGAAAAATTGGGAAGAGAAATGAGAAGGATGCAGGAAAAGTATGAAATGAGGGTCAACAGCTTGACTGAGGAAAACAACACCTTAAAAAACAGACTAACTCAAATGGCAAAGGAGGCCCAAAAGGGCAATGAGGAGAAGAATGCCTTAAAAAGTCAAATTT
The DNA here is from genome assembly GCA_011680675.1 of Gymnobelideus leadbeateri. Lineage (NCBI taxonomy): Eukaryota > Metazoa > Chordata > Mammalia > Diprotodontia > Petauridae > Gymnobelideus > Gymnobelideus leadbeateri. The sequence continues at coordinate 63,474 of WOXC01006155.1, forward strand.
GCCAGATGGAAAAACAATCTCAAAAGTTCACTGAGGAGATTCATTCCTTCAGAGTTAGACTGGAGCAAATGGAAGCTAATGACTTTATGAGAAACCAAAATGCTGTTAAGCAGATCCAAACAAATGAAAGATTAGAAGGCAATGTGAAATATCTCATGGGAAAAACCACTGACCTGGAAAATAGATCCAGGAGAGACAATTTAAAAATTATTGGACTACCTGAAAGCCGTGATCAAAGAAAGAACCTAGAAATCACCCTTCAAGAAATTCTCAAGGAAAATTGCCCTGATGTTTTAGACCCAGAGGGTGAAATAGAGGTTGAAAGAATCCACAGATCACCTCCTGAAAAAGATCCCAAAAAGAAAACTCCCAGGAATATTATAGCCAGGTTCCAGAACCCCCAGATCAAGGAGAAAATACTACAAGCAGCCAGGAAGAAACAATTTCAATATTGTGGAAACACAATTAGATTAGCACAGGACCTGGCAGCTTCTACACTGAGGGATTGAAGGGCATGGAATATGATATTCCAGAGGGGAAAAGAGCTGGGACTGAACCCAAGAGTCACCTACCCAGCAAACCTGAGTATTTAGTTTCAGGGGGGAATATGGTCATTCAGTGGAATAGAAGACTTTCAAGCATTCTTGAGGAAAAAACCAGAGTTGAATAGAAAATTTGACATCCAGACACAAGAAGCAAGAGATGCCTGAGAAGGTAATCAGGGAAAAGAAATTAAAAGGTTGAACTATTTACATTCCTATATGGAAAAACAATAATTGTAACTGATGAAATCTTTCTCAGTATGAAAACAATAGAAGAAGGGTGTATGGTCATATGAATACATATGTGAATGTGTATATATATGTTTACAGTTATATATGGATAGAGGGTATAGGTTGAATTTGTTGGGAAGGGAGGATACTCAAGGGGTGAAATTATGAGGGGAGAGAGGAAAGTGGCAAGAGGAGATGGGGTAGGGTAAACTATCTCATATGGAAGAAGCAAGGGGAAGTGGCTGCAAGGAAGGGGAAGAATAGGAAGGCAAAAAGGCAAAGCCACATTCTCATTGAATTTGGTTCAGGGAGAGAATGACATACATACTAAATGGGATATCTCAACCTGCAGCAGAATAGGGGGAAGGGGGATGAGAAGAGGGATGATGGATGGGAGGGCATCCCTGGGGGGAGGGGAGGTTGGAAGTACCCACTATAGAAGAGGGACAGGATCAAGTAGGGAATGGACCAGGTGGGGGGTGGGATGAGTGGGAGGTAATTATAAGCAGCCTTGTACAATGTATCTACTATGGTAATGTTTTGCATAGCTAGGCATGTACAACATATACTGAATTACTTATCTTCCCAGAGGGAATGGGTGACAAGGGAGGAAGGGAATGGATCTGAAATTCAAGGTCTTAAAATTAAATGTTTCAAATATTTATAAATACTATTATTAATACTCTTTTGCTTGTGGTTGGGAGATAAGATGTGCAGGCATTGGAACACAGAGATTCACCTTCTAATGGAAAAGTCGAAGGGTGTGTGGGAGAAGATATGGGAGAGAGCAGATTGGGGGAAGCGATATCTTGTGGGACTGCTATTCTGGGAGAGTGGGTAGGGGAAAAACAGGGGGGGGGGAAATGAGTGTAACTCAAAATCTGGCGGAAATGAATGATGTAAAACAGAAGTTAATAAAGCATATGTTTAAAAATAATAATAATAATAATAAAACTCTCTGTGCTTCAGTTTCCTCTTTGGCAAAATGATGGGGTCAGACTCAATGGTGTCTACAATCTCTTCAAATTCTAGACTTAGGATTTTTTTTATCCTGTGATCCATCCATGCCTTCTTATCTGTGTCCTCATTCTCCTCATCCTCATTTTCCTAAAGATTCTCTACAGAGGGTCTGCTCCATATTCACAGTGGACTTCTGCTAGGACAGGACCCCTCTGGTAATGAGTCCCCTCTCTTAGAATCATGCTTTTGAATGCATAAAACAAAATATATAATATTGCAAAAGAAACCAATTGTATTAAAAATACAGTTACCAAAACATAAAAATAAGTTCCTGTCTTTTTATATTCAGTAGGTACCAGGCAGTCCTTGAGCTGTCAGGCCATTATTCCAAACTCTCTCCATATGACTTGTCCACGTTTTTTGGCTATCGCACATTTCCCGGAAGTTATTCCAGTATGTATTTCTTAGATGTGAGGTCATCAAAGGAAATACACTCTAAGCTATTTACAGACAACATGCATATCACCATTGCCCCTTGACTCTTCAGTGATTGTGGTGTTCCAAGACCTGCTGCCAAACAGCATCTTTGGGAAAACTAAAAATTAAAAAAGAGAAGTTTCCATGGTGGGGAGCAGCTTGAGAGCACTAAACCCACAGAATAATCAAGCTAATTAACAAATATTGAAAAATCCAGCATGGGATGGTATTGTACAGTCTGAGGACAAAACAAAACTTTTCAGGCCTAATCTCTCTTGAGTCTTCTCTAAAAAATTCTCCTTATCCTACCTGGAATCCTCTCCCTTTTCTAGAATTTAATGGAGATCTTCCATTCTAGAAACTTCCGTCTTCCATGAAATCTTGAGTAATTGTATCTCCCTCTTTTTGGTGATATTTCAGGGGGAAGTTGATTGGAAAGACTCTCTCTTTTGTTTTACAGAATTGACTTCCGTAGCACTTGGGAAAGGTAATGAGAACATGGCATGATGGGGCACTAGGTCAATAAGGTATATCTCGCAAGATGATCCAGTTGCTGCCTCTTCCCAACACAGTCTGAAGATTACCACACCCAAATACCAGAGCTACTATATCCTGACCCCTGATGCAATCCAGTTGTGTCTCACTGGTAATTATGATCAGAAAACAACCAACCTTTCCTCCTTCCCCGCTCCTCAAGCCCTTGAATACCTCTATTTAAATCACAAACCTTCCTAGTGAGTTAAAATGCCTATAAGAAAGGCCTATTGCTCTACATTACTAGGTTATTTAGTTCTGTCAAGTCCCTTTTAAGAATAGCTGGGAGAGAGCCAAGATAGTAGAGTAAAAGCAAAACTTGGCATGGGCTCTGGCTCCCACCACCTCCAATACCTGTAAAAAATGACTCTAAACAAATTTTTTTTTTAAAGCAATTGGGGTTAAGTAACTTGCTCAAGGTTACACGGCTAGTCATTTGATTTATGCGTGGGTGCTCATTTTCTGAGGCCGGATCTGATCTCGGGTCATCCAAACTCCGAGGCCGGCACTCTTACTCACTGCGCCACCTAGCCGCCCCTTTAGGGCAATTAGGGTTAAGTAACTTGCCCAAGGTTACACGGCTAGGTTTTTGTTTGTGCAGATTAGGTGTCGGAGGCCGGCTCTGAACTCAGGTCCTTCTGATTCCAGAGCCGGCGCTCTATTCACTGCGCCACCTAGCCGCCCCCTAAACAAATTTTAAAGCTACAGAAACCACAAAGTGACAGAGAGAAACAAATCTCCCACTGAAGGCAGCCTGGAAGGCCAACAGGAAGGGTCTATACCACCAAGATAGGAGTGGAACACAGTCCCTTTTGAGCTGTGGTTCTGACCCCAGGGCAGCCCCAAGCAGTGGCCCAGACCTGCCAGAGTAGACTTCAGGAGAGTGAATCACCAGCAGCTGTGGCAGTTTCCAGACTTAACTCATAAACACCAAAGAGAAAGTAAAAGGTCAGTAGGAAACTCTGTTGGAACAAGAGGACTGAAGAGCATGGTCTGGCCCCTGATCCCAGGGCAAGAAGTGGCAGAGGTGCAGAAGCTTCAGCTGCTGCCATGTGGCTGCTTCCAGAGCTCCTGGCCTGCAGATTGTAGGGGAACCAAGTGACCATTCAGGGGGTAATTGCTCTTGCTTTAACCTGCTTGTATCTAGATCACAGTCTTGGTTGGTGGTCCTGGGGTGTGAGGCCAGTGTGTAGGAACTTATGGGAGCTGTAGAGAGGGCACCCAACTAATAGCTCCAGCAGCTGCAAAACCCCCACCAATTTGGGACATAGCTCTCTGCAATCTGGAAGCATAGTTCTACAATGGCAAAGAGCTCAAAAGTCAAATAATTGGCTAGCGATATGAGCAAGCAGAGGAAGCAGAAACAGATCCCATAATCCTTTTTTGGGGACAAAAAGGATCAAAGCATGGAACTGGAGGAAGACAATGGAGTCAGAACTCCTGCATCAAAAGCTTTCAAGAGAAATATGAACTGGTCACAGGCCATGGAGGAGCTGAAGAAGGATTTTGAAAATCAAGTAAGAGAAGTGGAAGAAAAACTGGGAAGAGAAATGAGGATGATGCAAGGAAATCATGAAAAGAGAGTCAACAGCCTGACTGAAGAAAATACCTTAAAAAATAGACTAACTCAAATGGCACAAGAGGCCCACAAAGCCAATGAGGAGAAGAATGCCTTAAAAAGCCAAATTTTCCAGATGGAAAAGAAATTTCAAAAACTCACTTAAGAGAATAATTCCTTCAAAATTAGATTGGAGCAATGGGAAGCTAATGACTTTATGAGAAATCAAGATACTATTAAACAGATCCAAACAAATGAAAAAATAGAAGGCAATGTGAAATATCTCATTGGAAAAACCACTGACCTGGAAAACAGATTCAGGAGAGATAATTTAAAAATTATTGGACTACCTGAAAGCCATGATCAAAAAAAGAGCCTAGACATCATCTTTCAACAAATTATCAAGCAAAATTGCCCTGATATTCCAGAACCAGAGGGTAAAATAGAAATCAAAGAATTCACTGAATACCTCTTGAAAAAGATGCCAAAAAGAAAACTCCTAGGAATAATATAGCCAAATGCCAGAGTTTCCAGGTCAAGGAGAAAATACTGCAAGCAGTCAGGAAAAAACAATTTGACTATTGTGGAAACACAATCAGGATAACACAAGACCTAGCAACTTCTACATTAAGGTATCAAAGGGCTTGGAATATGATATTCCAGAGGTCAAAGGAGCTAGGACTAAAATCAAGAATCACCTACCCAGCAAAATTGAGTATAATGCTTCAGGGGAAGATATGGTCATTCAATGAAATAGAGGATTTTCAAGCATTCTTGATGAAAAAACCAGAGCTGAACAGAAAATTTGACTTTCAAATACAAGAAGCAAGAGAAGCATGAGAAGGTAAGTAAGAAAAAGAAATCATAAGGAACTTATTAAAGTTGAACGATTTACATTCCTACATGGAAAAATGATAATTGTAACTCATGAGGCTTTTCTCAATATGAGAATAGTTGAAGGGAATATACATATATATATACAGGAGGGTATATGTGTGTATAAATATATATATATATATATATATATATGTGAGTGTGTGCATATTTGTGTACATGTATACATAGACAGTGGGCACAGGATGAGTTAAATATGAAGGGATGATATCTAAAAAATAAAATTAAGAGGTGAGAGAGGAATATATTGGGAAAAGGAGAAAGGGAGAGATAGATTCAGGTAAATTATCTAATATAAAGGAGGCAAGAGAACACTGTTACAGTGGAGGGAAAGAGCAGGAAGGTGAAAGGGAATGTGTCAACCTTTCTCTCATTGAATTTGGCTTAAGGAAGAAATGACAAACACATTCAATTTGGTATCTTATCCTACAGGGAAGCAGGGGGATAAGAGTGGGGATGATAAAAGAGAGGGAAGATTGGGGTAGAGGGTAGTTAGAAGCAAACACTTTTGAAAAGGGACAGGGTCAAAATAGAAAATAGAGGGGGCAGCTAGGTGGCGCAGTGAGTAGAGCATCAGCCCTGGAGTCAGAAGGACCTGAGTTCAGATGTGACCTCAGACACTTAATGCACATACAAACAAAACCCTAGCCATGTGACATTGGGCAAGCTACTTAACCCCAATTGCCCTCCAAAAAGAAAAAAAAATAGAAAATAGAATAAGTGGGGGGCAGGATAGGATGGAGGGAAATACAGTCAGTCTTTCACAATACAACTACTATGGAAATGTTTTGCATAACTACACATGCACAACCTATGTTGAATTGCTTGTTTTCCCAGTAGGGGTGGGTGAGGAGGGAAGAAAAGAAAGATTCTAGAACTCAAAGTTTCAAAAACAAATGTTTAAAAATTGTGTTGTTGTTGTTTTTACATACAACTGGGAAACAAGATATACAGGCACTGGGGTATAGAAATCCATCTTGCCCTACTAGAAAGTTGGGGGGGGGCAGTGATGGAGGATATAAAAGAGAGCAGATTAAGGGAAGGGGTATTCAGTAGGCTCGCTATTGAAACATGGGGAGAAAAATTTGTAACTCAAAATCTTGTGGAAATGAATGTTGAAAACTAAAAATCAACAAATAAATCAGAAAAAAAGAATAGCTGGGAGAGGGGCTGACAGTCTTGCTAAAATGCTAATGCTTTGAATTAGTGCAATCATTTTGGAAAAGAGCATAGAATTAGGAGCTTAGCTAGGTGGCACAGTGCCAGGAGTCAGGAAGATTCGTGTTCACATCTGAACTCAGACACTTCCTAGCTGTGAGACCCCGGGCATGGTACTCAATCCTTATTTACTTCAGCTCCTCATCTGCAAAATGGGAACATACTGGAGAAGGAAGTGGCAAGCCATTCCAGTATCTTTGCCAAGAAATTCCATGGGGTCATGTAGAATCAGACACAGATGAACAATAACAGCGTCATAGTATTAGGAAGGAAAAACTATAAAACTGTTTGGTTTTATACATACAAAGAATGAGAGCAGCAACAAGAAAATACTCATTCACATAAAAATATTTATAGCATTATCACATGTAAGAACAAAATGTTGGAAACATATTACGTGCCTACCAATTGGGGAATAGTTGAACAAATTGTGATACATGAATGTAATGGAATATTATTGTACTGGGATGAAAGATAGTTAGATGACAGTTCCATCAAATTATTGAAGTAAGGAACAACAAACATGAAGAATTCAAAGAAATATGAGAATGCTTTATGTGAAGCTATTCAAAGCAAAAGAAATCAGGGCAAACCCCGCCCCCACAACAATATGCATAGTGACTACCACTCTGAAAATGAAGACAAAATTGAATGATTAGCTCTCCCCTTTCCCAACCCCATCCCCAAACACACCTCAAGTCAAGTGCAATAGATAAGCTAGCACTGTTTTTTTAAGTTAAAGCAAATACTTTTCCTTGCCTTAAAAATATCTGTTAAATGGGGCAGCTAGGTGGCGCAGTGAGTAGAGCATCGGCCCTGGAGTCAGAAGGACATGAGTTCAGATCCGGCCTAAGACACTTAATGCACACACAAACAAAAACCTAGACATGTGACCTTGGGCAAGTTACTTAACCCCAATTGCCCTCAAAAAAACAAAAACAAAAATATCTATTAATTACAATTTGTTGTCAGTTGTTTAGTCATTTTCAGTAATGTCCAACTCTTTGTTACCCTTTTAGGGGGTTTTATTGGCAAAGATTTGTCATTGTTCAATTATTTCACTTGTGTCTAACTCTTTGGGACCCCATTTGGGGTTTTCTTGGCAGAGAAACTGACATTTCCTTCTCCAACTCATTTTATAGATGAGGAACTGAGGCAAACAGGGTTAAGTGACTTGCCCAGGGTCACACAGCTAGTCAGAGTCTGAGGCCAGGTTTTAACTCAGGAAGATGATTCTTCCTGACTTCAGGGCCAGAACTCTATCCACTGCTCCACCTAGCAGCCTCACATTAGTAACAATAGCTCTTTTACACTGATTTATTTAATTGAATGGGAAAATGTATTTAATGAGTAGTTTCCTTTGTACTTCTTTGGATTTACAATAGCAAAACTTATCAATAAAAAGAAAGTACTTCATGGTTTCCTAAATGCTATCCTGCACTCTCTCTTCCTAGTTTAAAATTCTGGGCCTAACTTACTATCTATTTTCAATGACTATTAAAGATACTGATAGACTAGTGAATGAGATGACATCCCATTGCACATAGAACGTGGACAATAATCATTTTGATTCAACTGCTTCTCCTATGTAGATGGTTAGACTGACCTCTTCAACTAATCATGGATCTCTTGGAGGAGTTCCTCTAATATTCTGAAGTTGTAAACAATCCTCCAAGCTGTTATCAACAAGAAAAAGGATCAAGGGTGACTTAAAATCTAAAGGGAATCCCATTTGTATGAGAATCTTGACTACAGGGAACTTCCTTCATGACAATGATGAACACATTTGGGGAGCCTACAAATCACATTTTATGCTTCACTTGACAACCTAAAGTCATTGAACAGTTATCTCTACATTGTAAAAATCAAGGATTCTTGCATGTTCTTAGCATATGTTTAAGACAATCCTGGTTGGAGGAAGTCTGTTAAGATTTTATTTGATTCTTTAGGTGATTTTCTGTTCTAAGAATTAATGATACACTGGGGGAATCATTCAGCAAATTTTGGTACATGGGTGTAATTTAATATTGCTGTTCTGTAGAAATGACAGATATAATGAATGAATTAAGAAAAACATCAGAAGACATACTAACTGACACAAAGGGAGAAAGTAGAGGCAGGAAAACAAGATACACAATAATTACAACAACATATGTTGATACACTAGAATAACGATAATAAAATAACTGAAACTAAATGTTATGAAATTATCATGACCAAGCATGGTCTCAAAGAAACAACCTGGTGAAAGACCCTTTTTGCCTTCTTTGCAGAAGAAGAGGACTGTGAATATAGCACAGTAGAGAAAATAGACTTTTTCAAAGTGTTATATTTTCCTTAGTTTTTTTTTTTTGTCTTTCTCAATATTTGGTATAAGGGATAGCTTTCTTTAAGAAGGTGAGATATAATGAGGAATTTAGGTGATGTAAAAATAAAAGATAGCAATAAGATTTTACTCAGTTTTATTAAGTCGAATGCTGTTAGGGGGGCGGGGTAGCAAAGGGGAGATAAATCAACAGAAAAAAAAAACAGCTTCATTTTTTAGTCAGTTATATAAGTGTAAAGCTGTGGTCCATGATAGAAAATTCTGTGGGAATGCATGCCTCTCTTCCTTACTTATGTCTTCATCAAGGGTGCCATCAATATATGTGTAGATCATCCTCACAAATATTTTATAGATGAAAAAATAGACATGTGAGTAAAGAGTTCTCATTATAACCTTTGAAAGATAGTAATACCATCCATGATATTTCCTATTCTCTTGTTATATTCTCTCTGAGAGGTCTCGTAAAATGATTTAGAAATTCTTTTGCAAATCTATCACATCCAGTGGGAGGTTTACTCTGTTTTATGGTCTGTTGCAGTTGTAATTCCCAACTTTATCTTCTTAAGTGCCAGTTCTGCTTCCTCACATAAGACATCAAGGACAGAGATGACAAAATGCAAATGTGGGAGTTCCACTGCCTTGATGATGAAAATAGAGAATTCTGTCAATGTGGACAGTTTGGTTCAGTGTTCTGTCTCATTGTTGTCCTCCTGCCATTTTCATCAATGAATGTTGTTGGAGTGATATGACTCAGTTGGGTCTCATGCCAAGCTCTCTGTAGACTTGTTTTTGTCTCCTTCCAAAAATGTTTTTTTTTTTACTATTTAATAAAATGGTGCTGGTTATAATTTTCTGCCATCCTCCTTCTCTGTAGTGTTGAATAAATACCTTTGAATCATAAAAATGTTTCCCTTACCTACCATAACAAAGACTGACATTTACACAGCATCTTAAAGCTTCCAAAGCACTTTACCTATTTGCAACATGACCAAGGAAAAAATAACTTTTTCTAGAGTAATGCCAAGAATTTGGCAGCATGGATTTGGAGTCCTGAGTTTGAAGACTGGCTTCGTCATTGGCCTTGGATGTGGTAGAAGTAGCATCTGTCTTTTGGCAAGCTGGGATAGTCCGTTAAGGGGGGTGAGGAGGCTGTTTTGTTTCCTTGCCTCGAGTCATAAAATAACTGGTCTTTTGGGGAACCCATGTCAGAGAGTTTAGCAGAATTCCATTGTTCTGTGTTACATCTTTCCAACCTAGCACTACCAATTGTCAGGGTAAATTCAAAGGCAGAGGGGAGTAGTGTTTAATTTAATTTGATTTTATCTTTTAAAATGTTATTAGTAAAATTGTCTCTATTGCCTTTCATGGGCTACAAATGTCCCTTTGCATCCTAACCTCAAATATGACTCATGTGAGTTAGATCTGGACCAGAATATCAGGCAAGTCATGTAACACATCTGGGCCTCGGTTTCCTAATCTGCAAAGTGAAATCGTTTAATTAAATGGCTTTTTTTTCTTTTTATTAAACAAATGCTTTATTAACTTCTGGTTTACATCATTCATTTCCACCAAATTTTGAGTTACAATTTTCCCGCCAATTTTTTCCCTACCCACCACCCCAGAATAGCAGTCCCACTAGCTATCCCCTCATCTAATCTGCTCTCTCCCATATCTTCTCCCATACCCGCTTCGACTTTGCCATTAGGGCAAGGTGAATCTCTGAGCCCCAGTGCCTGGACATCTTATGAAACATTTAATTTTAAAACTTTGATTTTCAGATCCATTCCCTTCCTCCTTTGTCACCCACTCCCTCTGAGAAGATAAGCAATTCAGTATGTGTTGTACATGTATAGCTATGCAAAACATTACCATAGTAGATATATTGTAAAAGACTGCTTATATTTCCCTCCCACCCATCTCACCTCCCACCTGGTCCATTCCCTACTTTGATCCTATCCCTCTTTGATAGTGGGTACTTCCAACCTCCCCTCCCCGCAGAATGCCCTCCCCTCCATCCTCCCCCCTCTCATCCCCCTTTCTCCTACTCTCCTGCAGGGTGAGATATCTCATTTAGTATGTATGTGATTCTCTCCTTGAGCCAGCTTCAATGAGAATATGGTTTTGCCTTTTTACCTTCCTGTTCATCCCCTCCCCTGCAACTACTTCCCCTTGCCTCTTCTACATGAGATAGTTTACCCTATCCTATCTCTCGCCATCTGCTCTTGCCACTTTTCTTTCTCACCTCTTAACTTCACCCCTTAAGAATCATCCCTTCCCGGGGGCGGAGCCAAGATGCTGGAGTAGAAACAGCTCATCCAAACCTCTCTGCCGCCAGATTCCCCCCAAATTATGTAAAAGGGGACTCTGAACAACTTCTGGAGCCCCAGCACCCACAGAACGACACAGAGAAGCTAACCTCCTGCTGAGGACAGCCCAGCAGCCCTGCAGGAAGGACCAGCGCAGCGGTCTGGGACCTGGCAGCGTGCAGAGCACGGGGAGCCGAGCTGAGCGGAGCCCAGGTCCCCATGAGCCGAGGTTTTAGCCCCAGGGCGGCAGGGCCAGCAACAGGCTGGAGAGACCCCAGAACACCAGCAGCTGTGGCGATTCCAGAATTATCGACATAGACATGCCTAGGACAAAGTAAGAGGTTAGTGACCTATGGACTTTGGGACCAGTATTTGGGGAATGCGTCGGCTTCCTCCCCTGGGGGCTAGAAGCCGCTGAGGAGACACACCATTTTGTAGTTTTCAGAGGCAGCTCCAGCTCCTGGCCTGCGAACTGTAGGGAGATCCAGCGATCAGTCTTGGGGGGTAATCTCTCTTGCTTTAACCTCCCTGGATCTGGATTGTGATCTAGGGTGGAAGTCATGGGTGGGTTTACAGCTTGCCAGAAACGGAAGTTGCCCCCCACACATTCGGGACGAAAATTCCTCTATCTGGCCTTAAAGCCATAGTGTGGCAACAAGCCCAAAAGTCAAGCAATTAAGTGGCAACACGCCAAGGCAAAGGAAACAGAAAAATGCAACCCTAGACTCCTATTTTGGGGGCATAGAGCAGAAAAGGACTGTGAGGTCAGAAGTCCTGCTCCAAAAGCCCCAGGGGAAAACATGAGCGGGTTGCAGGCCATAGAGGACCTTAAGAAGGACTTTAAAAATCAAATAAGAGAAGTGGAGGAAAAATTGGAAAGAGAAATGAGAAGGATGCAAGAAAAGTATGAAATGAGGGTCAACAGTCTGACTGAGGAAAACAACACCTTAAAAAATAGACTAACTCAAATGGCAAAGGAGGCCCAAAAGGGCAATGAGGAGAAGAATGCCTTAAAAAGCTAAATTTGCCAGATGGAAAAAGAATCTCAAAAGCTCACTGAGGAGATTCATTCCTTCAGAGTTAGACTGGAGCAAATGGAAGTTAATGACTTTATGAGAAATCAAGATGCTGTTAAGCAGATCCAAACAAATGAAAGAATAGAAGGCAATGTGAAATATCTCATAGGAAAAACCACTGACCTGGAAAATAGATGCAGGAGGGTCAATTTAAAAATTATTCGATTACCCAAAAGCCATGACCAAAGAAAGAACCTAGAAATCACCCTTCAAGAAATTCTCAAGGAAAATTGCCCTGATGTTTTAGACCCAGAGGGCAAAATAGAGGTTGAAAGAATCCACAGATCACCTCCTGAAAAAGATCCTAAAAAGAAAAGTCCCAGGAATATTATAGCCAGGTTCCAGAATCCCCAGATCAAGGAGAAAATACTACAAGCAGCCAGGAAGAAACAATTTAAATATTGTGGAAACACAATCAGAATAGCCCAGGACCTGGCAGCTTCTACACTGAGGGATCGAAGGGCATGGAATATGATATTCCAGAGGGCAAAAGAGCTGGGAATGAACCCAAGGGTCAGCTACCCAGCAAAACTGAGTATTTTGTTTCAGGGGAAAATATGGTCATTCAGTGGAATAGAGGACTTTCAAGCATTCTTGAGGAAAAAAACAGAGTTGAATAGAAAATTTGACATCCAGACACAAGAAGCAAGAGATGCCTGAGAAGGTAATCAGGGAAAAGAAATCAAAAGGAACTTATCAAAGTTGAACTATTTATATTCCTATATGGAAAAGCAATAACTTTGAATGATATCATCAGTCAGTGAATGATGATAGCATTCTCACTATGAAAATAATGGAAGAAGGGTGTGTGGTCATATGAATACATATGTGAATGTGTGTGTATATGGTTACAGTTATAAATGGATAGAGGGCATAAGTTGAATTTGTTGGGAAGGGAGAATACTCAAGGGATGAAATTATGAGGTGAGAGAGGAAAGTGGCAAGAGGAGATGGGGAGAGACAGGGTAGGGTAAACTATCTCATGTAGAAGAAGCAAGGGGAAGTGGTTGCAAGGGAGGGGGAGAAAAGGAAGGCAAAAAAGGCAAAACCACATTCTCATTGAATTTGGTTCAGGGAGAGAATGACATACATACTAAATAGGATATCTCAACCTGCAGCAGAATAGGGGGAAGGGGGATGAGAGGAGGGAAGATGAATGGGAGGGCATCCTTGGGGGAGGGGAGGTTGGAAGTACCCACTATAGAAGAGGGACAGGATCATGTAGGGAATGGACCAGGTGGGGGGTGGGATGAGTGGGAGGGAATTATAAGCAGCCTTGTACAATATATCTACTAAGATAATGT